>SJXQ01000206.1:716105-872884 GCA_006408695.1 Aepyceros melampus | reverse complement strand
GAGGGGGGGCTCCTGCAGGGCCAAGGGTTGGGGGCGGGTGGGGGACGCTCTCAGTTACACCCGCAGGCTTCTTCCAGCTCCACCCCCAGTGGCCCTTGGCCAAGACAGAGCCTGAAACAACACTGGGTCTTGCCCCAGGTACCGGTGCCCCTGAGAAAGAGGATGAGAAGAGCCAGCTCTGGAATAAAATCCACGCTGCGCCACGGCTCCCAGGCAGTTCTGATCGGGTCACCACAGGGCGAGTGTTGGGGGCCTAGAGGGCCTGCCTGTGTGATGAGCCCTGCAGGAGTGCTTGCCCTCTGAAGGGAGTAAGGGAGCATGCAGGCACTGCCACAGCTTCAAGAGCTGGGCACACCATGCCGTTGCAAACGGTACTCGGGCAGGTGCAAGGTGACACCTGGGGGTCTCTCTGGGCAGCCCCAGACCCCGTTCAGAAGTGCAGCCTCCACCTGCTGCAAACCCCTTCCATGCCCCTCACTGCCCCTCAGTACCCACGCCCTAAAGCTGGGGATCCCCCTTCCTGTGTGGCCCTAGATGATGTGGCGCCCTTGGCATGCCCGGTGATGCGGGGTCTAGCACACGCGTGTGATGGAGGGGGAGCTGGAGCACAGGGGCCCAGCCATTGCCTAGTGGAGTCTGGGGGCTCCAATGCCCCGTTTCAGACTCAGCACGTAAAGGCACAGTCCTGCCCTCCTGGGCTTCAGCACCAAGACCAGTGTGTGGGGAGCTTGCCCTGGGGCTTCAGGGACCACCCTCCCTCCAGCTCCCCGGCCTGGCCCCAACCTCTCCATGGACTCCAGCGTGCCATCCAGACTGCCCAGGTGCTCCGGGATGGGCAGCAGGGTCTTCCCCTTGATCTTGCCACTCATCACAAACATCTCGTTCTTCAGCTTGTGGACTTGCTTCACAATGTCCTCCGAGACCACGCGAGGCCAGCCACTCATGTTTTCACTTTGGTTTAATAGGGAGTAGAGGACCTGAAAGGACAGGATTCTGTGGCTCTGCTCGAGCCTTCTACCTGGGTGGGGGGACACCCAGGAGGAGTGGAGACCTTGGCGACCTGGGACCCAGGGGAGCGGAGCCCTTCTCCCTTTGAAGAAGCTGGTGGGGCCGGTCAAGGTGCTGAGACCGGTGATGAAAGCCCCCCCACCGTGTCGTTTTTTTTCCAAGTTCTTTATTAAAAAAAATACTGATTGATTGGGTTGCATTGGGTCTCAGTTGCATGTGGGATCTTTGTGGCGGCATGGGAAATCTTAGCTCCCCAACCAGGGATCAAACCCGAATCCCCAGGGTTGCAAGGCAGATTCTCAGCCACTGCGTAAGTCTCCCAGCCCCTGTGTCTTTCAAGTTCTTTTAAAAAAAAAAATACTGATTGATTGATTGGCTGCATTCAGTCTCAGTGGCATGCGGCAACGCATGGGCTTACTTGCCCTGTGGCATGTAGGATCTTAGCTCCACAACTACAGATTGGACCTGAATCCCCCACATTGCAAAGCTGATTCTTAAAACCACTGGATCACCAGGCAGGCCCCCTGCGCCTGTGTCTTTGTAGGGGCAAAGCCATCTCCACACTCTTGCCACAAGTGCACACACTCCTGGCTGAAGGCAGGCGTTCCTTGCTGCCTGGGGTTGCTGTTATAGGCTGAATTGTGTCCCTCTGATTCACATGTGGGAGCCGTGACCCCCAGCGCCTCAGGATGTGACTGGATTTAGCTTTCCAAGAGGCAGTTAAGGGGAGCCCTAACCCAGTATGACTGTCGTCCTTAGAAGACATAACGACACATATGAAGTCGGCCATCCACAGCCAAGGACAAAGGACTCAGAACCAGCCCTGTTCACACGTTGACCTGGGACTTGCAGCCTCCAAACTGGTGCTTTGTCAGGGGTTGCTTCCCTGATGGCTCAATGGGTGAAGAATCTGCCTGCAATGCAGGAGACACAGGAGCTGTGGATTCACCCTGGGTCAGGAAGTTACCACAGAGAAACAAATGGCAACCCACTCCAGGATTCTTGCCTGAAAAATCCCATGGACAGAGGCTGGTGGGCTACAGTCTGTAGGGTCGCAAAGGGTCGGACACAATTAAGCGACCAGTTTTGGGCCATGCCAGCCATCTTGGGGGACATGAGGGGAGGTCGGTCTGGGTCCTGACTCAGCTACCCCTGGGGCCTGAACTTGTACAAGGTGGGGACATCCTCTACCCCCATCTCACAGACGAGTTGAGCGATGCCTAGGAGAGCTAAGTCACTGGAACTCTGGCTGGTCCGACTGCCCAGAGCGGGCTGCGCCTACATGTCAGACAGCACTTGCTTTCCCCTTTCTCTGCTCCAAGTCTCAGAATTGGGAAACCCTTCTACTGCATCTCGAATGGCTGTGGGCAGGGATTGTCCCTCATGCAGTGTGGCGGGTCTAGTGATTTCAAGAGAGACAGGTGGTGACCAGGGCCACTCAGCCTTCACGCGCACAGCATTACCTGGAGGTCTTGTTAGAAAGCAAGTCGGTCTCAGTGGCCAGGGCAGCCGGACCTGAGCTTTCTAATACCTGACCTGCTTGTAGGCAATGTGGATGTTGATCTGTGGACCCACTCCTGATTGGCAGGGTTCACGGCCACTCACACAAAGCATGGGAAGCAGGCGTTGTTCCTCCTGAGCCCTCCGCACTCCCCCCACCCCCGCCACGAGGCCTGGGTGCATCTACCTCCTCCACAGTGGCGATCAGCTGGTCCACAGGCACGGGGCTCAAGTCCCCGTAGACCAGACGTTCCTTGTAGTTGTCCTTGCCGATGTTCTCGGGTCTCTTCTTGACAAAGTACACCCCTTTGGACTTGAGGGAGGCCGGGAAGCCCAGGCAGGGTATGATCATGCCGGCAGGGTTGAGCGTCAACACCAGAACCAGAACATCTGGCTTCTCGAAGAAGTCGGTGAACAAAGCCATGTTCTCTTCCATCCCAATCATTTTACTCCACTTGTCCGGCTTGAACTTCAGGACGAGGGAAGTGACACTCTCCATATACTCCAGTCTGACGTCTGAGGGCATCGTCATCTTGATGTCAGCTTACACCTTTATAGGAACAGAGACACTGAGGCAGCGGCCACCTTCTAGGGAATCTTTACTTCCTGACCATCCCTGGAACCGCCTGAAATGCCCATTCCGGCCAATTAAGAGAGAAAGAAGGACCGTCGTGCAGACACTGCTTCCAGCCGGGGGGTGGGGTGGGGGTACCGGCAGCCTGTGTCCTGTTTTAGCTGGACAGCTGCCCTCTGCCTGGCCGTAGGTGTGACTGTGGAGCAGGGCCACTGAGCAGTGTGTCTGCTTGAGTTCCCTGGGACCATCAAGCTAATGGGCTGGGAGAGGCAGAGATGGCCCCTGGGGCAAAGGCAAGGATCATCGCAACAGAGTCTGAAGGGGAGGAGGAGGGAAAGGAAAGGTCATGGAATGAAGTGACAGAAGGGCCTGGATGCAAGATCCCGGGAAGAGGACATCACACCCCCAGGATGCCAGACAGAGGGGGTGGGCCCGAGGAGCGGGTGAAGTTCATATTCTCCCCATCCTAACAGCAGCCATAGTGTACCCCAACGTTTGCCCTGCCCTTCAGCATCTCTTCAGCCCCCTAACCCCCATCACGTGCCCATAAAGGGATTTCCCCATGGACCGCCACTCACATTCCCTCTGGGAGAATCCCTTGTAGCTCTCTTGCAGGGACAAGGTTAACTGGACAGCTGGGAAGGACCCCGTTGAAGCCCCAAAGAACCAAGACAAACGAGGCATTCCTTGTGAGTGTGAAATTTAAAGGGATGCTCCAAATCCTGACTGGCCACGAGCAGGGAACAGGGCACCTTCCGGGGTGCTGGGGGGTGCGGGGAGGGTAACGGGGCTACTGGCCACCAGCACCTGGGCTCCACCTCTGGCCTCTCGAGCCCCCTCAGCTTTGCCCTTGAGCACAATTCTTGCCCACTCACCAGCCGACAGCAAACAGCTCCTCAGGTAGCTAGCAGAGCCAAGCGATTGGCAACTCTTTCCAGACCAGTAACGGAAATGGCTCCCGTCCCTCAAGGGATGCCAACTGCCATGGAACTTCTGCAAGCTCCTGGGAACTGGGATTCTAGAACTTTCTTAGGACCTGAGTGACCACTGACTGTGGTGTGGCAAAGGAAAAACTGTCCATCACCCACCACAGTGGGAAAGGCTCTAGGACTGAACAAACTGCCTTTGAACTAGAACATTGAATTCATTTTCATTTCATGAAATTACAGATGTATCAGGATTTAAATCTATTGTCTTATTACGTGCTTATTTGTCTTACCTTTTCCAGATCTCTTTTCCTTTTTTTTGCCTCTTCTAGTTTAATTTTGATTGTTTCATTCCCTCCACTTTATCTTGGCTATTATACATCTTGCATTTCCTAGAGGCACAAAGACATTATAACATGTATACTGACTCACATTAGAATCATACTCATTGAAACCTGATAAGGAAAACAATTGCCCATTTACAATAGCATCAAAAAGATAGAAATACTTAGGAATAAATTTTCAGAGAAGGGCAAGGCCTTCCTGACCCACCAGCGGCTGAGGCACCAGCAGGGTCCTGGTTCCCACTGTTGACACCCATCGATTCTGCCTCCTTGACATCTCTGGACTGGCCCACCTTCCTCCACGGCTACTGCTCCCTGGTCTAAGCTGCTGTTACCCCCTCACCCGCCCCCTGATCTACAGACAGCCTCTCTCCTTCTCACACCCTTTCTCGTCCCCAGTAAGTCATCCTCCAGCGCACCGTTCAAAAGACAACTGTCACGCCAGCGCCCGCTTAAAACCCATCAACAGCTCACTTGCACCACTTCCTGGTCTCAATGTTGTAGCCACGCGTTCCGGGAAACAGACTCACTCAGAAGGACAATGCAGATAGTGGAGTGCAGTTTATTAACGCCGGCGGGCCCAAGGCAGAGTCTCCTCTTAGCCAAGGACCCCGACCAGCATTTGTGAAAATCTTTTATACCTCATGTGTACGTGTCTGAACCCACCATTCCAAATTCCTTGAGACTTACATAAACCAAGGAAAATACAATCGCAATAACCCCATCATTCACGTGCTATGTGCTCATGTGTTAAACAATTAGCCAATAATCAATAAATCCGAGGTTACACTCCGATTGATACAGAAAAATGTATGGCCTGTCTGGAGGAATGGGTGATTAGTGTATGTTTTCTCTTAGACGATGAGTAACCTAGATACGATCTTCAAGGTTCCCCTGTCTGGAGGGGGTCTTATCCTTCTGCTGTTGTTTTCATAGGCACTAAACACAGAGTTCAGAGTCTGTTGGAAAGATGGCCGAGCATGATCAGCATGAACAAGCCTAAGATGGAGTCCAGGCCCTATGAATTCCTTCTTCATTGACACAATTACCCTCATGCTCCAGCCACCCTGGCCTTCTTCCAGCTCCTCCGAGACAACTGCTCCCCTGAAGGCCTTCCAGCCCTGCATAGAATACTGCACCTGTGCACTCCTCACCCTCAGACACCAAGCTACGACATCTTTCCCGGGGTCTCTCCTGGACTGTTCACTCCCTCGGTCTCTGCTGAGCACCCCATGTTGCTTTGTGTCACCATGACAACTGCAATCAGTCAGGCACTAATTAAGCAGCAGTCATCCGCTTCCCCCACTCCGAGAGCCCATCCCTTCTGATGAGCACTGCCACCCCAGGATCTGGCCCTGTGTCTGGCCTGCGGGAGGCCTTCAATAAACATCACTGAAGCAACGGAGACTGATAAGTCATGCTGCAAAGGCTGTTTAACCTCATCTAACCCAGGGTTTCCCCTAACGTGAAGTGAGTGAAGTCGCTCAGTCGTGTCCGGCTCTTTGCGACCCCATGGACTGTAGCTTACCAGGCTCCTCAGTCCATGGAATTTTCCAAGCAAGAGTACTGGAGTGGGTTGCCATTTCCTTCTCCAGGGGATCTTCCCAACCCAGGGATCGAACCCGGATGTCCCACACTACAGGCAGATGCTTTACAGTCTGAACCACCGGGGAAGCCCCTCCCCTAACGTGGTTGAGTGTGAAACCCTTCTTTCCTTTAAGTCCCATTACTCTTCTGAGGAGCAGTTTGAAACCCTAGATCAAGATTCTAACTGTCTGTGCTGTATAGCACATGGAACTCTGCTCAATGTTATGTTGCCAGCCTGGATGGGAGAGGGATTTGGGCGAGAATAGATACATGTATATGAATGGCTGAGTCCCTTCGTGGTTCCTCCGAAACTACCACCACCATTGTTAACGGGCTATACCCTAATACAAAATGCTTTTGGTGTTAAGAAAAATTCTAGCTCATCCAACTTCCACCAAAATTGTGCTTCCCAGGGAGCACACATCCCAAGGCACAAAGGACCAAATGTCAGATGGTGAAATAGTGGAGTCAGGCAGACTCCCTCCCCCAACTTTGGCTGTGAAACAGCCTGGGGCTCAGGGTGGACGCCCTGTCTGGCATGGAGGAGAGACTCAGGAGGGACGTGGAGAAAGGTGCTTTCCAGCAGGTCTCACCTGAGGTCCCACCTGAGCCGAGAAGCCAGGACAGGACTCCCGGGGTTCTAGACGGAAGCATCAGCTTTTGCTCTGTCCACACGGTGGAGGAAACAGCGGGCCCTTGGGAAATGCCAGGCGGCAGGAGGAGCTTCCTGACTGGGAAGTGCATGCGGGGCTGAGCAGTGGGTGACTGGCCGTGTCCACCCCTCCAGGGCCACCTGCCGAGGTACGTGGCTTCCTCACTTCCTTTGCTCTGACAGTCACAGCTGGGGAGGGCGAGCTGAACAAGCTCACCCGCCACTTACAGTCCCCAGGGAGCGCTTCCTCCTGCTGAATCAACTTGGAAGACAAGTTTCCGCTGTCGTGACCCATCATTAAATACAACTGGCAGGACGATTTTCCTCGGCTGGGGACGCTCGCGGTGGGCGGGAGGCTGGGCCATCTGGGTCTTGTCGCTGTCCCCACCACACGCAGCCTCCCCGTGCCTGCTTTGGCGTTGCTCCACGTTCTCAGGCTGAATTCCCGCCAGAAGGGCCAGGAGGTCGGGCGGCTTTGCCCTCTGTCCAGGCGCGTCCTTGCCCCTGGCCTTGGGCAGGAAGGGAGAGCAGAACCCCACTGCCAAGCTGGCCCAGCGGGACCTCAAGCTTCACGAAGCGGGCAGGGTGGCCTGAGAGATGTCTCCGGCTCACGAGGTTTCTGAATGTCACTGTCAGGCCAGGCATCCTGGAGGCCTGGGGGTCTCTGCCTAGCGAGCTCCAGGGGGCGCCCCACGTGAGGCATGGACACGCCCGGATTCCAGCCAGGCTGTGAAGCAAAGGGGTTAGTGGGAGGATTTTGCAGCCCAAGGGCCTCTGCTTGCTGGAGGAAGGAAGTGGTGGGTGGGCTGCCTGTGGAAACAGTGTTTGACTGATGAGCCTCAGGGTCAAATGAGCTTGATGCTGATAAGAGGTGATTGAGCCAGGTTTTATTCAGCCCTGCTGTTGTTGCAGGAAGAGGGACCCCTTCCAGGGCCCGAAAATGGGCTCTTGTCTAACACTGGGAAATGAACTGTCTGAGGAGACACAAGTGCTGAACAAAGCAAGAAATTGTATTGGGAAAGGGCACCCGGGTGGAGAGCAGTAGGGTAAGGGAACCCAGGAGAACTGCTCTGCCGCATGGCTTGCAGTCTCGGGTTTTATGGTGATGGAATTAGTTTCCAGGTGGTCTTTGGCCAATCATTCTAATTCAGAGTCTTTCCTGGTGGCGCACGCATCACTCAGCCAAGATGGATGCTAGCGAGAGGGATTCTGGGAAGTGGACAGACACGCGGTGTCTCCTTTAGACCTTTCCCGAACTCTTCCGGTTGGTGGTGGCTTATTAGTTCCATATTCCTTATCAGGATCTCCTGTCATAAAACAACTCATGCAAATAGTTACTATGGTGCCTGGCTAGGGTGGGTGGTTTCTATCAATGTGTTTTCCCTAACACTGTGATAGAGGAAAAAGCTGTGCTCACCTCCGAGGGCAGCAGAGGCAGCTGGGGGCTTCCAGACAGGGAGCTGTGCAGGGTCCGTGGGAGGAGAATTGCTAACAGGAGGCTCTGGGGGAGGGTGCCGCTACTGCTGCTAAGTCGCTTCAGTTGTGTCCGACTCTGTGCGACCTCATAGACGGCAGCCCACAGGCTCCACCGTCCCTGGGATTCTCCAGGCAAGAACACTGGAGTGGGTTGCCATTTCCTTCTCCAATGCGTGAAAGTGAAAAGTGAAAGGGAAGTCACTCAGTCGAGTCCGACCCTCAGCAACTCCATGGACTGCAGCCTACCAGGCTCCTCTGTCCATGGGATTTTCTAGGCAAGAGTACTGGAGTAGGGTGCCATTGCCTTCTCTGGGGGAGGGTAATTCTTGTTAAAGGCAGGCCAAGGAGTAGACATCAGAGATGGGGATGAAGGAGCTTGCTCCGATGCCAAGGGTAGGGGGTGACATCGCAGGATACTCTGCCGAGACTGGCTTAGGCAGGTCCTGAACCAGGCCTGGGGAAACCTGTCTAAAGTTTGATCAAGAAGAGCCTTTGCCTGAGTTCAGCCCGAGGATAGGTTCTGACTTTGGGGAGCAGGCCAAGCTGTGTCTCAGGCTGGCGACTCCGTCTGGCAAAAGGGGGAGCAAGACTTATGGCTCACAGGTCCTAGTGGATACAGGGCATGCCCAGGGCCACACGGTGGGCGGGTGCGGGAGAGAGCGAGGCGACCCCAGGCTCTGCCTTTCTTAGGGTCTGAGGGCGGGGTGCGTGCGTTTTTGAGGGGTCCCTCGTGGGCTAACTGATGCATGAGAGGGAGAGATTGGGTGTGGGAAGCTAGAGGTGGAGTCGCGGGCACCTGGTTACCCAGGTCCTCCTGGGCCTCTGTGGTGTGGGAGGCAGAACCCCCTACCTGAATGTTCTGCTCGTGGCTGTGCCACGTGGCCGGCAGCACGTTCACTCAGGATGGACGTCTTTTGAAGCGGATGCCTTGGCGCTCGAAACCTAACGTTAGGCGTTTACACTTCGGATTCGCCTGGGACTCGTGCCTGGTCCCTCCTGCCAGCTCCTCTTCCAAACTGCTGCGGTGAGTGCCGGGGCACCTCTGACACATGCTGGCCTTGTCTCAACCCAGCCAAGTCCGGGGAGCGTCCCAGGCTGCCCACCCCTGCCTCCCCCTCCGCTCGTACGCACACACTTAATTTAGTCTAAGAATTGATGGCACCTTCGATCTCTTTATTAAGCGTGAGATAAAATAGTGAAAGGGTTAGTCGCTCAGTCGTGTCCTACTCTGCAACCTCATGGACTGTAGCCTGTCACCGCCCCTCTGTCCACGTGATTCTCCAGGCAATAATACTGGACTGGGCTGCCATTCCCTTCTCCAGGGGATCTGCCAGACTCAGGGATCAAACTCAGGTCTCCTGCATTGTCTGCAGATTCTTTACCATCTGAGCCACCAGGGACACCCAAGATAAAAAAACACCCTGTTATTTACATTAAAAACAAACAAAAAACCACTTCAAGCAAGCCTTTTTGTTCCACTCTTTAGAGTGATGTCCTCACAGAGGGTCCCTGGACTCGCAGCATCAGCATGCCCTGGGAGCCTGTGGAGGATGCAGGTGCTTGGGCCCACCCGGACCTGCTGAAGCAGGAAATTAGGAGGCAGGGGGAGCCATTTGAATTTTAACAAGCCCCCAGGAGAGCCTAATGCATTCTAGAAGTGGAGAACCACCAGTTTGGAGTAGAGTTTTGGTCTCTGTTTCGAGTAAATCCATTTGAAGCAGCCAGTTCTCCTTAGCTATGGAGCTCTCCTGTATTTCCTTTCATTTTGGTCCTACTCTTTTGAGGAGAACCCACACCCAGGGCCTGAGTCCTCTTCAACAAGCCCACCAGTTACATGAGGAGCAGGTGCCTTGAAAACAATGCTTTTCTCGGTGGCATCGCAATGCAATCACGCAATGGAATCACCTGGGAAACCGCCCGAACTCAGGGTTCTGGCCCCACCGCCAGGGGTCAGGGCCAAATGCTTGGAAGTTCATAGCTCCTCCTTGGTTCCAAGTAGGGGCAGGTGTAGAAACCTGGCCGGGAGGAGAGTGCCCCTCAGAGCAGTCTGGCCGCCTGCAGCCCACTGTAGCGGAATGTGTGTGTGTGTGTTAGGCGCTCAGGCATGTCCAACTCTTTGCAACCCCATGGACTGTAGCCTGCTAGGCGCTGTCCATGGGATTCTTTAGGCAAGAATATTGGAGTGGGTAGCCATTCCCTTCTCCAGGGGATCTTCCTGACTCAGGGATCAAACCCAGGTCTCCTGTATTGCAGGTGGATTCCTTACCACGAAGCCCCGCTGTAGCAGAATACTCTCTGACAAACTAGAACTTTGGGTGGACTAAGTGGAAAGTGCCATCGCTGTGTGGCAGGGCTCAGAACTATACCTGAAGGGCCCAGAACTGGGAGCAGTTTTCACCCCAAAAACCTCGCAGTCAGACTTGTTCATGTTGACAGTCTCCCTCAAGGGACAGACCTCGGATGTCCCCAGCTGTCCTTGCAGGAGAGGTCCTGGGAGGCCCCAGGGGCAGTCCCAGGCTGGTGGCCTCTCCCTGCCCCTCCCCTACCATCCTTGTCTCCACGAACTAACTGCTCATCAATCACACTGGCCACTCGGGCACACTGTGTAGTTGACTGGAGACATTCAAGGACAGGCTGCCTTTAAGAGGCCCAGCATCCCTCCAACGGCCTCCAAAACATTACAGTTCAACTTCCACCAGAGACCTGGAAATAGCAAGTATTTCTTTCTTAAAAGGACAAAGACTTCATTTGAAATATTAAAAAAAAAAATTAAACTGTGTTTTAGAGTAATTTCCTCTTCAATGACTTGGTTTATAATATCTCATACTGGAAAACAGTATCTCCAAGGTGAAAGTCAAGGACCTGAGTAGTAAATGGGACTTGACACACCAGCAAAAAGCCACAAGACGATGGCTTTCTCACTGAAACGTGCCAGCCCTCCCACAGGCTCTGTGTTTCCACCAACCAATGTCCTGTTTGCCTGCAGATTCAAGCCTAACTTCCAACTTCAGGGGAGGGAGAGAGAGACCTGGGCCCTGGGGGCTAGGCCTCTGCTGGAAGGCCTTCTCCGCTTTGTTTGCAAAACAAAATGTGCTTTGAATGTAATGAGTCAGGAAAGAAGAATTTGATGGAGGTCTGGAAATGAAATTTCCTGCCTGTGGTTGGACTCGCCATCTGTCTCTAAATCTAGCCTGAGGACATTCATTGTGCCGAGACCAGGCTGTCTCTGTATCTCCCAGACTCCTTGGTGGGGACAGGTCATCCGGGAAGCAGAGTGGCTGCCTGCACAAACAGGGCCAGGGAGACTAGCCTGCGACGTGGTGGATGCCACCCATCCCTGACTCCCTCTCTGGTCTCTGCCACGACTGGGGGATTTGTCACCTACAACGTGTCCCCTCCAGCCTAGCCTTTGTCCCTGAAGACTTCTTAAACAAAAAGGAACTATAAATTTCAATCCTTTTGACAGAGTAAAGGGACAAAGTAGGTAATTAAATAGTTAACCCCATTAAGGGGTGAAAGGAAAAATATGGGAGACCCCTATAAGTTAATGATCGCTCAAGAAAGCAGGTTTGTTTTTGTTGTTCAGTTGCTAAGTCATGTCCGACTCTGCTACCCCATGGACTGCAGCACTCCAGGCTCCTCTGTCCTCTACTGTCTCCTGGAGCTGGCTCAAATTCATGTCCACTGAGTCGGTGATGCTAGCTAACCATCTCATCTTCTGCCACCCTCTTCTCCTTTGCCTTCAATCTTTCCCAACATCAGGGTCTTTTCCAATGAGTCAGAACCACGACAAACCAGGAACCACATGGTCTAGCAACAAAACCGTGCAACAGAAACACGAACCATACCCCCAAACAATAAAACAACAGTGGCATGAGACCCACATCCTGCCCAGTGAGGTCACGGTCCTCTGTGCACTAAAAACAAAGACATAAGGAAAAGATGGCATTATGCGGAAACCTGAGTTATTTACCATGTTTACTGTATATTACTGCTTTTTCGCTCATCTCCACTGCATCAGGGCAGCCCCAGTTTGACCGTGTAGGGACAAGAAAACTCCCTTGCCCAACGTAGAGGAGGAACTAATGATGAAAGCTTGATGCCTACTTGAGAAGGAGGAAGAAGGTGGTCTTTCTCCCCTCCTTACTTTTCCTTTGATTATAAAAATGTAGAGACATCCTTGGCAGTCCATGGTTAAGACTCTGCAACTCTGATGCAGGGGGCATGGACTAAATCCCTGGCTGGGAAACTGAGACCCCACATGTTGTGCAGGGTGGCCAAAAATAAATAAAGTTGGTAGATTGGTTGGGTTTCGTTATTGTTTTGATTTTTGCCTAGGCTCTCTTTTTAAAAAAATTATTTTTAATTGTGCTTTACAATGTTGTTGGTTTCTGCCATACATCAACACGAATCAGCCAAAGGTATACGTGTCCCCTCCCTTAAAATTTTTTAACATAGCCACTAAGTTCTTAGCGTGGCACTCTCTTGCCAGCCCCCTTGTATCTCTCACAAGCGTTCTATACTAATAATCTCTTTCCTTCCCTGTCACCCTGCTCTGAGACAGAGGAACCTATGCTCTACTGAGTGCCCAAGCGTCTATCATTATTAGCATTGTTCATTGTATTTATTTATTTATTTTGGCTGTGCGGGGCCCTCACTGCTGTCCTCAGGCTTTCTCTACTTGGGGTGAGCAGGGGCTGCTCTTCGTTTGGTGCTCGAGGTTCTCACTGCAGTGGCTTCTCTTGTGGAGCACAGGCTCTAGGCACCCAGGCTTCAGTACTGGCAGCTCGCAGGCTCTAGAGCGCCGGTTCAGTAGTTGTGGAGCTCGGGCTTAGTTGCTCTGCAGCATGTGGGATTTTCCTGGAACAGAGGGGATCAAACCTTTGTTCCCTGCATTTGCAGGTAGATTCTTAACCCCTGGACCACCAGGGGAGCCCCCACCCCCCACCCCGCATCTCTGTTGGTGGGAAAGCACTAATAAAAACCCATGTGCCCATGCTGGTGTGCCTGAAACCAAGAGGCTCCCCAGAACTTGAGACTTTCTGACAGAGACCCGGGCCCACTCAGATCAGCGGTCACCTGGTTGTTGCCAGTAGAAGTGACATGACTGTCTAGTTCCCGTGGACTTGTCAGGAACCCCTAAGAATTCTCTGATGACTCTCAGAGGCCTTTGAACTTTCTCATGACCCCACCCATTTTGCAATCAGTGAAGCAGGCTTGGAATCTGATTTTCCAATTCACCAAATGCTGCTGGTTTGTCCAATCAAGGAACCACTTTAATTGCAAAGCTTTATTTTAAGGTCTTTAGGCTTGAGAGCCTCCTACCTGAAGGGCGGGCCTCTGACCGGACCACCTGGGAAAAAAACTGGAAACAAAGACTCTCCACTCCCACACTGTAACTCCATCAGAACATGCAATCTCACCATGTCACCTCATCCGGTGGCTCGATCCCACCCTGTAACTCCATCAGAACCTGCAATGTCACCACGTCACCTCATCCTGTGGCTCAGATGGTAAAGAATCCGCCCTCAAGGCTGCAGACCCCAGTTCGATTCCTGGGTTGGGAAGATCCCCTGAAGAAGGGATAGGCTACCCATTCTAGTATTCATGGGCTTCCCTGGTAGCTCAGATGATAAAGAATCCACACCTTGCAAGACCGTCATTAAAGCCTCACTTCCCGCTGCACCTCTTGTCTCCAAGTCCATTCCTTGGGTGTGTGCTGGTGGGCTTTATTTCCCACAAGGACAAAGCCCTGCTCCAGGGATGGGGAGGTAGAAGTGGAGAATCTGTGGAGGGGTGCTGGAACCATCACTGGTCTTATTTAAAGACACAGAAAAATGCAGCCACTGTGGAAAACAGTATAGAGGTTCCTTCCTTACAAAACTTAAAATAGGGTTACCATATGATCTAGCAATCCCACGCCTGGGCATATGTCCAGAGAAAGTTCTGCTTGAAAAAGATACATATACCACAGTGTTCACAGCAGGACCACTTACAATAGCCAAGACGTGGGGCTCGGCCCTGTCTGAGGGTCCGGCTCTGAGAACACTCACCAGCTCCTATCCAGCGTCAGCACCTCTCTTCAGCTCATGGGCCGATGGTCTGTCTTTTCTTCCCTGAATCTTTCGAGGCCAGTGCTTCTGACCCCACCATACAGATGGCGGGGGCCGGGAAGGGCATGCCGGCTCCCACATGGCACTGGGCGGTACGCCCTTGTCACTGTGAAGACCACGTCTCCCAAGCCCCTGCAGACTCTGAGGGCCCAAGCAATGCCCCTGACACTCTGGGCTTCACTTAGTGCAGCCTCTGAGATGCTGCAAGCTAGAATAGCTTCCTTCTCCTGGCCCCTTACCTAGAATACCTGGTCCCTGAGTCCTACCTGTAGCGCCCCCACCCCCATCCAGTTGGTCTCTGCCGCTCCTTCAGCTTAGACGGAAGGAGATGATTTTCCCATTTTCCACGGGTGTGGCCTCTCGGGGACAGAGCTGGTCTCCTCACCTGTGACTCACAGGCCTTCTAGTTAACTGGGTTCCCGAGAGGGGAAAACACAGTTTTGTGCTGTGCTGGGAAATCTGCAGTTGGCATCCATGGAGACTGGGTTTTCTGAAATACAAAAGCCCTGAGCTCTCAACTGCTCCCAGTCTTACCAGGAATTCAGAGAGGCAGGCCTGCTGCAAAATTTCCCTTCAAGTCCCCAGCCCACATTAGTGGGCCTGGAGGCCAGCATATTTTTTTGTGTGTAAAGGACCAGATAATAAAAATAGTTTGGGCTTCAGAATCTGGATGGTCTCTGTGGCAACCACTCAACTTTGCCATCATAATTCTGAAGGCGCCACAGGTGACATGTGGATGGTGGGTGTGGCCATGCGCCCATAAAATGTTACTTCTAGGACTTCCCTGGTGGTCCAGTGGTTGAGAATCCGCCTGTCAATGCAGGGGACACAGGTTCTGGAGGATTCCACATGCCATGGAGCAAACAAGCCCATGTGCTGTAACCACTGAAGCCTGAGCCTGTGCTTGCTGTGCAACATGAGAGTAACCCCCGCTTACAGAAAATAAATAAATTTTTTAAAAAGTTACTTCCAAAAACACGCAGAAGGGCCTGATCTGGCTTTCTAGCGGTGTGGCTGACCATAGAGAAAGAAGGGGAGATATTAACCAGCTTGATTTTCTTATTCATGAGTTCAAGAGCCCTCAAGAAGGGGCAACTCAGGGAGGCCCTGCCCACCTCACTTGGCTGGGGGACATGCTTGACTACTGCCCCCAGTACAAGTGTTTGTTGGTAAATTACATTCATGTTCTATAGTAGTGAAAATATTCTTTGTGAAAGGTTTCCCTGGTGGCTCAGTGGTGGAGAATCTGGCTGCCAATGCTGGAGACAGGGTTTAGATCCATGGGTCGAGAAGAAGCCCCCTGGAGAAGGAAATAGTAACCCACTCCAATATTCTTGCCTGGGAAATTCTTGCCTGCAAAAGAGTCAGATAGGACTTAGCCACCAAACAACAATACTTTATGAAACCTACAGAAATGAAACGTTTACGAGCATAACAAAGACAAAATGAACCACTTAAATTTTTTAAAAATTTAGGCATATAGGAAACTTGGTAATTAAAGGTACTTTTAAAAATCGATTACAGCTGAAAGTTATAATCATCACATTAAGTTAACCTCAAATGGAGCTGATTTTACTGAATTTCTATTTTGTGTGCAATTACTGGCTTGTACTGAGGAATACAGAAATAAAATATCTTTATAAAACAAAACAAAATATTGACTAAACCATTCTTGATTTGAAGGTCTGAGTTTTTTTCAGGTATTTTTTTTAAAATTTAGGGGTTTTTGAAATTGAGGTACAAATAACATTCAGCATTGTATTAGTTTAATGTGTACTGTGCGATGATTCAGATATAGACACACAGAGAGAGACAGTGAAATGATGGGGGCTTCCCAGCTGTCCCCAGAGGCAAAAAACCCACCTGCCAACACAGGAAACGTGAGTCGTGGGAAGGCCCCAGGTGCTGACTTCTTGATAAGTCCTCACATGGTAGAGAGAGGCTAAGAGCAAGCTCTCAGGTGTCTTTACTCATTAAAGAACTAATTCTACCATGAGGGCCCCACCCTCCTGATCTCACCTAACCCTCTTCACCTCCCAAAGCCTCCACCTCCTAACACCATCATCACACTGGGGGTGAGGGCTTCAACATATGAATTTTGAGGGGACCCCATTCAGTCCATAACAGCCAGGAAGACAATTGCAGAGATAGAATGGGATCATAAAAATAATCTAAAAGAAAGCAGGAAAAGGGAACAAGAGAACAGATGGGACAAGCTGAAAACAAATAGCAAGATCGTGGGTGTCGATCCATCCTATGGATAAATACAATAACTACCTCCCACTCCACAAGCCAGGCCTCAGCCAAGAGTGGAAAGGTCGGCGGCAGGGGAAGGACCATGGAGAAGCCTTTTAGTGGATGAGAGACTGAGGTTACAGTTTAAACCTTTGGGCCTTTTATACCACAAAATGAGACACTCCTGACATGGAAAATAACCCACAGAGCTATGGAACCCGCCCAAGAAAACACAGAGCTTTAGTGAAACAGAGGGGCTTCCCAGGTGATGCCACGATAAAGAATCTGCCTGCCAATGCAGGAGACTCAAGAGACTCTGGTTTGATCCCTGGGTTGGGAAGATTTCCTGGAGGAGGAGACGGCAACCCAGTCTAGTATTCTTCCCTGGAAAATCCCATGGACAGAGGAGCCTGTGGGCTACAGTCCATGGGGTCCCAAAGAGTTGGACACGAGCATAGCACAGCGGTGAAACAGGGTGTCACAGCAGAGAAGGCGCAAGAGTACAGATCAGCTGGAGAGCCCGTGTCATCACAGACCTTCGGCTGAGAGACACCAGTCTGTTCCTTATCCTAAAAGTCTGAGGGTTCCTGAGCTCAGGCTTGCGGACCCGGACCATCTTCCCTGCAAGGTGAATGGGAAGGCTTGCCAGCGAGGAGCAAGGCTGATCCAATGCCATTTCCACCTGGGCTTGCCAAGCAGATGACACGAAAGGTTTCACAAGAGGGGCTCTTTCACTGCTGCTCCCTTCACCCTAGTTTAACACCCACAGATGGTCTACCTCTTATGAGGTCCTGGGCTGGGGGTGGTTGGAACTGGTTTCCAAAACTCCAAGTGTATTTATGAAAGAGCAGGAATGTGCTGGCCAGGGTGGAGAAAGAGAGAGGGCAGGGCCTCTCGGAGCCGATCCCTGGAGTCGTTTGTGCAGGTATCTTGTGGCTGCTTCTGACAGCTGGCAGGGGGAGCCCGCTGCCACCTGGTGGAGCCAAAACTTGTCCCCGAGGAACCAGAGGCACGTAGCTCAGCTCACTCCCTCAACATGCGAGCTGCCCACCAGAGGCCTCTCCAGGGACCCTCTTTCCACCAGGGCAAAGGCTGGGAGTGTGAGGGCTGCAGAGTCCAGGACTCTGCCCTGAAGATCATAAGCTCCATGGGGCCAAGCCCACTCATAGTCATTTCGCTCACTCTTGCATCCCCTGCCCCTGGTGTGGTTCTTGGAACAGAGTTGGTGCAAGAAAAACTAGGTTGCCCAAAATATTTGTTCAGGTTTTTCTGTTAAAATCTTATGGAATATTTGTGGAATGAATTAATCATTGATTATTTTTAAAAAAGAAAGAAGCAGAAACCACAACCAAAACCCTAACAAATCCATTAAAAATGTGCATAATTTACTCGTCATCCCTGGAACACTAACACTAGACACCTAGGGGGAACCACTTGGTGCTTGAAGGCAAGGAGGCAGAGGGATAAGGAGTGAGAGGCACCTTTTGCTTTGGGTGCAGAATTTATGGGAATCCTTAACACTCGGAGATCAAGATAAATGACACGCAATGCAACACCTGAAGGAAATCAGAGTGAATGAAAATTATGCATGATAACAAAATATGCATATTCCAAGTAAAGACAGGATAAGCAGCAGTGCTGAGCTCCCCAGGTGGCTCAGTGGTAAAGAATCCGCCTTCGATGCAGGAGAAGCGGGTTGGATCCCTGGGTCGGGAAGATCCCCTGGAGGGGGGAAATGGCAACCTACTCCAGTATTCTTGCCTGGGAAATTCCATGGACAGGGGAGCCTGGCAGGCTCCAGCCCACAGGGTTATAAAAAGTGGGACATGACTGAAAACTAATCAGTAACACCAACAGCAAAGCAGCAGTACCATATCACAAGGCAGCCCAGGGGAGACTGACTTGAAGACACGAGGGGCAGAGGAGTGTGGAAATGAGGCCACCTAACTGGGCTTCCTTCCTCTCCACTCCCAGCCCAAGCTCCCACGGTTTTCAGAGCTAACTGGCTAGAGAACTGGCCAGGCAAGGGGGTCCTGAGGCTCAGTTTAGTCCCCACAAAGAGGACCGGGGTAGGTCCCATCTGTGACCACAATGCAGTCCTCTGTCCCCAAGCCAGAGGGGTAGAGTCGCCCTGCTCCTGGGTCTGTGAGTCCATTTCCAGGGGCACAGTGGACCCTCAGCTCCCTGGGGCATCATGCCCACCAGAGCACGTGCAATTCCTGGGAGCCTGCACTGGGAGAACATTCTCAGCAGGAGCGATCAAACATACAGACAAGAGCCAGACTGTGAATGACCATAGAACTCGGATGACACCCTGTGCTAGGACAGGACAAAACAGCCAGGAGTTGGTCAGTGATTGCCAGCTTCCCTGGTTTTTTGTCCCTGCTTTCAACTCAGGGCCAACCTGCAGAAAACAAATGTGTCCCATAACCAATCACAAAGGACATCCCGCTTCTAACTAGCCCACTGCCAGCTCCCTGATGCCAACAGCCACCAATCGGGGCTCACGCAAAGCTCTGCCTTTGTTCTGCTGGCAGCTCTCCACTGCTCTGGCTGTCCCCCGTCTCGTTCCCTCCCTCCATCCACCTCTCTCCATCCATCCTTCCATCCCTCTGTCCATCTGTTTCCAAGCACAGGTGATGGAGGAGGCCCTGTGCCCCGGCGGTCTCTGAGGAAATACCCTGGGCTCTTCTTGTTGGGACCGCCTTAGCTTATTGGAGCCTGGCCTGGGGCACAGGCACTGGTCTCTGACTGGCTGAGCCGGCAAAGTACCAGCTCTCTGAGGGTCCTGGGTTGTTGGGGCTCTGGGGAAGCAGGGCTGCTCCTCTACCCAGAACAGCTCCCCCAGCTTGCTGAAAGGGATGTGGGGTACTCCTGAGAGGCAGGATGGCAATGTGGGTAGAAGCCCAGGCAGGTAGCCAAATGGCCAGTGGTTGCAGCCTGAGCCCACCCTCAGCCTTGGCCAGCCAGCCCTTCAGGCCTCACTTGAAAACGGGGACAATGAAAGCACCGCCCTCATAGGGCAGCATGTGGGTGAACAGTGGGCACTTTTGTCTCACCTATTATTCTCACCCGTCTCCATTTTACATGTCAAGTGGAACAATAAACTCGCACGTTCTCCTGGAATTTCTTTTCACCCTGGAAGCTAAAAAGCTCTCCAGGGTCCCTGGCTTCACGGCAGTTTTTAGGCAGCCTCGACACTCTATTTCTAGCCCTTTATGCACATTCTTAGATTTTGTTCTTTTCCTTCACAGTTGAACAACCCAGTCCACTGGGGTGATGCCAATGAACATATTATTGTTGCTACAAAAAACTGCTAATTGCAGCGAGACTAATGATTTCTCAGATGGTCTGCACTGCGCTAAGTCTATGGGACCCCAGCACCCTCCCTTGAAGCTGCCACCCACCGAGTTAAAATGAGCCCTGAACATTCCTCCCTCCTTCTGTTCAGCATGAGGGGTGATGTGTGTGTGTGTTAGTTGCATAGTCATGTCTGACTCTTTGCAACCCCATAGATGGCAGCCCACCAGGCCCCTCCATCTATGGGACTCTTCAGGCAAGAACACTGGAGTGGGTTGCCATTTCATTCTCCAAAAGAACTATAGAAAGAAAGAAAGTGAAGTCGCTCAGTCGTGTCTGACTCCTTGTGACCCCATGGACTGTAGCCTACCAGGCTCCTCCGTCCATGGAATCTTCCAGGCAAGAGTACTGGAGTGTGTTGCCATTGCCTTCTCCGGGGGAGATGTGTACCTGGCTTCCTTTTTTTCCCTTTTTGACCTTGCCTTGATACATGTGGAATCTTAGTTCCATGACCAGGGACCACACCCCCTTGCGGTGGAAGTGCAGAGTCTTAGCCGCTGGACCACCAGGGAAGTCCTAGGGAGCCTGGCTTCTCAACCTCAGTCTTTACTGTTACCTTCTGTTCTTCCTCCTGCTCTCTCTGCTCCCATCTCCATTCAGACATCCCTGGGGGCACGTCCACACGCTTCCCCTGCTGATTCAGAGATCCCAGGCCCCCAGGTTGACAACTGTGTCACACATGTCAACTCTGGGCTCTCAGAGTTACGCTCATCCTGCGTAAAGAGATTACTGTTAAAGCACAAGTGTATTAACAGATGAGGCTTCCCAGGTGGTGCTGGTGGTAAAGAACCCACCTGCCAGTGCAGGAGACTTGAAAGATACAGGAAGACCCCCTGGAGAAGGAAATGGCTACCCATGCTAATATTCTGACGGTTCCCTGGTGGCTCAGCAGTAAAGAACCTGCCTGCCAATGCAGGAGACATAAGAAACACACGTTTGATCCCTGGGTCTGGAAGATTCCCCTGGAGGAGGGGATGGGAGCCCACTCCAGTATTCTTGCCTGGAGAATCCCATGGACAGAGGAGCCTGGTGGGCCACAATCCACAGGGTTCCAAAGAGTTGGATACGATGAAGCAACTTAACACATAGCACGCACATTAACAGGTAAGGACAACCATGCACACTTCTACAGATGGATTTACTTCACCATTTAGAACCCTGGAAATGGCAACCCACTCCAGTATTCTTGCCTGGAAAATCCCATGGACAGAGGACCCTGGTAGGCTGCAGTTCATGGGGTTGCAAAGAGTCGGACACTACTGAGCGACTTCACTTTCACATACCCAGTCAAGGGTGGCAGGAGGTGGGAAGCCCAACCAACCCAGTACTCTCATCCTCTCCTTTCCTCTAGCTCTCACCTTCTAACATAGTTTAATGTACTCATTTGTGATGTTTCTTCATTGTCTCCCTCCATTTAAAGTTCCCTGAGATAAGGCAGTGCCCGGCACATAGCACGCACTCGAAAAATATTCACATAAGGAAGTCGGGAGTTGCTCCGTGCCTAGTGATGCCCTGAGACTGCTTGTCCTGGGCCTGTGGTGGACACAGAAATCACGAGCCAATGTCCAGACACTCTGAGAGCTCCTGGGCATCTAAATGCACGGTCATTTTTCCTGGTGGTTCATCTTTTTTTTTTTTTTTTTGGCGGTTCATCTTTATTGTATTTTATAGAAGTATAAGTACATAACGGATTGGAAATGAAAAACAAAACAAAGCAACTGGTCCTTTGCCATGGGTGGCTTGAGAAGCACCAGACGAGCAGACAAGAGGTCTGAAGGCCTGGAACACAGGCACAGTGCCCTTCTTGGGCACACATTTAAGACAAGAGGAGTCCATAGCTGGTCTGCTGTGTGCAGAGCGGCCACAAAGGAGGCCTGGGGCGAGCAGGGCCCGCTATTAAAATCCCCACTGGTCAACAATCAGTTGGTGAAGTCAGTGGTGAAGTCTGTTATCTCGGTGGCATCAGAGAGTCTAGCAAATGCGAATTTCAGGGATTGGTTGGTATAAAAGGGCTCATTCTGCATGGACAAAGAGTGCAAGGGTCAGATCTGGGTCTGTGTGGCAAGGCGACAGTCCCCAGCCATCCATTCAAACACTAACCTAGATGCTGCTGGGAAGATAATTTTGCGGATGTGATAAAGGTCCGTCATCAACTGGCTTTACAAAAGGGAAATAGCCTGGATAATTGGGGTGGACCTCGCCCGATCAGTTGAAAGGCCCTAAAAGCAGATCTGAAAGAATTTTATCTGTGGCCAGCAGCTTGAGCTAGTGCTCAGGAGTTGCAGTCTGCCCTTTCTAATAGCCAGCCCTGTGAATTCAGACTTGCCTAGCCAGCCAACCGCAATCACATAAGCCAGTCCCTTGTAATAAGCCTACACACACACACACACACACACACACACACCCTGCTGCTCCTGTTTCTCAGGTCAAACCTTGATCCAGAGTGTGTTAGCAACCAGTGCCAAGTCTCACAGAGTCGGACACGACTGAAGCGACTTAGCAGCAGTAGCAGCAGTGGTCAGAATACCAGAAAACCATGAAAACCTCAAACTTCCATTGACCCAAATATAATTGTCAATAGAACTGCATCGTGGAAGGAGAAGCTACATTTTCCATTTGCTCAATCCTTGGCAGCAAAACATGGTTGTATTTTGTACGGAGGACACGTCTTCTGCAAGCACACAGCTGCTGGCATCAAAGAGCGAGCCCAGCCAAGACAATCCTGGTAGCACTGTCTGGACCTGTGTGTGGGCTGTAGACCCCGCGTAGGAGGTAAGACTGTTTCTCAGCATCTTAGTGAAAAGATATTCCAAGGAAGAAAGTGAGGCACACAGGGATGAGGTGCCCCTCCTGAAGACACGGACCTGACATGGCAGGGAGGGGGAGACATGCTCGGTGAGCCGAGTCCTCATTTATAAAATTGTCCAACTGGGTGATCCCTGAAGGCCTCCTACCTCTGCACCCTGGGGTTCAGTCCACAGGACCCTGGACTCAGCATCAGACAGCTGTCTGGTCAGGGCAGCGAGCTTTCATTTTGTGAGCTTCATTCCTGTTGTGACGCGTCCTACCCTGGAAATGCTGAGCAGGCTCTAAGGACCTCTGAATTCTATACTGACTCAACGAAGCTTCAAGTCTCACCTGGGGGCACAGCTCTTATGAGCATGGGCCTTCATACTGCTGGAGCGTTTTTCCACATTTACAGATGCTGTGAGTGACCCAACCTTTCCAGAACCAGCACTGGTGATATTTTCCCAGTGCTGTGATTTAGCTCATTTACACATGTATCCTGGGTCTGTCTCTCTAATGCCCAAACACGCCAGCCGTCGACTACGACCTCAGCACTCGACATTCTGTCTTTGCCTGTGAAACATCAGGAAACACTTGCCCCGTAGGAAGGCTTGGGGAAAGCTGGCAATTGCTGGTGGGGCTTCTTTCACTTGGGGATCAGTGTGCATGGGCTTGGGAAATGGCTTATGGAAAGCCAACCTGGGGCCCTCCTCGGCCCCAAGACCCCCTGTGGCTGGCGGTCCGTCTGCTCGGGGTGGGAAGGGTCTGAGGCTCTTCCCTTGCCCTGATCCTTTCCACCCGTTTCTCCCACTCTTCAGTGATTTACAAGAAACAGCCACAGCGCTCAAGACGGAGACAAGTCACATCATGTCGAGGAATGCAGAAATACACAGAGCCGTCCGATTCCGTTGACTGTGCGGATATCTGACATAAACCATGAATGCGGAGGAAATCTCCAGCTTTCCAAAAGTGAGGAAGGAGGCGTGGGGAAGGAACCCCAGCCTGACCCGTGGGGAGCTGGCTGGGTCATTCCATCTGGAGGAAGCGGGAACTGATGGAAACCAGATGCCCTGGGGACCCCTTGGAAATCAAAACAGCGATAAAATGAGGGAGCAGAACCTTGCTTTGCAGACGGCGCTGGATTTTGTCTTGCAGGCTGGAGACAGTTCCTGATTGATGTTTATGTCTGTGAGTCATTCTCAGGGTGTTTATGAGATTGAAGGGGAGAGAATAACAAAAACACAAGGCATGCTGGGCTTTTAGAATAAAAATGGACTTTCTTCTACCTGGAATGTGGTTATGCTTTAAGTTGAGCAATCAGGGAAAACCTTCAGTCAGGATCTGGAAATTTCATTTCTGCCCAGTCTGGTCTTTTCATATTTTGGGCTTTGGGGCTGGTTCCTCGGAGTCTCCCAAACTCTCCCGACTTCCTTGTGGAGCAAAGTGAGAATGAAGGAAAAACCTAAGTAGAAAACACTGATCAGGACTTCCCTGGTGGTCCAATGGTTAAGACTCTGCCTTCCAATGCAGGGGGTGCAGGTTCAACCCCTGGTCAGGGAGATAAGATCCCACATGCCTTGAGGCCAAAATACCAAAACAGAAAACAGAAGCTATACTGTGACAAATTCAATAAAGACTTCAAAAAATCTAAACATACAGTTATCATATGGCCCAGGATTATAGTCTTGGACATTTATCCTGGAGGAAGAAAACTTATGTCCACATAAAAATCTGTATATAATTATTTATAGCAATTTTTATTCATAAAAGCCAAAAAGTAAAAACAAGTAATATGTGAACCGTGAACTCCCTGATGTTCAAGCTGGTTTTAGAAAAGGCAGAGGAACCAGAGATCAAATTGCCAACATCCGCTGGATCATGGAAAAAGCAAGAGAGTTCCAGAAAAACATCTATTTCTGCTTTATTGACTATGCCAAAGCCTTTGACTGTGTGGATCACAGTAAACTGTGGAAAATTCTGAAAGAGATGGGAATACCAGACCACCTGACCTGCCTCTTGAGAAATCTGTATGCAGGTCAGGAAGCAACAGTTAGAACTGGACATGGAACAACAGACTGGTTCCAAATAGGAAAAGGAGTACGTCAAGGCTGTATATTGTCACCCTGCTTATTTAACTTATATGCAGAGTACATCATGAGAAATGCTGGACTGGAAGAAACACAAGCTGGAATCAAGATTGCTGGGAGAAATATCAATAATCTCAGATATGCAGATGACACCACCCTTATGGCAGAAAGTGAGGAGGAGCTAAAAAGCCTCTTGTTGAAAGTGAAAGAGGAGAGTGGAAAAGTTGGCTTAAAGCTCAACATTCAGAAAACGAAGATCATGGCATCTGGCCCCATCACTTCATGGGAAATAGATGGGGAAACAGTAGAAACAGTGTCAGACTTTGTTTTTTTGGGCTCCAAAATCACTGCAGATGGTGACTGCAGCCATGAAATTAAAAGGCGCTTACTCCTTGGAAGAAAAGTTATGACCAACCTAGATAGTATATTCAAAAGCAGAGACATTACTTTGCCGACTAAGGTCCGTCTAGTCAAGGCTATGGTTTTTCCTGTGGTCATGTATGGATGTGAGAGTTGGACTGTGAAGAAGGCTGAGCGCCGAAGAATTGATGCTTTTGAACTGTGGTGTTGGAGAAGACTCTTGAGAGTCCCTTGGACTGCAAGGAGATCCAACCAGTCCATTCTGAAGGAGATCAACCCTGGGATTTCTTTGGAAGGAATGATGCTAAAACTGAAGCTCCAGTACTTTGGCAACCTTATGCGAAGAGTTGACTCATTGGAAAAGACCCTGATGCTGGGAGGGATTGGGGGCAGGAGGAGAAAGGGACGACCGAGGATGAGATGGCTGGATGGCATCACAGACTCAATGGACGTGAGTCTGAGTGAACTCCGGGAGTTGGTGATGGACAGGGAGGCCTGGCGTGCTGCGATTCATGGGGTCGCAAAGAGTCGGACACGACTGCGCGACTGAACTGAACTGAAAAACAAGTAAAATGTCTGACAATAGAAATAAGATGGTTAAGCAAAAGCTGGTGCATCCGTACCCTTGAATAGCACTTGGCAAAAAAAAAGCGTTACTGACAACAACCTGGATAGATCTCAAGGGCATTACACTGAGAAAAAAGGTTCATCTCCAAGGGTCACATACAGGATGATTTTATATCATTTTGTCGAATGACAACATCACAGAGATGGAAAGGAGATCAGTGCTTGCTAGGGGTTATAGGCAGTGGGGAAGGTTATAGCTAGTGAGTGGGACTCTGAAGGATGCCCATGAGATCTTGGTAGTGAGGGAATACTCCTGTGCCTTGGCTGTGGTGGTTACATAACTCTACACATCTGATCAAATGAGAGGACTGTACCCGGTTTTATGAGTGTCCGTTTCCTGGTTTTGATACTGTATTATACTCATGTAAGATGCAACTGGAAAATGGGGTGACGTGTACCCAGGACCTCTCTGTACACAGTTTCCTGTCAATTTATTTTATTTTTTAACATTTTAACATTTATGTGGGATCTTTTTCAGATGTGGCATGGGATCTTTAATTGTGGCATATGGGATCTTGTTCTCTGACTAGGGTTCAAACCTGGGCCCTGCATTAGGAGAGCTGACTCTTAGCCACTGGACCACCATGAAGTTCCCCTGTCAATTTATGAATATTTCAAATGAAGAAGCTGTTTGCTGTTTTTTCTTTTTAAATATACACTGGGAAGGATGATAGAAGTTGAAACATTCTATTGTTCTACTTTTTGAGAATAAATGAGGAAACATTGATTCATTTTAGACAAAATATTCACAATGTAAGGCTAACTAAAGAAAGAATACGGATCTATGTAATTTCCAAACTACTGGGATGGGGATGAATTACCGAAAGCTCAATCAAAAAGACAAGAAAAGATGAAAATATATAAAGTGTAAAATAAGAAATTTCATAATATGGTAGATACAAACCCAGAATAGGAATTATGATTATGAATGGACTAAATTTGCCAGTAAAATGACAGAGGTTATCAGATTGGACTAAAATAAAAATTACTATCAAGCTACATTTTAATTACAAGAGATTCTGTTTAGTTACAGAAAGATCAGGACTAGATATGAGAAGCAAACCCTACCAAGAAGAAGTGGGCTTATACTAGTGAAAGGTAATAACCAATTTCTTCTTTTGAAACATTCATAGATCGACAGGAAATGTAACTTTTTTTGGTTATAATTTTACTTATTTATTATGTTTGGTTGCAGTGGGTCTCTGTTGCTGTGTGTGGGCTCTCTCTAGCCTCAGCGAGCAGGGGCTGCTCTTCATTGGGGTGGGTGTGTTTCTCATTGCACTGGCTTCTCTTGCTGCGGAGCACCAGCTCTAGGCACGTGGGCTGCAGCTGTCACACTTCACAGGTCCTAGAGCATAGGCTCAATAATGGTGGCACATGGGCTTAGTTGCCCCTCAGCATGTGGAATCTTCCTAGACCAGGGGTTGAACCCGTGCCCCTCAGCATGTGGAATCTTCCCAGACCAGGGGTTGAACCTGTGGCCCTCAGCATCTGGAATCTTCCCAGACCAGGGGTTGAACCCATGGCCCCTGCACTCACAGGCAGATTCTTCTCCACTGTGCCACCAAGGAAGTTCCAGGAAATAGTAAACTTCCAGGCAATAGAGCAGCCACAGGAAAACCTGCATGTGAATGTTCGTAGCAGCGTTTCTCATGACAGAGAAAATGTGGAAAGAACATGAATGTCCGTGACTGAGGAGTGGAGACACAAACTGTGGCACATGCACGCGATGGGACAGTGTTCAGCAATAAAAAGGAATGTTCCTACATGGAGGGACCCTGAAAACGTGTGAAGGAAAGGAGCCAGTTACAACAACTTCATGTTCCATTTATATGAAAGGCCAGAATGGACAGATCTCCAGAGAGAGAGAAAGTGGATTGCCTGGGGCTGAGAGAGCAGTGGTGGTGGTAATGAGGTGCCTGCTGACAAGTCTGGGGTTCCTTTTAGGGGCAACAAAAACGTTCTAAAACAAGATTGTGATGACGGACACATAAGCCTGTGACTGCTGAAAACCACTGTACTATACACTTGAAACTGGGTGAATCATGAGTGTTAACTGGACCTAAATAAAGCTGATTTGAAAAAGAGACTTTAACAATCCCCTAAACCCGGGCCACAACACATTTCCAGGATTCATACTAGAATCAATTTCTAACAGTTCACATATTTATTTACATCAGAATTGGGACTCAGACATCAGTTATTTCAAGAATTCTGGGTCATTGCAACATGCAGCCACTTAGAGCTTCAATAGACCAAGTGACAGCTATGTTTGCCCCAAACCTGAAAACTCTCGCTAGACCTCCTGGTCTGATCTCACTCTTACATGGTGGCAGACACTCTATCCAGTGCTCGACCTGGCTGGGCAGAAGCACAAAGGCACCAGACACCGTAAACGCAGCCCAGGCCACGAGCACTGTCAGCTGATGCTGGACCTCCCACTCCTCTGCTTTGGGGCCTGAAGGAACAGCTACTCACAACAAAGGTCGAAGCATTCCATCATCTCCTGGAGATGCGGGTGCTCCCCGTGATGCTCAGATTATCCAGGGCACGTAAGACCACATTCCAGCCTCCAAAACACCTGCGCTTCTGCGGCAGGTGGAGAGTCCAGGAAAAGGAATGAGAGCCTCAGATGTTCCACTGTCCCCTGGTCTGGCCTGCTCACCTGAAGAGGAGCTGAGAGATCCTGGGAAGGTGTTAGCTTCAGCAGAGACTCCGAGTCCCACACCACATTGGGTTGGATCGAGTCCCCCAGAGATTCACGTCCACCTGGAGTTGTGAGGGAGACTTTATTTGGGAAGTAACTGGTGAGAGGAGATCCTCCTGGATGAGAGTGGGCCCTCATCCAATGAGAGAGTCCTTATGAGAAAGCAGAGGCGCATAGGGCAGAGGCCACAGATGCAGCCACCGACCAAGGATCACTGAAGCTCCTGGAGGCCTCAGAAGTGGGGAGAGGCGGGCAAGTTCCCCGCTTGCATGCCTCTAACTCCTGTCTCGCACACCAGGGTCAGTCCTGGGCAACGAGATGGCCAGATGATTTCTCACCGAGGACCAGAAAGGAAAAGGCTTTGAGATCAGAGGCTGCCTGACCACACTTACCTCTCTCCTCTGTTTCTGGAGGAAAGACATCATGGGGAAGGAAAGCACATTCAGATAAATACATTCTGCAAGGAGATGGTCCCCGGCAGTAATGAAGACACTGGACCACTCTGCTGTCCCTCCTGTGTTCCATCCTCACCCCAGCAGATCGTCCCGTGAGACAAAGGACAGCACAGTACACTGTGTGTTGGGGGGTGAGGTGGAAAAGTGACCCCCCACACCATAGCAACAAGATCATCTTCCCTGCAGTCTGAAGGGCTCAAGGTTCAGCAGAAGCACCCCCTTCCTCTGAAGGTAGCCAAGAATCAGACCCGCAGGTACATAAGAGCTGGGGGAAGGAGGGCAGGCAGTTCCCACCTGTGCCCATCATGTCAAGATGGACAGGACAGGATTCCTTGAGTTCCTGTGGACCCAGGGAGACCACTGACATGGCTGGAGGGCCAGCCATGCCTCCCCAGGTATCACCCACTGGTGGACTAGGAGTGCCCCTTCTCATAAGAATGAGAGCAGTGCTGAGCAGAGACTCTGTAGGATCCCCAACACTGGTTGGCTAGGGGAGGAGAGGATGGTGCCTGAAGACCCAGGGGTCACCATGGGACACCAGAGAAGCCTCCAAGAATCTGATGGGAACCCCACCCCCATAGCCCACGGCCAGCCACAGGCATGCACCTCTCTGGGTGACATCCCGAGGCCCAGTGCCCTCAGCAGACTGCAGGCATGGGCTCCTGGGATGCGAAGGGGTCAGAGGGCTCTCGCATTCTCCTCCTGGCAGCTGTGCCTGGGCTTGGAGAGGAGCCTGGAGCAGACGGAGGTGGTGGACTCACCCTCGAATGGGCTCAGATATTTACCTGAAAAGGATAAAGCTTTAAAACAGATGCTGCTAGAGGAAAATGCCTGACGGAACTGTTTACTGGGTTAATGGGAGTTAAATTTAGTGTTCTTGTTGTCAAGCAGGAATGAGGGCCTGTCAGAGGAATGTCTGAGCAGAGACGAGAATAGAATTGCATGTCTGCACACCGCGGACTGAGAGCCGGCATCTCACACCTGCTCTAAGACAGACATTGATATCCGCACGCTGAGTGCAGAACTTGAACAAAAGGACAGCAACCGTCACGATAAAGAAAGGAGTTAATAAAGAAGCAAACACAAAGGACCAGGTCTCCCCGAGCCCAAGGAAAACTCATCCTAGATCTGAAAATGAGACTGACAACTAGCAGTTTGAAAACATCAGCGAGACAAGCACACGTCTGGCAAGATTAATCAAGAAAACGGAGAAATCGCAAACACATATCAAGAGTGAGAGAGTCTTGTCTTGTGTCTTGTGCTTAGTTGCTCAGTCATGTCCGACTCTTTGCGACCCCATGAACTGTAGCCCACCAGGCTTCCTCTGTCCACGAGGAGTCTCTAGGGAAGAATACTGGAGTGGGTTCCCACGCTCTTCTCCATGGGATCTTCCAGACCAAGGAATCAAACTGCAGTCTCCTGCACTGCAGGTGGATGCTTTAGCAGCTGAGCTACCGGAGAAGCCTCTAATGAGGGCGTAGTTATTGCAAATAAGAAGGAAGTTTAGATGTGAAAGCTGTAGGTACCATTTCATGTCAATAACTTGAAATTCTAGAACAATGTTTTGAGAAACATGGTCTCCTGATCATGCTGGTTCATCTAGTAAGTTTTCAAAATGGACAAACATACATACATGTAGTCTTAGACGTTTATCACCACCACCCCCATCACAACCTGTAACAAAGAGATTCTTACTGAGATTGAATACTTTAAGTATGGGTCACAGGCTGTGGAAGAGTTTTGGTGGCCTTGAACCTGGCTATCTCCTGGATTTAACTGAATGAGACACTTGATTTTGGAGCAAAGGCAACAACTCGGTTACCCACGGTAGCCAGGAGCCAAGCGGTCCACCCTCTACTCTGCTGCAAGAGAAGCACAGAAAACCAAACAGAAGGCATGGCCTCAGTGAGAAGGGGAGAGAAAACCATCTCTTTTCCAAATCTAGTTTTCAGATCACTCTGTCCAAACAAGCTCCTCTTTCCCAGATGGTCCCTTCCCCTCCACCAGGGTCCACATTCAACACCACTTACCACTTTCCTCCAACTAGCCCAGTTGAAATTCTACCTTTGTCTCAAAGACTTAATTGGAGTGAAAATCAATTCACAAAGCTTCCTTGATCCACTGTCTCCCCAGATCTGATCTCCTCCCCCCAGGTGCCCCAATACCTACACGATGCCCCCTGAAGAACACTTTCTGGGGCTCTTGGGAAGGAGGGCCCCTTCCCTTCCCTTAGAGCAGAGGTTCTGTCTTGCTGTTTTTCAGTCCTTTGTCCTGCCTTCCTACTTCCTAGGTGTCCAGTTACACGGCACTCATCTCAAGCCATTCTGCATGTGTTCTAGAAAGCGTGTTTGCCCATGTAACTAAAGAGAAGAATGGGCCACATTCGAGGCCCAATCCTGCAGGGCTCCCTAAAGAAAATACCTGTACAGAGTACAGAAAAGCTGCTTTGTCGGTGCGGACTCTGAACAGGGTGGTCTGTGTTGAGTAGTGGATAAGGCCTTGGGACACCTGACCCGGCCTCAGATTTGCTGCTAACTTGTATGTGTGACCACAGGCCAGTCACTGACTTGTGGGCTGAATCTCCTTTCTGTATTGAGATGTGAGGACCTTTGGGGTACACCAAATGCTAAAGGTCCTTTCAAAGCCCCCCAGTTCTATGTGGACTCTATCGCTCTGTCAATCTCCTTATCTAGGAAGAGTAACCCAGCTGTGGGGAGGCATGTGGAACTCCAGGAATGCTGTGAGTGGTCATTTGAGGATGGCTCAGCTGAGCCGGAGGGCATCTCAGGTGGCTCAGCGGCAAAGAATCCGCCTGCCAATGCAGGAGACACAGGAGACGTGGGTTTGATCCCTGTGTAGGGGAGATCCCCTGGAGAAGGAAATGGCAACCCACTCCGAAATTCTTGCCTGGGAAAATCCCATGGACAGAGGAGCCTGGCGTGCTACAGTTCACGGGGTCACAAAGAGTCAGACACGACTTAGCGGCTGAGCATGCACACGTGCACACCTGGCCGCAAAGACAGCCCCTCCTCACCCCACACCCGGTTACCTTGGTCACTGGCACAGGTCTGGCCAGGATGTTTGGCTGTTGAGGACTGTCATCACTTTTTAAACATGATGTGATTTTCAACAGGTGGCTGGTCCTCCCAGGGCCCTGACTGCAACACAAGAAACCACAGGGAATCCAGAACTTGAAGGTCGGGGCCATCCACCACAGGGCAGTTTTGCTGGGGAATCCAGCCCTGTTGCACGCATCCCATTCTTGCCTGAAGTTAATGACCATATTAGGTGGCAGGATTCAGGTGGTCCTGAATGTTTGTCCCCCAGTCAGGCTGCTGCTGTGGCCGTCCCTTTCTGAGCAAGCACCCAAGCTCAATCTGAACCACTGAAGAGCTTCTGTACCCACACGACCAGGCCCTGAGCACCTGCCCTGAGCCTCCTGTAGTGACAGACACCACGGGGGCTGCGACTGCTCATAAACGGGCGGATTGCCTGTGACAGAGAACCTCCAGTTACCCTGCCATTGGGTAATATGTTTTACAATTCTTGCCTGGAGAATCCCATGGACAATGGAGCCTGGCAGGCTACAATCCATGGGGTTGCAAGAGTCAGACATGACTTAGCGACTAACACACACACACACATTGATAGACCCCACGGTCTACATGAGACAAGAGGCACAGCTGGGGACTGTCCTGGGCAAATGGGACATTTGGTCAAGCTGGCTGAAGGAAGCAAGTGCTAAGAAGTTGGGAAGAAGAACAAGAGACCTTTGTGGGCTGAAGAGAGAAGGACATTTCCTGAAGGATTAAGGAGGTTGGAGCTGGATTCGAAGAACATTGGTGTTAGGACCAAGCAGAGTGCTGGGCCCTGGGCTGGAGGAGCAGGGAGCCCCCAGCACCTTGAGCTTAAAGGTGGAGGAAAGGTTAGCAGGTCAGCAGGATGGGGAGAGCCACCCTCAGGAGCCATGGGCTGTGGTCAGGGGCTGTTGCCAGACTGAGGTTGTAGCCAGACTGAGGGTGGGAGGTGGAGGAATGAACATGCTGGCCAGCTCTCCTTCCTCCCATCTCCAGCCTGGCTCTCCGTGCACATTCACAATTCTGGGGTGCACACGGGGAGTCTGCAGACAGTGGGTGGGGAGTCCAGGGCATCACCCCACGTGTTTGCCCATTGCATTTTTTAGACTCAAAAACCATACTTATTCTCTTGCTGTGCTGTGCTTAGTCGCTCAGTCGTGTCTCAGTCTTTGCGACCCCATGACCATAGCCCGCCAGGCTCCTCTGTCCATGGGGATTCTCCAGGCAAGAACACTGGAGTGGGTTGCCACGCCCTCCTCCAGGGAATCTTCCCAACACAGGGATTGAACCCAGGTCTCCCACATTGCAGGTGGATTCTTTACCAGATGAGCCACCGGGAAAGCCCCTTCTCTTGCTGTGTACGTGTAGTACAGTTTATGACAGCTGCTCTTCACTTCTAAACAAGAGCAATTTGGCTTGCCACCATTTCAAAACAATAAAAATGGTTTTTCGTTTGTTGTAATCTGGGGCGGGGCGGCTGTGCTGGGTCCCTGTTGCGGCACACGGACTCTGTTGCTGGGCACAGGCTTTCAATCTAGTTGCGGCGAGTAGGGGCGGCTCTTCGTTGCGGTGCATGGGCTTCTCCCTGTGGTGGCTTCTCTTGTTACAAAGCACGGGCTCTAGGCACGCAGGCTCAGTAGTTGCAGTGCGTGGGCTTAGCTGCTCCAAGGTGTATGGAATCTTCCCAGACCAGGGATCAAACCCAGGTCCCTTGCATTGACAGGTGGATTCTTAATCACTGGACCACCAGGGAAGTCCCCAGGATGGGATTTTTAAAGGAGGCTTTAAAAAAGTATGTTGCAGCCACAGCCGCAGATTGGACATCAGGAGTAGAGCTGGGTAAAGGGGTGGGGAGGGTATTGGATGTCTAGGAGCCTGTCTTGGTCCCTACTGACAGTATCCATGGGGGCTGCAGTCCATGGGGTTGTGAAGAGTTGGACACGACTGAGTGACTTCACTTTCACTTTTCACTTTCATGCATTGGAGAAGGAAATGACAACCCACTCCAGTGTTCTTGCCTGGAGAATCCCAGGGACGGGGGAGCCTGGTGGGCTGTCATCTAGGGGTCGCACAGAGTCGGACATGACTGAAGCGACTTAGCAGCAGCAGCAGCAGCAGTATCCATAGTTGTGGGGACAACTCGAGCCACTGTCTTCTGTGTTCGTCTCAGGGGTGCGCACCTGGTGTGGAGGCAGGAGTCATCATGGAGATCGTGAGCTGGCAGGTGCCAGAGGTGGAGAAACTCAACACTGCTCCCAGAGCCCCTCCCCTTGACATCCATCACCGCTGATGCCAAGGAGGCTAACTTGGGGTGGCACTGAGATGGGGCGTGTGACAAGATGCTGTCTTGCAGCTGAAACTGCCTCTTCTATGTCCCTTTTCCTGCCCGGAACACAGACCTGCTGCTGGGGGCTGCCCTGGCTGCTACAGCCCCATAATGGGGCAGCCACGAGAGTGGCAGCTGCCATGCTGAATTGGCGGGGCGACTGAAACACCCCGGGCAGGCACCTGCCTGCAAGCTCCTTGTTGTAGGAGAAAAAGACACCTTTGCTTGTTCAGGCCACTGTTGCTTGGGCTTCTGCTACCTGCAGCTCAAAGCATTCCTGAGACAGTCCTCATGGTGGGTAATACAAATTCTGGCTTTTCTGATACATTTAATGAAAAGACCACAAATAACCAATTCGACAGCCTAATCAAAACAGGCATCATGCATAGTGTACGTAGAAGGTGAGCGGCTGGTGGGGAATGTCCTTTAAGGAAGGACTCAGGGAAGTCCTTCCCTGCAGGGAAGAGACTCAGAGTGAGAATTCTGTAGTTCTCCACCCACACCTGCAGATCTTCAAACCGTGACAAGAACACCAGGCTGGGGGAATCCTCCAGGCAGGGTCCTCAGAGTAGGGCCATGGACCAGATTTAGGGAAGGGACATCACTTGGATTGTATGAAAGTTATCAGTATATGACGTGTGCAAATTCTGGGAAATTTAACCATAGCTTTTAGCAAATATACAAAGAGCCTCAATCATTAAGGACCGCAGTTACCTTCAGATGATTCAAGCAAATCAGCCTGTGCCAGAACTTGGTCTTTTCTGCCGGGTGTTATATCAGGAAAACTGATGTGTCAGGAAAACTTCTAAGGAAGTTAACCCTCAGAAGGACAGACATTGTTTTCTTTCTTTTTTAATGATGGCATCCTCCTGAGTTCACAGCCCTTGTGAGATTCAGAAATGCTTGACAGGTGAAGCCTGGAGCAGGTGAGAGTAACGCTGGGACTCTCTCGCAGTCAGTCTAGGAGGAGGGTTCATGAGAAATAGCATATTTGCATCATCTCCAAGTGTCTCCTCCCTGATTTCCTATCAGCTAAGTTACCTTCAGATGATTCAAGCAAATCAGCCTGTGCCAGAACTTGGTCTTTTCTGCCAGGTGTTATATCAGGAAAACTGATGTGTCAGGAAAACTTCTAAGGAAGTTAACCCTCAGAAGGACAGACATTGTTTTCTTTCTTTTTTAATGATGGCATCCTCCTGAGTTCACAGCCCTTGTGAGATTCAGAAATGCTTGACAGGTGAAGCCTGGAGCAGGTGAGAGTAACGCTGGGACTCTCTCGCAGTCAGTCTAGGAGGAGGGTTCATGAGAAATAGCATATTTGCATCATCTCCAAGTGTCTCCTCCCTGATTTCCTATCAGCTGCAGGGAGAATAAAGAAACAGCGATTAAGCCGTGGAGGAATTGAGCATACCTGAACCAGGCGGTCGACACCCTCACCACCAGTAAGGGGTGTGGCCTCAGTGCCTCCTGATGGGGTGTCTTTTGCAGGTACGGCACCCCCATACAAGTTGCTGCCAAAAATGCATAACCCCCATCTGCTCCTGAGGAAATGTGACATAAACCCCAAATAAGGAGCAATCTATTATTTTCTAAAAGGCTTCGATGTAGGATGCAGGATGCTGGGACTGATGCACAGGGATAATCCAGAGAGATGGTGTGGGGTGGGAGGGGGGAGGTGGGGGTTGGGATTGGGAATTCATGTACACTCGTGGCTGATTCATGTCAATGTATAGCAAAATGAATACAGTACTGTAAAGCAAAACAAACTAAAAAATAAAAATTAATTTAAAAAATAAATAAAAGGCTGGTATGAGGGGTTATTCTTAAAAAAAAAAAAAAATCCACGTTGGGACTTCCCTGGTGGTCCAGTGTGTAAGATTCCGAGCTTCCACTGTAGGGAACCCATGTTGGATTCCTGCTCAGGGAACTACATCCCTGCTCAGGGAACTAGATCCCACAGTGAAGACCCCAGTGCAGGCAAAAGAAATAAATATTTTTAAAAAGAGTTTTTAAAATGTCCATGTCATAGCAGATGAAGAAAAGCCATAGAAAGTCCAGATTAAAGGAGGCTAAAGAAAGAGGACAACTAAATGCAATGCCTGATTGTGGACTGGATTTTAGACTGGAGGGAAAATGCTATGAAAGACGTTACTTTGGGTCAACTGACAAATCTGAATTCAAACAGTCAATCAGACAAAAGTGTTGCAGCCATGTTAAATTTACTGATGTTGGTAACTATACAGTGGTTTTATGGTTGTGTAACTGGACATTCCTATTCTTAGCAATTATGCACAGAAAGGTTTAGAGCTAAAGGGCTGGGTGTTTGCAAGTAATCTTTCTAATGGTAGAGAGAGAGCACACAAAAATAGCAAACAGGTGAAATATTAGCAGCTAAGTTTGGGCATACAGGTGTTCTTTATAGTAAAAATTTTTGGCAGTTTTCCTGTACTTTTGAAATTCTTTCAAAAAAGAAAACAATCTAAAAGGCAGGGCCTTTCCCTGTGTGGGTTGGGGAGGTGATGTGGGGGAGACAGGACTGTGGAGAGGCAGTTGGTGTCCATGTCAGGCAGGGGGGTGGGGAGGAAGGAAGAGGGTGGCTGAGAATTAGTGATGGGATCAAACGAAGAAGGAAAACAGGTCATAGAAATCATTCCACTAATCTGCATCAGGGATCCTCTCATCCTTATGACCCTGGCACCTCCCTCCTTATTTGTCTTACATCTTGGAATCCTGAGCCATTTGGCTGATAAACAAGCCTCAGTGTTCTCCAGTGGAGGGAAGTGGACCTTCCCAGTTTCCATTATTGATGTGGACCAAGCTGTAGCCAGAAAGCCCAGGAGCCACTTGTGGGGCAGACAACCCGGCAATGCCACCAAATAGGCGGGTCCATCGGGGAGTCTAAGTCTGAACAAAGGCCAGGCTGCTGCCGCTGTTCACTAGCTCTGCCCAAGGAAATGCCCACCAGATGCAGATGAGCAGGTGGGAGAAAGTGGGATTTGAGCAGGAGGACCTGTTCCTGTCTCCAAGGGCCTGTCAACAGCTCCCTTTGTTCCCAAGTGGCCACCTGCCGCTGATCAGCACTTCCCCACCATGTCAGAAGGAAGCTGTGCACAATGCAGACTGATGGTAATTTTTTTTTCTCTTCTAGCTCTAAAGAGCATCTTAGCTTTCAGCCGCCTCAGTGAAGTGGAGTTGAGTCATAGAGATGAGGAGAGATGCCCAGACCGCTGGGTAGAGTGAGTACAGGGCTAAGAATGGAATCGTCAGGGGCTGGAGGGCTGATGTCAGTTAGAAGGAAGACACACAGGGGCATCTCCAGGAAGCACAAGAACATGGTCCTGCCAGAGGCCAGGGGTCAGAGCCTCTGAGAAGGTCCCTGGTCTGGAGGCCTGCCCCCTGCCCACACTACCTGCCTCCAGCAGCTCTTCCAAGACTCTCGGGAGCTGCTAAGTCATTTCCGACTTACTCTTACGACCCCACGGACTATAGCCTGTCCCTGGGATTTTCCAGGCAAGAATACTGGAGTGGGTTGATCTCCTTCTCCAGAGGATCTTCCCAACCCAGGGACTGAGCTCAGGTCTCCTGCACCTCCTGCATAGGCAGGCGGGTTCTGTAACATTGGGAAGCCCCTCGGAATGACACCATCACTCAAAATTCTGCCCCAGAACCGCTGATCAGTCAACTATACCCACTCTCTGGCAAGTCGTTCTAATTGATTTTTAAAGGATTTTTCCCTAGATGGCTTCTTGGATCAGGTAACTGGACACAGCTGGCTGGGAAGTGAAGTGACAGCTCGCATTTATGCTCTGGGCAGCAAGTCTTCGTATTTCTCTGGCCTTGTGACCCCATATGTGCTTTTCAAACTAGAAACAAGTATTTTTAATGCTTCTGAGAAAGGATAAATGTCTGAGGATAGCCAAGAACATCTCAAAACCAAGGAATAATAAGGGAGGTTTGACTCAGCAACTATTAATAGCCTCTTTAGAAACAACCATAATGAGGAGAGTACTCCTGGCACATGAAAAGAAGCCATTCCAAAAATATATGGGAATTTAACACATGATAAAAGTGGTATCTCAATGGGAAAACGATAATTTAATTAATAGCTTGTGTTGGCATCAAATACTTCTCTGGAATAAAATAAACGTATATCCTTTCCTCATAACATAAACAAAAATGAACCTTTGATGGATTAAAAATCCAAAGGTCAAAAAAAGAAAATTCAAATTAAATATTAGAAGAAAATTAAGGGAACTATTTATTTTGGAGCAATGGCAACCTCTTTAAGACAAGAAACTCAAAACCATACAAAAAAAATAGACATATTTGACTGTATAAAATTTTGGAAAATATAACAAAGTCAAAAGGCAAATATTAGATTTATTTATTAGATTAGATGATTAATATTAGATTATGCTTATAATATATAGGTAAGTATAAGTTTAATATCACTTAATATCACAAAAACACCTACTAATTAATTTTTAAAGACAACCCTAGGGACTTCCCTGGTGGTCCAGTGGTTAAGAATCTGTCTTGTAATGCAGGGGACACAGGTTTGATCCCTGGTTGAGGAACTAAGATTCCACATGCCAAGGAGCAACTGATCCCATGTCCCACAACTACTGAGCTTGCATCACAACTAGAGAATCTGTGAGCTGCAACAAAAGATCTCCTATGATAAAACTAAGACCCAATGCAGCAAATAACTAAATACGTAAAAAAAAAATTTTTTTTTTTTTAAGATTTATTTATTAGATTAGATGATTAATATTAGATTATGCTTATAATATATAGGTAAGTATAAGTTTAATATCACTTAATATCACAAAAACACCTACTAATTAATTTTTAAAGACAACCCTAGGGACTTCCCTGGTGGTCCAGTGGTTAAGAATCTGTCTTGTAATGCAGGGGACACAGGTTTGATCCCTGGTTGAGGAACTAAGATTCCACATGCCAAGGAGCAACTGATCCCATGTCCCACAACTACTGAGCTTGCATCACAACTAGAGAATCTGTGAGCTGCAACAAAAGATCTCGTATGATAAAACTAAGACCCAATGCAGCAAATAACTAAATACGTAAAAAAAAAATTTTTTTTTTTTTTAAGGACAACCCTAAAGGAAGACAGTCACAAGGCATGAACTGGCAATGCATAGAGGGAAAATTCAAACGGAAATAGCAAAAGAGTGTACGTTGGCATGTGAAGATCACATAAAGAGTCAGGGAAATATAAATCAAAACTCCCACGAGTTGTCATTTCTCACTTTTCCCCAGCTCTTTATATTGCAAATATTGATATTTCCCTCCAGGCTGTAGTTTGTGAAGTCTATTTATTCTTTTTAAAAAACGTATGGTTAGTGTTTCTTGCACTAAGAAATATTGAGATGGGAAAATTATGCAATGTTGCTCAGCCTGACATGTGCATGTCTCCTCTTCTTCATGAGCCCAAACTAACTCAGCATCCAGAATGCATTTAGTCAATGGTCCCAGCCAGGCAGCTGAAGGAGGAACCTAAAACAATGAGCTCTTTGTGGCCACAATGCTCAGCGAGGCAGCTTCCTCAAGTAAATTAACTAAAGATGGTCTTCTGGGGAAAAGTTGGGGGAACCTTGGGTTTTTGTTCTAGCTCGCACCATTTTTAAACAGGCCTTTAGAATTTTCTCTGCATTTTGGATTCTATATCAGACTATGGTTTGAATGACAGTTTCTGCATCTGCCATAATCAACCCGTTCACTCAAATAACATCCTTCACCCTTTTGTGGGCTGCACCCCACCGGCCAGCAAGCTTCCTAGCTGCCTGGCCTCGAGACTGAAGAAAGAGACCAGAGATGACACAGAGACATCAGTGGTCCACTGGACAGAGGCTCTTAGACGGGGTCCTGGAGTGACACCCCACCAGGTGCAGTAGACCCCAGGCAGGACATGCCAGCAGTCTTTGCTGCTCAGGAGAGAAGGAGGCTACCGTTTATTCGGGAATTGACATCAGGTGGGCTCAGAGTTACCAGGGACTGTTGAAACCCTACAGTGGAGAGGGCTGGATGGTCATGTGAGGGAAGCCAGGAATTAGTCAAGCAGGGAATATGGAGAACAAGAGAAAGAGACATCTTCAGTGGTCTGACCATACTCCCATTGTTTCAGTGGGGTTTCCCCTACTTAGACTTTTTTTCCCCACTTAGACTTTTGACTCAATCTGTGTAGGAAGAGATAGGATCAAAGTAACGATACCCTTTTGCATATTATTGCAAAACATCCCTCTTTGCAAACACTTAAGAGAGTGAGTCACACAGCCTGGAGAGCACTAGACCAACGTGCTTACCTGAGTCCAGGATTGATTGAGGGAGTCCTGATCCTGGAACGGCATGCAGATCCCACCTTTACCATGTGCTGCCTGGGGGACCCTGGTGATTACCTCACCATAGGCCCTCACTATGAAAACATCCACCTCCAAGGAGGGTCCTGGTCCTGAGCTGACTTAACCAAAGAAATAATATGTTTATGACAATAGTAGGAAGTCAGTAGATAATCATCATGATTTCTTACATGAAATGGCAGACACCTGAAGAGGGCACTGCATAGCAGAGTGATATCCACGTGATATTTAACCAGTCGGTATTCAGGGATGACGATGATGGGAATGGAGGAGTGAGAGCTGATGTAACCAGGGGGTAAGCTGCCGTACTCTCGTTCTGTTTACACTGGACACAAAGTGATGCAACAGTACCTGGACACACCAATTGTTTAAGGAGAAAAGCAGCAGCTGTCTAATCCAGGGGTAAGGAGGGGAGCTTAGTGGACAAGTAGCACCCATCAGGTGGACAGAAACGGGTCAAAGGTCAGGAGAGGGGTGAAACCCTAGAAACAGGCTCCTTCTTTATCCTCCCTATGCTGCTTCCCCTCTTATATCTTCAGGTCACCTCCATCCTTACAAATCTGGACTACTTTAAAAAGAGTCAGAACAACCATCCTGACAAACTATTAATGCACCTGTATCACGTTTGCTTGGGTTACAGAAAACAAATTCAGATAAACTATTCACACAGTTCTGTCTGCTTCCACTGCAGGGGACATGGGTTCCATCCCTAATCAGGGAACTTACTAAGATCTTGATTTTTTTTTTTTTGGTGCAGCCTAAAAAAAAAAAAGTTTAAAAGCAAGGCCAAGACTGGAAGAAAATATTTGCAACACATATATCCAATTAAGGACTTGTATCCAGATTCTGTAAAGAATGTTTACAACCCATTAACAAGAAGACAAACTGAAATTTTTTTTTTAAATAGGCAAATGACTTGAGTAGACAGTTTGGCAAAGAAGAAATACAGAGAACAAGCCGATGAAAAAATGCTCAATATCATGTCACTAGGAAAATGCAAATAAAGCCACTATGAGATATCCCCACTAAAACTGGTAACACCAGAGACTGACATACCAAATATTAGCAGGGAGGCAAAGCAGCAGGGACTCAGGGTGTTGCTGCTGAGAACGTGAGGGACAGCTTATTTGAAAACGTTTGGTGGTTCCCTCACAGATGCCCCCGCTCTACAACCTAGCAACCCTGTTCCTGGGTACTTACCAAGAGATTTAAATGGAAGCACTTGTGCACACCAAGACTTGTCCATGCAGTTTCGTGACAGATTACTCAGAACAGAGAAAAACTGGTGGATGGATTGAGAATGAAATGCCTCCCAGCATCTAATGATTCACGCAGCAAAGTGGAGTCAGCACAAAGGGCAACGGGCCAGGAGGTAACCCAACTGGGAGACCTCAGAGAGGGTGATGCAGCCACAAGTGTTGGGCGGCAAAGGACTTCTCTCAGCCTTCTTGTTATGGGGATTTCTCAATAAGCAGGATGTGGGCAGAGGGCTTCTCTGTTGCTGGGTTTGGACCTCAGTCCGTGTCCCTGCACCTCGGGGCAGGGCTTTCTCATGGTCCCGCCTCTCCCAGGAGTAGGGTATCTCCTCGTGTGCCTCCTCACCTGCAGACGGCCTCTGCTTCTCCAGCCTCACCACCCTCCAGCCTCCGTCTCCATCTGTGTTTTCTGCTGCTCCCTCAGTGACTGCAGGCTTTTGTTCTGTAAGGAGAGCTTTGAGGGCTTCGAGGAAGCTTTCTCGGCTGCCCGCCCTGACCCAACCTTTGAAAGGTAAAGGTTAAGCTATAGACAAGGCTATAAGCAGTAATTGCTTGGAAAGTTTACCAAGGCCAATTACACAAGACATGCACCAACCAAAGTCAGTGTCTGCATGTAGCCACATTCTCTTTGCCCGGAACCTGTACTTACCTAGGAACAGGCCAAGGGCTGAGTGTGTTGGAGGTTTTGGCTCTGCTCCCTGGGAACTGACTACCTCCAAGAAGTATTTGGTGACTTGGACTATCTCCTCACTTCCTTATATTTCAATCAGAGACCAAGTCAAGTAAAAAGTCACCTGGTCCCCAGGGCAAACCACCCAAACTTCTGTTTCAATAGGCTCGCCAGACCCGGGGTCCATTCTTTGCATGCCTGAACTTCAGTGGGGTCTCCCCATGTAGTGGGCACCTGGAGAAAGGCAGATGCCCCCGGTTTTACATCCAGTGTATGCCACCCACGGGGTCCCTTCTGTCCCTCCTTCCCCAGCCTCCAAGGGAGTCCCCCAGCACTGCTGAGCAGCCCTGCAACATCATCGTCCAGTAAGTGCAGAGTCTGGGGAAAGGGCGCTCAGTAAGATGTTAGCGTCATCCACAGGCAGATACTTTACAGGTGTGAGTGGATCTGGTGCCAACCTGAGTCAACCGTGTCACACATGCCCGGGAAGAGCCAATGCCATCCCGGCAGGCTGAGTACGTGAGTCTGTAAAACAGATGAAAGAATGTGAGGCCCAGCTCTTCCCCTGCACATCTGCTAAGATTCGCTTCAGCAAATTCTTCCCCAGAGCAGGGGAGTTTCTTCCCAGGTTTCTCTGTGCCGTCTGTGTGAACCAGGGTTCTCCAGAGAACAGAAGCAACAGACCCCAGAGCTTGCTTCCTCTCTCTCCAATGGGTGAAGACACAGCAAGAAGGCAAGACAGCCTCACCAGGAACTGAGTCGCTGCCACCTTGCCTTTGGACTTAGAGCCTTCAGAACTGTGAGGAATAAATTTCTGTTGTTTCGACCACCGGATCTGGGATATTTTTGTTGCAGTAGTCCAAGCATGTGTGTGAGTGTTAAGTTGCTTCAGTCATGTCTGATTCTTTGCGACCCTATGGACTGTAGCCCGCCAGGCTCCTCTGTCCATAGGATTCTCCAGGCAAGAATACTAGAATGGGTTGCCATGCCCTCCTCCAGGGGATCTTCCTGACCTGAGGATCTAACCCACATCATTTTATGTCTCCTGCATCGGCAGGTGGGTTTTCCACCACTGGCACCACCTGGGAAGCCTGTAGTCTAAGCAGGCTAAGATAAATAGCCTATTTAAAGATTATCTCTTCTCTGAATACGTATGGAGCACACAGGGAGTAGACACAGTAAAGAAGCAAACATTAAGCAAGGCCTCCTCCCTTTCCAACCCACCTGGTGCCTCTAAGTTCTGATGACAAAGGTTCAGATGGGAACTGTTTAACCTGGGGCCATGGAGGGACTCAGCCCCCAGAGACTCCACCCACTTTTCATCTGGGGCTTCCTGTGTACTTTTCTAGGGCAGACCATCCGTAGCATGTATTAGCTTCAAGGAAGGGCCCAAGGCCCACAGGTAATAAGAACCACTTCTCTGTAGGCTCTGGGTGATACAGATACAGAAACTTTTGCCAGATGTGGACCTTTCCCTGCAAAGAAATGACAACTTCTCATATGGAAGAGGCTGAGGCACGAAGTTCGGCATTCTCAGCAGGGGGTGGTATCTTCACCCCGATTCAGAAAACAGAAGGAGATGTAGCTTTGATTCCTAGAAGATGCTCAGGAAGCCTTCAGACAGGGGCACTTGATGCCTGCAGGAGAGACTGGCTGAAAATGTGACACTCTTGGAACCCTCATTGGCTGCACCTGAGCAAACATCCCCCGTCGTGGTGTCAGAACCATGTGGCTGCTGAAAGGAGAGTCTATCCACCCCGCCCCCTGGATACAGGGTGATCTCTTTAGAGGGACCACATTCTGCTGTTGAGATGGTGCTGAAGCAGACAGGCTGGCCTGCACAGACACTCACCCTCAGAGCCCACCAGTGTCCAAAGGCTGAGGTCAGCTTGCAGAGATTGTGGCCCCTATAGAGACTGGGGCAGCAAGGGAAGCAGAGCCCATTGAGAGTAGGGTGTAAGAGCTAGATGGCCCTCCACCCCAGGTAAAATCAAGCCCTGAACAACGGGAGAAGCCCCCAGAGAGCTTCCAGAGGGGCCTCTGGCGCTGGCCTGAGACTGAGCCAGTCTGAGGTCACCCAGTTGCTGTAGGACCAGGCAGCAACCCCCCCCACTCTGGAAAGCACAAAGTGAGGAACATGCCGTGGATTTTGCCTAGGTTGAGAGACAAACCGCTGTGAAATTAAAATTCAGTGTCATCATGGGAAACTCGGCAAGCAGCACAATTAACAGCGTTACTTTCCAAACAGAAAAGAAAGAGTCAGCATGATGTGAATCACGACAGGGAGAGTCCACGGAGTGGTAGGGAATTGGAGATGAAGGCTGGGAGGACTCCTGAGGATGAGGTGGGGAGGGGCCTAGTTGGGACTTTAGGAATGAACAGAAGCATCCCAGGATGAGGGAGATGGGGGAACTTGCAAGCAGAAGGCAGAGCGGCTTGAGGAGCCGGGAGACAGACTGTCCCTGAGAACCGGGCTAAGAATCCAGAGGCTGGAGGGAGGAAGGAACCAGGAAAGGGGCAATAAAGAGCTGAGAGTGGGAGACAAGCAGGTACAGAATCCTGGAGGAAGAAAGTGGAGCTGCCCAGGGGGCAGCAACAGCCTTGAAGTGAGGCGGGGCTGGGCTCACCCAGGTCACCAGAGGAAAACGAATAGACCACCTGCAAGGGAGTGCCAAGCCCAAGGTCCAGGAGGTGCTGTGTGCTCTGGACAGCTGCAGAGATGGAGAGGCTGCAGGAAAGGACACTGGCCACATGGCCCAAACTGGCAGGTCATAAATCTGTTCAAGCAACACCCAGGAGCACATGTTATCACCTGGCAGGATGCTAATTTTTTTAGGTGGTAGTCAAGGACCTCCCTGGTGGCTCAGATGGTAAAGAATCTGCAATGCAGGAAACCTGGGTTTGATCCCTAAATCAGGAAGATGCCCTGGAGAAGAGTATGGCAACCCACTCCAGTATTCTTGCCTGGAGAATCCCATCAACAGAGGAGCTGGGGAGCTACAATCCATTGGGGTCACAGAGAGTCAGACACAACTGAGCGACTTTCACAGGGATAGTAAAGAAATAAAAAGGCCAGGACACAGGTGCTCAATAAATTGTAATTACATCTTGCTTAAGAGCATTAAGATCGGAGGAGCCTGTGTATGACAATCACCAACAATGTACACTAAGGATGCTGGCCAGGAAGATGCTAAAGCAGAATTCTGAAGCATCAGGAAATATATTTGTTTCCACTGAGTTTGTACAAAGATCTAAACCAAGAGCAGAAAGTTGACTCCATGCGATACAGAGTGGTAAACCAAGAGGAAGGTTGGATTGAGGAAGCTAAGGCTAGTCCGGCATCGGGCCTCTGGTCCCTCTCAGTACAGAACTCGAGTTCCGGTGCCCGAGTCACATGACCATCTGTGGGTAACAAGGCCAAGGTTTTCCACTGTCTTCCATGCAGTGGATCAGTCGTGTCAACCAGGTTAGTAAACATCTCACTCCAGGTAGAAGCTGGAATTGATCTAAACCATGAAGGTCTAGCAGAACCCTTGGTTGGAAAGGAGAGAGACACACTTCACAGCAAGACCTGATGATAGGGCTGCTGCTGGCCTGTCTACATTCGAGTCAAGACCCTCCAGAGAGGGGATCGCGGTTCCGTAATGTGAGTGAGACAAAGACCTCCCTGGAATAGAGAGGCTGAGTCCAGGGTGTCAGGCAGCCTGGAGCACTGGGCTGGCCCCGTGCTCTGCTTGCTGTGCCTACATCCAAACAACCTACGGAAGAAAAGACACGGCAGCATTTACCGCTCGCACGTGATCCTCGCCGCACAACGTTTCCTTTCCACCGAGGTTCCTTTTGGCACCCTTGGGGAGGGGTCTGATGTTCTGCAGCACAAATGGGCAGCTGCTTGGTGTGTCCACGCATCACTTTTTTTAAATAATTTTTTTTTAAGTTTTGGTTTTGCTAGTCTTTGTTGCTCGGCTCAGGCTTTCTCTAGTTGCACCGAGCAGGGGCTACTCTCTAGTTTTGCTGAGAAGGCTTCTCATTGCAGTGGCTTCTCTTGTTGTCGAGCACAGGATCAAGGGCTTAAGGCTCAGTAATTGCGGGGCATGGGGCTTAGTTGCTTCGGGGCATGTGGGATCTTTGCGGACTGGGGATTGAAAGCGTATCTTCTGCATCGGCAGATAGATTCTTCACTGCGAGCCACCAGAGGATCCCCAGGCAGCATGTTTTCAGCAGAACTCTGCTTGATGCAGCTGTCCACCTGCTTGGAGGGAGCAGGTGAGTCAGCTGGCCCCTTGCTCTGGACTCCAAACTGGGATTTCGTGCATGGCATGCAAAGGATCAGCAAAGGACTCCACAGTTTTCAAAAATAATTAAAATGATGATGATGAAACTGAGTTCCAGGTCCAGGCACTAGGCTAAGAGCTGTTTTTGTTTTTGTTTTAACATGCATCCCCTGATTCACTCATCCTTAGCCCAGTGAGGTGCGTCCTTTTACATGTATGTGCACCTGCCCTAGAGTGTGCAGTATCCATGTGTATCTGTGTGCGTGTTTTCCAGCCCTGTCCACTGAAAGTGCAAAGAGATGAAGACACCTCAGTAGCAATGGGCCCACCTAGAGGCCAACTCTTGGCCTCTGAAAGGAACTGGGGGCCCCTGGAGAAACGGCTGACCCTGGAACTGAGGAAGGGTGAGTATGCAGGGACCCGGAAGTATTTTGTGACGCCACAAAAGGCGTCAGTGCTAAGGAAATGCAGGGTGTATCACATCATGTAATAAGACATGCAGCCAATGGATGGGGCTCCCTCTGGCCAAATTGGGGACATTTTGAACATCAGACTCCCTAAGGACAGGAGTATGTTACAGACCTCTGGAAACAGGAATCCACGTATCCACACCATTAACAGGTGTGCAAAAGAAAGGCTCCTTCTCACAGTCAGGATGCCAAGGCCAACCAGTCACTCGAGGGGGTGCAGGAGGTAGGGCTCATCATTTTGCAGCCACCAGAGTAGAGATGAGTGTGTGCAGAGCACTCAGGCAAGAATCACCAGTAAGGGTAAGTCCAGGGGGTGGTGCTGACAAGGCACCCTCCTGGGGCGATCAGAGCATGAGCTCAGGTACCACACTGAGTATGCATGGGACGCCCCGGGGCACGGGCCCAACAGGAGGGGAAGTGGGGAGACAAGAGGCACAGAGGCGCATTTTGGGGCCCCAGCTGGTAGCAGGTGCAACCATGGGACTGGTCATCTACCCAGGCGTTTGCGAACACTAGAGGCTAGTCCTGTGGGGTGTCAGCAGGCGGTGGGTGGGCAGAGGGGCCAATGAAAGAGCCTGATGCTGAGGTGGCGGAGAGGTAGGTGAGCCTAGATTTGTCCATCAAAGCTGAGAGGAGGGAGTGGAGGCAGGCCCTTGGCTGAGGATGAAGATGCAGATGCAACAGGACAAACTGTCAAAGATGCCAGCGATGCTCACAAGACCTGCACCTGAATGCTCACGGTTCCACTGTCCACAGCAGTGCAAGAGTGGAACTTACTCAATGCCCACCAACAGACGAATGAATAAAGATGTGGTACACCCATAAAATGGAGCACCAGTACTAAAAGAGCATGAAGTATGGACAACCTACACCACCAATGAACCTTGAGAGCAGTGGTGGGTGAGAGCAGACACAGAGGACTACACCGCGTGACTCCAGTTCTATAAGACAGATGTCCAGGAGAGGTAAGTCCCCAGAGGCTGAAATGAGGGTCTGCCTAGGGCTGCAGGGGGATGAGCGGATGCTAATGGGAACAACAGGGTTTGTTTGGGGATGATCAATATATTCCAAAATTGATGGTTAATGGCTGAATGACTTGGTGAATACACCAAACCCACTGAATTGTACACTTTAAATGGATGAATTATATGGTACAGAATTATACTTCACTAAACCTGATGTGTAAATACATATGTAAGCATGTCTGCCTAACAGGGAAGAGAAGGAAGTGTAACTGATCAGGACTCTATGAGGCCTTCCCTGGAGAGACACCTCCCCCCGACCCTCCATGTCCTCCACCTGCCCCTTGTCTGGAAAAACTTTAGCCAAAGAATAAATTTAATCAGAGAAATGAGAAAATGCAGAAACAGAGGAAAATAGTCAACAAGACAAAATAACAGTCATTAAACAAAATACCTTTAGTTCCTCGTCAAGGGCTGGAGGTAACATCCTCAGTAATATCCTTTAAGCTGTTTTACAGATACTAAACCCCAACCAGGAGGAAGTTGTTAACAACATGATGATCAGACTGCAGACGTGACATAAGCTTCTCCATCTTGCACAATTCCAAGTGGCCTTAAGGAAATGGGAACAAACTGACCCTGGATCTGAAGAGTAACTGAACTTAAAGTAATCAAGGTGATGCTGATCAGATCATCCCACGAGGTTTCAAGATGACTGCTGGAGCTCTCTGTGCTGCTCTGCACGTGGACCCCTAACCCCACATGTGTACCCCGAATCTCCCCCTTAGAAGCTCTTGCCCCCTGACAAGGGGAAATGGGTCCTTTGGGACATGAGTCCACATTCTCTGCAGGACTGCTGGCTTTCTCAATAAAGCCACCTTTTTTTGTAACCAACACTTGTCTCTCAACATTGGATATTTGACCAATGAGCAGCCAAACCTGAGTCTGGTGACAAAGAATCGGGGTGGTTGTTTAAGGCAGTATTCTCAAACAGTACTGGGCGCCAGAAGCACCTGGAGAAACTTGTTAAACCATGTCAGGTCCTAGCACAGCAGGCTCCAATTCAGTGGGTGTAGCGGGCACCTGAGAATCTGTACTTCTAACCCATCCCCAGATGCTGCTGGAAATGCTGTCCAGGGAACCACACTTTCAGAACCACAGGAAGTGATGGTATTTATTCACTGCTGTTGTTCTAAAATTGAGATCTAATTCACTTACCAAGAATTCACCATTTTTAAAACTGTTTCACTTTTGACTGTGCTGGGTCTTTTGCTACACACGGGCTTTCTCTAGCTGCAGCGTGTGGGGCTACTCTCTAGCTGTAGTGCCCGAGCTTCTCACTGTGGTGGCTTCTCTTGCTGCAGAACACGGGCTCTAGGGTTCAGCAGTTGTGGCCCATGGGGCTGAGTTGCTCCACAGCATGTGGGATCTTCCCGGACTAGGGACTGAACCCGTGTCCCCTGTACTGGTAGGCAGATTCTTAACCACTGGACTACTGGGGAAGTCCAGAATTCACCCGTTTAAAGTGTACAATTCAGTGAATTTAGTGCATTCGCAACATTGTGCAACTATCAACAAATATTTTCAACACCCTCAAAAGAAACCCTATACCCATGGGCAGTCACTCCTGTTCTCCCAACATCACCAGCCTCTGACAACCACCAACCCACCTTCTCTCTCCACAGATTTGCCTTTTAAAGACACTGTATATAAACAGAATCATATAAACCATGAGCTTTTGTGTTGGGCTTCTTTTACATAGCATGCTTTCAGGGTTCAGCCATGTCATAGCACGAATCCCAACTTCATTCCTTTTCAGGGCTGGAACATACCAAAGCTCACTTATCCACTCTTCAGGGGATGAACATCTGTATTATCTCTACCTTCTGGACACTGTGAATCGCGTGGCTATCAACATTCCAGTGTGAGCTTCTGTGGGACAGGCTTGCAGTTCTCTCGGGCAGATGCCTGGGAATGAACTGCTGAACCACACGCTAACTCTACACGGTGCTTTCTGGTGAGCCACCAGCCAAGGGGACAGGCTAGGGCTTGTCCGTCTCCTTACCCTGTGATGCTATGCTGAGCATCTTCTGGGCTTTTGGGTTCTACCTCACTGTGACTCTTCCCTGGTGTTATGGAGGCACATCCAGAAACTGAAATGATACTGAAAAGGTACTATAAAGGCTGAAGGCACATTTCTTGATCTTAATAAAAGTTGATGTCTGGAGAGACTGTCATAGAGAATGAAGTAATTCAGAAAAACAAACACTATATAATATTGTTTATATGTGGAATCTAGAAAAATGGCACCGATGAACCTATTTGCAAAGCAGAAACAGAGACACAGATGTAGAGAAGAAACTTAGGGATACCAAGCGGGGAAAGGAAGGGTGGGATGAATTGAGAGACTGGGACTGACACATATGCGCTACTGTGTATGAGACAAATAACTAATGAGAATGGCTGTATAGCACAGGGAACTCTCCTCAGTGTTCTGTGGTTCCCTGAGTGGGAAGGAAATCTAAAAAAGAAGAGGTACACTTTGCTGATTTACTTTGATTCACTCTTTGTACAGCAGAAACTGACACAACATTATAAAGCAATTATAATCAATAAAAATTAATAAAAGAAAATAAAGTTGATGTCTGACATTGGTTTCTTCTTCCAAAAAAGGGGGGAAATCACTAGGCTACTCGTCTTTCTTGCTCTGTTCTCTTTTACGGAAGACAGCACCATCCTCCCCACTTGCTGTCTTTACTGTCACTAGACTTGGCCTGTGTGAGGTTCAGGCAACACACCCACCCTCATGAGCGCACCGGACAAGCAGAACCTTCCTTCTCAGGGCCCAGCTGGGCATGAAGCAATGCCACAGGTGACAAAGTGCTTTGGGCAGGTTTGGAGTTTATTTGCTGCAGCTCCTTGGCGCTAGTTTACAATGCAAAAAAACAAACAAAAAGAAATTGGAATAATAATTATAATTTTTTAAAAACCCTGTCAACAACTTTCAGTCATTTCTTTATATTTTGACAAAACTTTTTTAAAACAAATACAAAATAATCTAAAAGGAGAAAAACTATACATGGATTATTTACACCTCTGATAAATAGACTAATACTGATCCAGGTGCCTCTCTGTCTAGTAATGTTCATAAGAACCCAGGCCAGGACTCCGATCACCAGAGGGGCTCCAGCACCGGCCTGGACTCCCTGGATCCCGGGGGCCCTGCCCTGGCTCTCCCACCCAGAAAGGCCAGGCTACCAGCCTGGACCCAGGGGCCCTGCCCTGGCTCTCCCACCCAGAAAGGCCAGGCTACCAGCCTGGCCCTCTTCTGTCACCGTCACAAGCTCCGGCATTAAAATGCTTGAAGCCACTCCAGGGAGGACCTACACAAAGGTGGGACCCAGAAAGCCCCCCCATTCCCCTTTACCAAAGCTATTTCCAGAGATGGGAGCCTGCCTGGAAGGAGTCGGAGGAGTCGGGGTCACACAGCCTGGGAGGGGTCTGGCGATGACGGCCCGGCTGGCCCTGCTCTGCCTGAACTGGGTGCCGGGCCCGGACGAGAGTCCCTGAGAGAACAGCAGGAGAGCACGGCCGTGGCTCCTTCTGGCCACGCGTCAGGAGCGGGGGCTGAGCCCTCACCTCCTGGCTCCCCCCGCCCTGGCCCTGCCACGCAGGTGAAGGCCTGCTCCCCTCCGAGGGCCACCACCAAACCCACGGCGTGGTCCAGGTGAGGGCCAGTTCTGAGGCAGAGAAGGCTGAAGCCCTCGGGTGATCGGGTCAGACCTGCTCCTTCCTCTAAAACGAGGAATGGAGCATAGGGGCAGAAGAAAGAAAAACCAAATAAGAAACAGGTCATCCCAGAACCTCTGATGGGACTGCCTTCCTCACAGTTTTGGTTATTAGGTATGTAGCTCAAGGAAAGATGCTGACTTTCTATTTTAAAGCCCGACAAGAATGAATCCTGAAAGAGAAAGAAGAGCGCAGGCGGCAGGCGGACTCCCTTCTCCCGGCAGGGCTCCCCAGGCACCGGGAAGGACAAGCACTGACTGGAGTGGCTGGCGCTGCCCTGCAAACCCCGAGGCTGTCCTCAACGCGCGGCCCTCTCCACCCTCTCGCCACCCCATCTCCCACCCGGCCAAGCGCCCCCCCGAGCACGGGGAGGCAGTCTGCCCAGCCCCTGCCCTGGGCTGACACCTGCAGCAGTGGTCCAGAGAACTTCTCCAGGGAGAAGCTTCCCGAAGCACATGGGACAGAACGCATCTGGACAGCTCTACTTTCTCTCTTTCTTTAAAAAACAAAAATATATCTTTATAGTATGTGGCTTCTCTTCCATTCCCCCTTTTTCCTTAACATATAATAAGATACAGATACACGCATTTATGGTGCAGGGTTGAAGGCTTCTTCCCAGGGAATAATCGAGAGGTAAACGGTCGGCTCTGAGCTCTGCTCTCAGACCCGCTGAGCAGAGACCTGTGGGGGGTGGCCTGGCCGACAGGAGCTCTGTTCTTTTTTAGAGAGAAAGGCTCAAAAGCCAAGTGTGAAGGTGTCAGGCCCCCTTTCCTCAGGGGTGACCACCTACCCTTCTCCCACTTAAAAAAATTAGCAAAAGCTAAGCTAGTCTCTAGGAATTCAGGGTGATGCCTGGCCAGATGCTCCCACTCTGTCGGAGGCTTGGCAGCCACCCAGGGCCTCCCTGGCTGGGAAGCACTCGCTGGGCATGCAGGCCCTGCTGGCTGTGCAGTCTCAGTGTCTTTTTGTGGAGGACACTTTCTTCTTCCGCGCGGCCAGCATCTCGTAGAAAGGGTCCCTGCTGATGGCCGCCCTGTAGCACAGAAAAGGAGAAATCAGCGGTGACCGAGGAACAGGAACAGGAGATACAACCCCAGGCCAGGGCTTCCTAGTGGCAGCCACGCCCACACACTCCCCTCAGCCGCCTGACCGTCCCTGTAAAGGCCACGTCGTGGTATCAGCCTTCACTGGACCCACACATGGCGCAAAGGACAAGTCTTGAGGGAGATGAGGTACAGGTAGCAAGGTGACTGTGGGGCGCTTGTTGCCTGTTTCAACCAAGTAATCAATTTAAGTCCAGGAGTCCTCCACACCCAACAGCTGTGCTCCGACTCAGGGAAACCATCATGATGCTTCAGTTCTGTGATGACAGTGGCATCTGTCTGGAGCAGTGACTGCCACACACCCTGTGACACTTGGCACGTGGTGCACCTGGTTGGCAGCTGCAGTCTGTACCGAGCAACTTCTGAGTCCCCAAGTGCACCAGCTCAACAGCCAAGACCCGTCACTGGGCATCAGGGGCCTGAGCAGCGGCCAGTGGCCTGCCTGGCATCCACAGCCTGGTGGGGAGAGAGCCCAGGCAGCCCCCACACTGGCCCCAGGGACACCTGCCCAGGCGGTGACGGCAGGCCACAGCCCCCTGCTGCCCCTTTATACCGGTCACTCTCCACTTCCAAGCAAGCTGTGATCCACAACTTGAAGTTTCATTTGCTTTTCCAGAGAAGTGGTATTCCAAGTGCTGACAGTTTCCGGGCTTGTCACAAGCCCATGTGACTGCGGACTCTGCATGTGACCAGGTGCACAACGGCTCCTGCGAGCTGACCCGGCCCTGTTCACAGAGAGGAGTGTGTGCGGGAGGCAGGACCTGGACAGGGCTGGGACATGTCCCGAGGGACTGGCACGTGGAGAGGTCTGACCACGTGGAGAGGTCAGGAGGAAATCCTGCTTCTGTCTTCGGGGCGTCAGGGCGAGGAGTCCACCTCGGCTTCCTGGGTGGGCCAGCCCCCAGGGACGCCACGGGACACATGACGTGCTCAGGTCTGAAGCCCCGCCCAGGTACACACGTAGGTGTGTGCCCCTGCGGCCATCCTCCCTCTGGCCCCGGGGACACCCGGGAGACAGCTGGGTCACGCCTGATGAACGCAGCACCAGTGGTGAGAGTGAGGACGTGCTCCCAGGAGGAAGAGCCACGGAGACAAGCATGGTGATGGGCAGTGGGCATGACGGCGGTGGAGACAGGGTTCGTAGAAGCCCCGGGGGGAGTGGAGAAGAGGGGCTGCAGCAGGATACCTCCCCTGTGATAAAGTCAGTGACAGGCAGAGCAGGGACCAGGAAGAGGCCTGGATCTGAGGATCTGTTTACACCTGCCTTCTCTCAGACCTTTTCTTCTTCCCAGCTCAGTGGGGAGTGTGGGACTCTGCTTTATGACCCTGGATCACTGCCACATGACTTCGACAAGCGTTCACCATTTATCCTCAATAGGCCTCAGTTTGCCCATCTGTAAACAGGACAACAGTGTCTCGCAGGTTTAAGGAATTATAAAAGGGAATGGTTACAATTTCCGCTGAGCTGTCATGAAGCCGCATGAAGATGCGACCTGCTTCCAAAGACATGAGAAGACCAGTCCGGCCAGTGGCGTCTGTGCCTGTAAGCCTGCTCACCAGTCCCCTCCGTGGGGCCAGGAGCTGCTCTTGGGAAACCGACACGTGAGGTACTCTTTTAAAAATGTCCAAGGGTCAAGAATCCAGGGACCCAGTGAAAAGTCACCAAACTACCCACATCAGATTCAGCACAAGGGGTGCTGAGGTGGGGCGGGCTGCACACAGGCAGCTGGGGCGTGACTATCTGAGATGCAAGGTCCAAGCTGCATATGCCACCTACTTGATGCACTTGATCCAGTCCTCCTTCTCCTCGGGGGTTGGGGCAGAGATACGGTAGACGGTGTGGTTCCCCTCAACCACGCGCCCATCAGCCTCCGTCTTACAGGCCTTAATCACTTGGTCTTTATTGTCAGGGATGTAAAGTTCAAAGCAGTTCTAAGAATTAAGAAAGAGAGAGCAAGCAATAAAAATCTAAGAAAGCTGCTAACCAAGAAAAAACAAAGGTTCATTTATTTTCCAATTTTTATTAAAAAAAAAAAAGTTAATTTCTTTATTCTGACTTTCATAAAATATAGGAATCACACATTTCCTTTGGAAAAGAGTAGCCTAAAAATGGAATCCTGGAGAACATGCACTGTATACAAATAGGTCTTACTAGCAAAGATACCAAGCAGATACCCATTAGCTCTGCTCCTAAGGTATAGAAAATACGGAGATGACTGCAGGCAACCGAACGCCTTTTACAGCCAAGTCAAGCAATACAGTAATTCAAAACAAAGGGAAAATATTTATAAGCCATCTGAAGATCATAAAATAAGTGGCCCAATCATGAGAGCTTGCTAAAGCCTTTTAAGGCAGGACAATCCTACACCTCGTGTGATACTTAGAAAGTGACACTAAAGCAGATGGACAGAATGAAGGACGCTACTTAGTTTCTTTCACCTTTGCCTTACCTGTAAAGATAATTTTAAAGTTAGGCTAAATTATATTAGTACTTTTGGAGTTTTTTGAAGTCCTTGGCCCTTGAGTAAGACGGAGGTGAGCACCAACCTTCTGTACATTAAGAGACCACGTCTGACTGACAGGTGGCCTCTGTCTACGCAGCAGAGGCTCAGCCTCCAAGGACTCAGCCCAGCACAGACAGTACTCTACTGCAGCAGTTGCCACTGAGAACAATCCGCTTGTAAGGGGACCCGCGCAGCCCTAACCGTGTTGCCCAAGGTCAACGGTAAACCTTTGTGACTTCATCTTGTGTTAAACAGCTGCTACCCCTATCTCTTCTGTGCCCCGAAGCAGCTCATCAAAAATACTCACTGGTTTTTTGGAGTCTTCCACCTCCCGGATGCTCAGATTCTCTAGCGGTATAATTCCCCGGGGCTCCTTGTCCTGCGAGAGATGGAGAGAGACCTCACTGCTTGGCTTCTGGACCCCTGTCCTGTTGCCTTCACACAGTGGCTCAGCCCGGCCTCTGCACCCCCATGACCTGAAGCCCACAAATCAGTGCTAGAGCCCACACCCTATGTTCTAAGACAAGAAAAGGGTCAAGAAACGTGTGGGTGTTGTCAGCACATCACAGACGAACCCCTACAACTGAGAGGCCTTTGGAAGCGGTGCTTCCACAGATGCTCTGAAAGCATGAGTGTGACAAGAGCTGCGGGTGGCCTTCCAGTGGGGAACGTGTAAGTCCCTTTCACACAAAAACTTCTCGCTTCTCTGCCTAACTCATCTTTCAAGCCTCAGTTCTAGTGTCAGCAAAGCTAGGAAGCCCCAGTCTTGCCCTGGGTGCCCCTGTTCTGTGCCTCCAACATCTGGACTACAGCTGCATCACATGTCACTATCTTATCTTTACCTCCGGCCCCGTCTTCCTGCTCCAGGCTGTAGGACCCTCAAAGAGACACTGCCTGCCTGACAACTCCACCTGGACCAAAAAGGCACCTACACTCCCGTCCAGAACAGCCCCGTATCCCCTCACTCCCGACTAGCCCTCCTCCAAGGCTTCCCATTTCAGCCAAGGCCACTCCCACACCTGCCTGCACCTGACCAGCAGCCTTCACCTCCTCTCTAAAATGTCCAGACACCAATGGCCAAAGACTGTTCCAAAGTCAACAGTTTGACTGGGCCATGCCACACTTCCTAGAGCAAATGTTTCTAAAATACCATGTGCACCCTTTTGATCTGCAGACTCAGGTTTCTTTCTCCTTTTCAGGGCAATAATCTCATGACCTGTCTTTGCATTTGCAGGTCCTAGTAGTCTGGCACCGGGAGCATTCTCACCTGTCCTTTGCACGTGTTAGCTCTCTCCCCGTCCCCCCACCAATATTTTATTTATTTGGCTGCACCAGATCTTAGTTGTGGCATGCAGGATCTTTAACTGTGGCATGTGAACTCTTAGTTGCAGCAGGTGGGATCTAGTTCCCTGACCAGGGATTGAACCCAGGCCCCCTGCATTAGGAGCTTGGAGTCTAAACCACTGGATCACCAGGGAAATCCCACTAATTGCTTTAATGCTTATCTTTCAATCTCTGGGACTATCTCAAGCCTTTCCTCTAGAATAGGAATTACATTTCTGGCTGCGGCTGCTGCTGCTGCTAAGTTGCTTCAGTTGTGTATGACTCTGTGCGACCCCATAGATGGCAGCCCACCAGGCTCCCCTGTCCCTGGGATTCTTCAGGCAAGAACACTGGAGTGGGTTGCCATTTCCTTCTCCAATGCATGAAAGTGAAGTCGCTCAGTCGTGTCCGACTCTTCGCGACCCCATGGACTGCAGCCTACCAGGCTCCTCCACCCATGGGATTTTCCAGGCAAGAGTACTGGAGTGGGTTGCCATTGCCTTCTCCAACATTTCTGGCTAATCATTGCTTAAAGTTTTAACTTGTTAATAAATAAGTTATAATTCCACAATTATATAGCTATATTTTGACTATGCAGTTTTGGTTCTTATTTTAGTCTGAAACTTCTGGAGGCCGGATATTTTGTATTCTGGCCACTTCAGACCCTCAGGAGAGGAGTGAGTGGAGGGAGCACCCTCCTCAGACACCCTGAGCTCTGACTTTCCTCTGAGGCTGCTGGTATCCAGCATGTGTTGGAGCTGACACGTACTGCAGACCCTCCACGGACGGTCTTCTCACATGAACACATACTTGGAGCTTTTACTGATATAGTGAGTCCTGTTTCCCCACTTTTCCCTGGTTTCTACCCTCTCTACTCCTCCATCCAAAGGGGTAAAGGGAAGAACTCCTACTGAGTTTGCTTCTCCCAGACTTGGGCACGAGGCAGGGAAGTCTGGGGTTAGTTGTGCCTGGCCGCACAGCAAGGGCCCTTCTGCTGGCTCCGGACGCACTGCGGCCCCTTCTGCCAAATGGGAAGCGTGCTGACTGAGTTCTGCCTTTTCCTTATCCGGCTGCTTTGTTCCCACTTATTTCTACTAGATTTTCCCTCTTTATTAGGTAATTCCATGAGGACGTCTCCACCTACCATCTTAAGCCCGAGGCTCCCCCGTCAGCACCTTTGGGAACGTTTTCTCTGGTTCCCACTGCCTGATAAAATGCTGATGTGCTGCTAGACTGAATTCAGGTAATACCAGCATGGTCGGCGTCATTTTAAGAACGACAAGACTCTAGAATCTCACTGCACTACCACTGAGAGTACCGGGGACCTAGGGGTGCACTGCTGAGATGCCCAGAGACCAATGAAGAAGATCTAAACAACATTTTAGAGATGTCATCAGTCTAGAAGAAAAAGGGCAATCAATACATGTGGGGGGAACAGGGGCAAAACAGAAGGAAATTTACCAAATTGTTCATAGTGGTACTTTGATGGGGTGAAAAAAAATGTTTGTACTGTTTTTGGTATTTGAAATACATTACTTTCACGTTTGAAAGGATTTTTGTTAACAGAAAAGCAAAGCTGCAGAACTTCTGTGGCATGAGTTTAGCCCGTCACACGCAAAATCCTGGTCGGTCTTCCTTGGAAACTGCTGAGCGGCTGAGCCATCAGCTGACACTGTCATGACTCTCACTCCCAGGTGAGAAGCCACGTCCATGTGATGTCTACCAGCTGAAGAACCACCGTGCGGGACACAGTGGAACCTGCTTACCCCCAAGCTGTGAAGGGCCAGGAGTGGACCAGCCTCCTGGCTCCCACTGAGCGTCACACAAACACTGCCCGGACTCCTGTCCCATTGTGCCCTACCTTTATTACACAAGACACTTCTAAAACCCTCCTTCTCTCAGGACGATCTCAGTTGCCCTGATTTAGGCAAGACACCCTCCAGTGCTGCCAGCAGTCCGTGTTTCCTCTTCCGATGCCCAGGGAACACGGCAGAAACAAGGGTGCCCAGCCGTGGGGAGCCTGTTGAGAGGGCTCCAATCTGAGCCCACCAACCTGCCAGGCCTCCTGGGGGCTCTGTTAGAGGGAGCTTCAGAAAAGATTTTACTGTACAATCTTTATGCTCATAGGTCTGGTTACAAACGGGACTTGTATGTAACAAGTATTTGTATTGTGTTATAATTTCATTCCCACTGAATAAAAACCAACAAAATTTTCAGTTTAGGTAAAGGTCAGCTCCTTAAAACCCCAGGTCGTCTCTACCTCTCCCCATCTCGTTTTACTTTCTTTTCCTCTGTTACACATCATGCCCTTTGGCTGTTCCTTCTAAATCAAGTACTTCAGTATTCCGGCTACCACAGATATGCCTTCTCCAAATCACAATTACCTCTGTCTCCCTTTCAGTGGGGCCACAAACTCTCTCCTGGCCATGGATCCAAACTCATTAGCTGGGCTGCATGCCCCCTTTCTAATGCCATGTATGACGTTCTCTGCCACTGTCTCCCAGCCAGGCACCAGCTGTCCCAGCTGAGAAGTGGACATGGGCTCTGAAGTATGGTTCCTATGGCCAGACACTGCACATCACGCCCAGGCCCCAGTTTTGAGATTTCTCTTAGCCCTTCCATTTCACTTAAACTCTTCTCCTGCCTTAAGATGCAGCATCTGACTATCACCCCCACCTCCTCCAATCTTATCTGATTAGAGCTGTTTAACCACAAGGCCTGGCCCACCCCTTGTCCCAGCCGACCAGCAGGCGCTCACCGTCGTGTATTCAAAGTAGTAAAGGCAGTTGTCAGTCAGAATGAACCAGCGTCTTTTCCAGGTCTTTACCCTGCCACCTGGAGAGCAAACAGAGATGTGTATTGGATAGGAGTCCACTGGCCAGAGTGCGGGACGAGGAAGCGAAGGCAGGGCGCCAGGAAGACACTGAGACCATGGCAGATTTACATCAGTGACGAGACACAGAGCCAAAACAGAAGCACCTTTCACAGTGTGAAAGTCTGTGGGTACAAGCAGAGCAAGCAAGTTGGGTGGCCCCCTGCAGATGACTCAGGACAGCAGATGAGCGCACGGGCTGGGGAGGAGCCGGGACAGTGATGAACCAGAGAAGCATCAGCAGAAGCCTATGGATGCAGTGGAAATGGGTGCACACAGAGGAGGGGAGAGGGTCAGCCCCCTGGCTACACCACACTACTGGCCCACCAGCCCAGGGTTTTATCAGAAAGAGGGAGGGAGAAGAACTGGGAAGTCAGACATCTTAATCCCCTCACAATCAAATCCAGTTTTCCCTGGAACAAGGAACCCACAGTCCTGCAGTTTCACCTTCTAGTCCACCTTCCTGATGGTAGTATGTTTCTACTTTGGCTTTTTAGGTTTCTGGACCAGTGTCCTAAATTCCCCCAGAGTCCTGGGTAGGACAAAGCAGGATTCCTGGAACAGGGAAGAATCCACTGGTAGGCTGAGGTACCTATTCAACTGTGGACTTCTCACCAGAAGCTTGAAACGATAATAACTGGAGGAGGAAGCCATGAGCCAAGTGAGCTCTCGGGGCGGTGGTGAGCTGGAGGAGGCTCCCTCAGTCCTTTTAAACGTTGCTCAATCGAAGGAAACATCAGAGTCATGATGTTGTCCTGAGACGACGTGAAGGAAGGGAAACTTCACCATGACCTTGGTGAGGGAAGGCACACCCTGTTCTCAGCCTGACTCTGAGCACAGCCATTCTGAACGCACACCAGGTCCAGGAAAAGTTTTCTGAATACAAACAAAATTAAAGGCCTTCACGTGGTAAGATATCCAGGCCGTTTCACGAACACCTTGCGCTGCCCTGGACAGGAGGTGCACTCTCTGCCAATGTGACCTACAGAGAGCACGTCTTCTCCGATCCTCATAGAAAACAAGGACTCCAAGGTATGAATCCGGTGACCCCAGTCACACGTCCTCGCTTGCCCCTCACCCCCAACAGATGAGCAGGGCTTTAGAGGGAGCGTCTCCAGCTTCCAGGATGTGGCTGCGCCCTCACTCCTGGTTTCCTCAAAGGATCCGGGTGTTGGAGCAATGCAAATCCTGTCCCAAAATAAAGGGTCCAGCGTAGGTCCTGGCAGCAGCTCTGAGGGCTGCCCGCCTTTTGGGCTCCTGGCATGGCTCTGCTTGGGTGCCTAAACTCTGAGAGGTTAAGCGACTGATCATGAACTTCCGAGGTTCTCAACGGCACAGACCTTGGTTAGGGAAGGAGCTTGGCCGAAAGCCAGCACGGGCTACGCTCCCCACCCCGCACCCCCTGTCCCGTGCTGGTGTCAAGCAAAGACTGACTCTCTCCCCAGTAGCGACTGCCAGCTTCTGTGAGCACGTGCTTCTGGCCCCTGAGGCCCTAGGGCATGAATCAGGAAAACCATGGATGGAAATATGACATGCATGAGGAAATGGGAGAGGCTGGGCAGAACCAAAATAAATAAGGAGAAGGGAGACAAGGATATACTTAGAACTTGAGCTGATTTGCTGTGAAAAGGAAGCCCGCCCCCATCAGCATCTGAGGAAATGGCTCTTTTGCCTCTTGGACCTGCACCCCACGTGGGGCCCCCCACCCCTGCAGAGGACACCTCAGCCCACGCCCACTGCCGTGCGCTCCCCTCACACGACCACCCTGGGGGCCCTTGGATCTTGGGAGGTTGTGGAAGAGGGGTCAGATGCCAAAAGGAGGTAGACGGGAGGAAATAGAGGACAGAAAGCAAAGCCGGACAAAGCCTCTCCCTGGCGATGAAAGCCTGGCTATTTCCCAACGACCTGCTGCGTTAATGAGCTCCTACCATGGAGCATCACATGGTCCCAGGGGCACATTTTATGTTGGAAGGAAAACAGACATGAAACAAGCAGACAGACCGATGCGCGCACCTAAGACAGTCCCTGAGGAACTCACAGGACCCCTGCCTGGCCCGCGGGCCTCCACCCCATAGAGAGAAAGGCCTGACTCTGGCTCCCCAGGAGCTGGCAACCACCTGACAAGGCCCCAAAACATTTTATAAACATCAGTGTTGGGACCATTCTTTCTTGTGTGGCTCTGCTCAAGTGCCGCTGAAGCAGACATCCAGGGAGTCCTATCTGGAAAACATGTGCCCTGAAACCAGCAAGGGGAGGGCAGACACCAGTGACATAACTAAGAGGCCAATCTGGGGGTCTGAACAATGACTCCTTGAAAGAGAGGTGGGATAAAAACAAAACATAAAAAACAAGAGCCGAGGTTGTAACGCCCTCCCCCAAAACAGGAAATTAAACGGAAGGCCTTCAAGAAGGGGTTCTGGGGTTTTTGTCTTCTTTTTTTAAAAACCTTACTTGGCCTCGTTCTGAGTTCGGGAAACATCATCTCCCTTTTTCATGTAAAGGCAAATGTCCTACGTTGTCTCATTTCATTTTTTTCCTAGTTTGCTTCTCCGGTCATGGGAGTGTGCCAGAAGCACACGGCCGTGGGAGTCACTTCCTTCTCCTCCTCCTCTTCTCCACTTGAGAAATCTCGGAAATTCATGGGTGCCAATTTGAATCAACAATATAGAGTCCGCCTGACCAATAAAGTCCAAGAGAGAATCCAGTGGCTGCTTTGCTTGCTTTTACAGACCCACTCTTACTGTGCTTTCTTACAGTACTGCCCTCAGGAGAGGTCAAATTATTCCACATCTGGGCCCAGCTAGTGGACACACCGTGCACCACCTCTACCAGGGAAAGATGAAAATCCCTCCACACCCCCAAGCCTGACCAGTTCCCGAGGGACTGTATGGTAAGTTAGAAGCAGCATTAACACTACCACCAGCAATTAAAAAACAAAATAACCAAAAATAACAAAAATAAGAAAACGCTGCAGCAATTACAGTGGCCTGGGCAGAGCGAGCGAGCAGGGTTGAGGGGATTACATACCTCCTGGAGTTTGGGGCAAGGAAAAGGAGAGCCAAAATCATGGAAACATACAAATGAGGGAGAAAAGAAAATTAAAACAAAGAAATTAAACCCGACTCCTTAATCTTAAGGTGCACTGTATTAGTCATTCATGTCTGCCGGGGTGGGGGATGGGGACATAAAAACAGCCACGGGGCAGACGCCACCGTCTGGCATGGGAATAAGGGGCCTGCCCGTCTGCCATGCCCTACCTGGTAAAGGCAAGATCTGAGGCACCCCCCAAATCCTGGCCCCAAAGACACCACCAATCAGTGCTCACTGAGCTGACGCTTATTACTGTAACCAGAATCCAGAGCAAACACAGTGAAGATCACTTTGGGAAAAATTAAACGTCTCTCTTGGGATGGCTAGTCCTTTTTAAAGTGTTGTGTGAAAATGCACACTCACAAGCCTGTGAATACATATGTACATATGTGTACACACAAGAATACACATTCTTACAGTCATATGCGTACACAGACATACACATACAACTACAGACGGCCGGAAGGCCCGCCTTCCGTGGCACACACATGAAGGGGTGATTCTAAGTGTGCTACGATGAAAACACGACAGGAAGAGTTTAGGAGGGTTTGGTGGAGGTTCAGAAAAAGTAATGCAATGACCTAAAAATGAGTTTCACATTTAGTTATATCTTTTTCTCCTTTAAAAATGTGGGGTGTCTCATGGATTTACATGTCATCCTGGTGTGAGAGCCAAGGTGACCTTCGTACTGCTCTGAATCTAGTATCTGGGCTGTCTAAGCTACACTCAGTATCTAAGCTAACACTTTAGCGTCTGGGCTGTCTAAGCTACACTCAGTATCTAAGCTAACACTTTAGCGTCTGGGCTGTCTAAGCTACACTCAGTATCTAAGCTAACACTTTAGCGTCTGGGCTGTCTAAGCTACACTCAGTATCTAAGCTAACACTTTAGCGTCTGGGCTGTCTAAGCTACACTCAGTATCTAAGCTAACACTTTAGCGTCTGGGCTGTCTAAGCTACACTCAGTATCTAAGCTAACACTTTAGCGTCTGGGCTGTCTAAGCTACACTCAGTATCTAAGCTAACACTTTAGCGTCTGGGCTGTCTAAGCTACACTCAGTATCTAAGCTAACACTTTAGCGTCTGGGCTGTCTAAGCTACACTCAGTATCTAAGCTAACACTTTAGCGTCTGGGCTGTCTAAGCTACACTCAGTATCTAAGCTAACACTTTACGTCTGGGCTGTCTAAGCTACACTCAGTATCTAAGCTAACACTTTAGCGTCTGGGCTGTCTAAGCTACACTCAGTATCTAAGCTAACACTTTAGCGTCTGGGCTGTCTAAGCTACACTCAGTATCTAAGCTAACACTTTAGCGTCTGGGCTGTCTAAGCTACACTCAGTATCTAAGCTAACACTTTAGCGTCTGGGCTGTCTAAGCTACACTCAGTATCTAAGCTAACACTTTAGCGTCTGGGCTGTCTAAGCTACACTCAGTATCTAAGCTAACACTTTAGTATCTGGGCTGTCTAAGCTACACTCAGTATTAGCATTTAAACAAATCTCACTGGAGGGGAAAGCAAACCCAAACTTAGATATACTTCTTAACATTTCCAGCAGGTTTCCTTTTAACTCTGTCCACTTAGCAATCAGGACGCAGAGCAGAGTGGCTGCCTCTCGGGTAAATAATTTTAGAGCCTTGCCTTCAAAGACCCTACTGGCTTAAATTTATATGGTATGCTGACCAATTTGAGAGACATTAAAAACTCCGATTAGCAAGGTAGTGCCTTAAGGAGAATTTATGAATTAAGTCATTATGTATAAACACAAGGACTTAGGATTTTTAAAGGGGATACAAATCCTCCTGAACGAGACAGAAATTGAAGATTCCATTTCAGCACTTCCCAGATGTGTCAGCAACAGCCTAGAGTATAATAAGGACTTCTAATCTCACTGGGACCTACAGCTGGAATGGTGACAGGAGGATCATTCCAATGACACTTTCTAAGAATGCAGGAACCCACGCATCAAAAGGCCAAGGGAAAAGAAAACAGAGGAATGTACTCTCTCAGTGGCCAAAAAATTAGCATCATTATGTCTGGGGGCTCTCTCTGCATGCTGAAACTGTCAGTGAAACAGCCACAGGTGCACACGGATATGCGTAAAAACCTACTGTCCTTTTGGTCACTCCTGTCCCTCTGATGGCAGATCATGACCACACATCTCAGCAACAACAGCTCACTTTTGGCAGAGGGAAGGGGAGCAACTTTTAGTTTTTCTGAATGAACAAAATCATTAATGTGGCTGATTTGGATTGGAAAGGAGGGGGAAAAAAAACCAGCGCCCAAGAATGAGTAAGAGTGCCGTGGATTGCGCTGCAGCCAGGGCCCTGGGTTTGCCATGCACGCTGCCTGTGGGGAGCCAGATGCAGAAGGAGGTGATGATGCACTGGGGGTGGGGGAGGCGGGAGCACTGGGCACAAACTTGTGATGGGAAGTAGAGAGATGGGCACCGCTGGCCACCCTCCCAGTGATCACGGGGGCTGGGAAGGGAAAGTGGCCAAAAAATTAGCATCATTATGTCTGGGGGCTCTCTCTGCATGCTGAAACTGTCAGTGAAACAGCCACAGGTGCACACGGATATGCGTAAAAACCTACTGTCCTTTTGGTCACTCCTGTCCCTCTGATGGCAGATCATGACCACACATCTCAGCAACACCAGCTCACTTTTGGCAGAGGGAAGGGGAGCAACTTTTAGTTTTTCTGAATGAACAAAATCATTAATGTGGCTGATTTGGATTGGAAAGGAGGGGGAAAAAAAACCAGCGCCCAAGAATGAGTAAGAGTGCCGTGGATTGCGCTGCAGCCAGGGCCCTGGGTTTGCCATGCACGCTGCCTGTGGGGAGCCAGATGCAGAAGGAGGTGATGATGCACTGGGGGTGGGGGAGGCGGGAGCACTGGGCACAAACTTGTGATGGGAAGTAGAGAGATGGGCACCGCTGGCCACCCTCCCAGTGGTCAGGGGGGCTGGGAAGGGAAAAGGACGAGGTCCTCGGGGAACCGCCTTGAAATGAACCCTCCTCAATCCACCCCAGAGAGGAAACGTGGAGTGCAAACACCCGTGGGCAATATTTATATGGGCAAGTCTGTCCCCAGGAGTCTGTGTGTCCCGTGGGGCGCTGGCCGTGCAGTCACTATCTTTTGGGAGGCAATTCTGTTAGAACAGTTGAACTCATACCAAAGTCTCTCCTTAAAGCCTCCTGTACCAAACCCCCTTTCCCCATAGTGCATGCACGGGTGTGCACACACACGTCCTTTCTAAGCTTCTGTAAGGAGCCCAGACCCAGAGGGCATCACTTACCGAGCTTCAATAGCCAGCCTTCTCGGTCTGGGTTGAAAAAAGTGTGGGTGAGGTCATTCCCATCATCTTCGGGGATTTTAAAGGGTTCATTTTTTATGCTCTCATACAGATTCTGGAAGAAAAGATGACGCTGCATGTCTCCGATCCTAGAAAGACCTCTCCTCCCGCCTTTCCCGTCACTTGTGCAACAAGCATCACTGCGTGCCGTGTGCTGGTGGCACCAGAACCCCTCTGCCTTCAGTGCCCAGAGACAAAAGAGACAGAGGCCTAGTCAGTGAGCGAGAAAGAGAGCAGCCTGACCTCCACTTGAGCCTTAGGTCTGAGTTTATAGATCACTCTCCCCCACTGATTCCTCGCTGGGCCTCGCTACCAGTTTCTTAATGCAATTCATGTAGCTGAGTGGATAGTCCGAGCAGACATTGGATTGACCCCATGTCAATCAGCATTGCCTGAGCCCATGGCCTTGAAGGAGAGCTGAGCTCACCCGGAGCAGCTCCTCGGGCAGGTCTCCCCCATCGTTGATGCCTCGATTCATGGCTATGAACCTCTCCACGGTGGGCTTATCTTTGACATTAGGGTTATGCAGGCTGGTGTTCAACATGATAATGGCAAATGAGAGGACGTAACAAGTGTCTAAAAGGGAAAAACAAAATCCAGTCAGAAACATCTCACCAGAAAGAACAAGAAGCACCAGGTGAGACTGAGAATGCAAAGCAGTGCTCTCAAAAGAGTAAGGAAAATCCACGCATCTGGGTATACTCTAACTGCAAAGGGCAAGGCATGAGAAAGAATGTAAAGCATTCACGACTTAAAAGGGTTTTATTTTTTTCAGATTGTAAAACAAGAGCATGTACAGAAAAGTGCAATATAAGAAAAAGAACATATAAATACCTACAATCCCACTACCTAGGGATAACTTATTTTGCTTTCTTACATAAATGTGACTCTGTGTAATGTATCACAAAATGTACCTCAGAGGTTTGACAGAAAACAGCCAGATTCTATAAAGTGATTATCCTTCAATTAAAAAATAAATAAATTTTTAAAAAACACGAACCTCAGAGATACATACTGTAACATGTCAGAATTATAACAGACGCATAGTTTTGAGGTCTGCTTTTTGGCCAATCTTATTAGCATTTTTCCACGTCAATAAAGCCTCTTTATAAAAACATAATTTTTAATAGTTGTACACTTCATAATTCAGAGGTGCCCTTACTTAGACGCCTACTATCTTACTGGCAGACTTGGATAGCTTCCAACTTTTTACCACTATAGATACCATTTAAAGTGATGTTCTTAGGCAGGAACCCAACCCCTCTGGTTTCGGGATGGCCAAGTGCCTAGCAGAGCGCCGGGCAGGCGCTGCCAGCCTCGGAAGGGACGCCCCTCGCGCACCTGTGGACTGGAACACCCCGTGGTTGCACTGACAGTAGCGCTGGGCAAACGCCTCCATCATCCGGTCAATCTTCTGGGCCTCTCCCGGCAGCCGGAAGCTCCACAGGAACTGCCTGTGGGGTGAAGACAGGGTGTGTTACGGCACTGGGGGAGATACCCTGTGTGTGAGAGGTTTCTGCAGCCAAGGGAGATGTCGGGGGCTTCAGCCTTCTGTCAGATGCAGGCTAACCACTCCACATCTCTGTCCTCTTGATAGGAGGGAATGTATTTATGAAAAGAAAAAAAAAGAAAAAGATTTTCCTATTCAAAAGAATGGTTCATCTCTTCAGACTGATATATAAGAACTCCAATTTCCAGAAAGAAAAAAAAAAAATGACATAGCAGGAAAAGAGATTTTCTATCAAAGCAGTCATGACTGAGCCCTTTAAGTCAAATAGAAACCCGTGGCCAACAGGTTTAATTCTGGATTTTTTTTCACTCACCTAAACAACAACACAAAACATGATATTATTACACTTAAACAGCAATGAAAACACCAAATTACAATTTCTCAAAAAGCACAAGGGGACTAGATTTAGCAAAAAAAAAATTAAATGTTGACTTTTTTCCTTCTAAAATGAAGGGCACACTACCTATTTCCTGTTCAGGGCAAGAAATTTAAAGGATTTACTTGAGTGAAATTGGGAAAGATTCAAAGTGGAAATATTCATCAATTTCCAAATGTTAACTGAAAGATCTGAGGAAGAATTTTACGAATTTTGCTTTCAATTTAATCCCCTTTAACCAGGTCAAGAAGCAACAGTTAGAACTGGACATGGAACAACAGACTGGTTCCAAATAGGAAAAGGAGTACGTCAAGGCTGTATACTGTCACCCTGCTTATTTAACTTATATGCAGAGTACATCATGAGTGAAACGCTGGGTTGGAGGAAGCACAAGCTGGAATCAAGATTGCCAGGAGAAATATCAATAAATTCAGATATGCAGATGACACCATCTTTATGGCAGAAAGTGAAGAAGAAGTAAAGAGCCTCTTGATGAAAGTCAAAGAGGAGAGTGAAAAAGTTGGCTTAAAGCTCAACATTCAGAAAATGAAGATCATGGCATCTGGTCCCATCACTTCATGGCAAATAGATGGGGAAACAGTGGAAACAGTGTCAAACTTTATTTTTTTGGGCTCCAAAATCACTGCAGATGGTGATTGCAGCCATGAAATTAAAAGACGCTTACTCCTTGGAAGGAAAGTTATAACCAACAGCATATTAGACAGCATATTAAAAAGCATATTAGACAGCATATTAAAAAGCAAAGACATTATTGTGTCAACAAAGGTCTGCCTAGTCAAGGCTATGGTTTTTCCTGTGGTCATGTATGGGATGTGAGAGTTGAACTATAAAGAAAGCTGAGCGACGAAGAATTGATTCTTTTGAAGTGTGGTGTTGGAGAAGACTCTTGAGAGTCCCTTGGACAGCAAGGAGATCCAACCAGTCCATCCTAAAGGAGATCAGTCCTGGATGTTCATTGCAAGCACTGAGTTGAAGCTGAAACTCCAATACTTTGGCCACCTGATGCAAGAGCTGACTCATTTGAAAAGACCCTGATGCTGGGAAAGATTGAAGACAGGAGGAGAAGGGGATGACAGAGGATGAGATGGTTGGATGGCATCACCAACTCAATGGATATGAGTTTGGGTGCACTCCAGGAGTTGGTGATGGACAGGGAGGCCTGGCGTGCTGTGGTTCATGGGGTCGCAAAGAGTCAGACATGACAGAGACTGAACTGAACCATCCACTCATTTCAATCACAGATACTCAAACCACCACCCAAGGTACAATTTCACTAAAACGCCAGGTTGTACAGGACCCATGGGGTCACAGAGTTGGACACAATCGAACGAATGGACTGAACTGAACTGTGCAGGACAGATCTACAACCAAAGACCCATCTCCCTCAACAAGGTACTGGCTGCAAACATACTCACCGTAAGGCCTGGACGAGGTTGAGATCGGTGAACTCATGCAGCTCCACAAACGCATGAAGAACCTGGATGTTAAACTCATCTCTAGCAAGAGAAACAGAAGATAGAAGTCAGACAAGGATGCTGAAAATCCAAGGTCATGCAGACCCCCAGTCAGGCTGCCTCCCAGGCTGAGCGCTGAGACCCCCTGCAGCTCAGGAGGCAGCCAAATGTTAAATGAAAGATCTGCAGCCTCTGCGTCCTGGCTGAACACAGGATACCAGCTGCTGGACACCGCCAGCCGTCCCAGGACAAAGCTCGGGGCATCTTGGAGTTTGTTTCTCTAGGTAACTGCTGACCAACCTTCTCTACTGCAGGGGTCTCCAGAGGTCTTACCTCTCCCCCAGGTAGTCACCAATGGCTGTTTTGTTGAGCCCTTCACCTTTATACAAGAACTGGGCAATGTCTTCACAGGTGTTCTTCAGCAGATCATTCTCTATTAAGAACTGGATCCCCTGGAAAGACAGTGAAGATACCAATAGTGCTTCAGACATCAGGAACATCCAGAAAGGAGGTGGGGGCGCAGGAAGAATTGGGTGGGCTGCTCTGCACACAGAGGAAGTGTCCAGTAAGTACTTCTTATGCTCTGCAGGAGGCAGGGCTCATGCTGTGAGCTGCACTCCACGAAAGGGAAGGGAGGCTGTCTCAAATGCCTCAGGCTGCAGCTGACGATGTGAAAACCGCCACTTTACAGACTGCAGGCTCTGGCTGCTGGCTTAAGTCACTTACTTTTTTAGGATCCATGTTGAATTTTTTCCTGCCCATGGCTACCTGTTTGTTCCTCTGCATGTTCTTCCTGTAAAACAACCATTACAGCCACTTCAGTACTCTGGGTAATTGGGAATTTTTGAAAGACTGACATAACTCCCACATGTGTCAGTGGAGTGCAGTGATGTCTGAGATTTATCCAGGAAAGCTCAGGCACACGTGGGTCTAACTGTGGAAGGTCAACTGAAATCCTGACCCTGGTCCTAGGCTCCTTTGTTTCTTCTATTACAGTGGGTTTCTTTTTTTTTTTTCCATGTCATTTTTGAAACTTTACTGAGGTATAATTTACATATCATATAACATGCCCATTTTGAATGCACATCTGAACAATGTTTAATAAGTTGACTGAGTGGGGCAACCATCACCATAATCCAGCTTTAGAGCACTGGCATAGTTACATGTTAACTATGTAAGTTAATAGCTCATGAACTCATCTGTTCATCCATTCATCTGCTGGGGGACACTAATGCTAATTCCAGTTTTGGGCTATTTTAAATAAGAACACTATAGATGTCCTCATGCGTGTGGGCGTGTTCTCCTTTCTCCTGAGTAAATACCTGGGAGCTGAACTGCTGGGCACAGGAGGGGTATATGGTCAACATTAGGAGAAACTGCCAGTCGGTTTTCCCCAATGTTTACACCGCTTGTTCTCACCAGCTCTCAGCAACACGAGGCACCACCTGTCTATTTAACTCTGGCCATCCTAGTGGGTGTAAAGTGGCATCTCCTCATGACTCATAATACTGAGCATTTTTCATGTGTCTATTATACATGTAAAAGCGTTCATGGGTTTTTTTGCCTGCTTTTTAGTCAAGCTGTCTTTTTATTAGTGAGTTTTATGTGTTCTTTCTATACAAGTCTTTTTCAAATACAGGTAATGCAGGTATTTTCCCCTTGTGTGTAGCCTGCCTATTCATTTCCTTTTTGAAAAATTTATTTGGCTGCGCTGAGTCTTGGTTGCAGCACACAGGATCTTCAGTTGTGGCATGTGGGATCTAGTTCCCTGAGGTGAGGTGAGGCGAAGTTGCTCACTTGTGTCTGACTCTTTGTGACCCCATGGACTGTAGCGTAGCAGGCTCCTCTGTCTATGGGATTTTCCAGGCAAGAGTACTAGAGTGGGTTGCCAATTCCTTCTCCAGAGGATCTTCCCCACCCAGGGATCGAACCCGGGTCTCTAGTTCCCTGACCAGGGATCAAACCCAGGGCCACTGCATTGGGAGTGCAGAGTCTCAGCCCCTGGACCACCAGGGAAGTCCCTATTCACTTCTTTTAAGAGTACTCTTTGTAAGAGCAGAAATGGTAAATGTTGACAAATACTAATTTGTCCATTTCTTTGAAGCAACAATTTTTTTTTTTTTTTAGTGGCAAGTAAGGAAGCTGTAATTCAGAACTGGCAAAGCAGAGACTGGACATGATGAGCTGGCTGGTTTCTGCTGGACATGCAGCTTCACTAATCCACATGGCCCTGCGCACACAAGTTCAAAATAACAAAATCCAACGGTCTCCTGAAGCTAGACGGGGAGACTCAGGCTTAGAAAAATACAGACATGCAGTGAATTAGAAACAGCCCATTTACAACATTAAGCAGTTAGAAAATGGTCTGGGAACCCCACTCAAAATTAAACTCTCAAAGCAACTAACGCTGCTTTAAGGAATGTTAAAGGAAAAAAAGAACCAGCAGACACGCCTTGGCACTTTGTGCTATAATCTCACTTCTACGTTCTCTTAAGTGTTAGAGAGGCACAAGCAAGCTTGCAGTGATGCCTAGACACAACTGGGCCTCCAGCCTTCTGGAGCTGCATCAGCAGCATCCGTAAGCTTTTCCTTTACCCAAAGCAAAAAATGGAAACTCTAAAATAGGAACCCAGTGGATAAGAGAAGAGAAGAAATAGTTCACACAACAATTTAAAGGCAGTTTAAGATTTTGGGGGACCTGCCAAGTTCTCCAGTTCAGCCTTTCCAAAAACATCAAAAGCCTTCACATTCAGGAGTCCCTGAACGGAAGGCAGAAAGTATGGCTACATACGTGCTTGCTCAGAAAAGAAGGCAGAAGACGCACTTTCTCCTTAAGCACGCGACATGGGCACAATTCCAAGCTGGCACTTGGCAATGCCATGACCACAAAACCACCCAGAAAAGGGCAGACTCACCTCTCTTCTGTGGACCCCAGGTTTTCAATTTCATTAGCCACTTCTGCTATCTCATCCTTCAGCCTCTGCAAAACACACAGTCCAGAATCACCAGGAGGAAGATACAGATCAGATTAAAATCACCAAAATCTCCTGTAACTCGCTCTGACCAAAAAGTAAAACAGAGCAAACAAAATAAAGATAACGCCCCTCAAAACCTAAAAATTTTTGGAAAATTCGTCTGTTCAACAAATGTTTCTTGAGTTCCTACCAGACTGTAATCATTCTAGGGAATACAAAGAAGAGAAAGATAACATCCTGACCTCAAGGAGTTTACAGTCTAGGAAAGAAGTTTATAATCATATACACTATGTAAAATATGTATTTTCCACTGGAAAACAGCTGCCTGGACAGTCTGTCCCAGTGCATCTGCAGCTCACTGAAGTGGGGACAAACCAGGACAAACCAGTCCCCCAGCACCCAGCTGCTCAGCCAGCAGTGCCTGTACTGGGTCAACACTGCCGCCAAGTGGCCAGCAAAGGGAACGGCACTCCTGGCTATGCCTTTCACCTCCTGCCCATCGAAGCAGGTCTGCACAGTGGACAGAGTTCACTGGCGGGGTGGTGGGGGCTTTGAGTGAAGAACTGCTATGCTTTTCCAGCATTTACCAGTGAGGTAGGACTCAAAGAACTAGGTAACAGCAAAGTAGCTCATACCAACACTGGAGCAGCCCCAGTCCTTCCTCGACACGTTGCAGCTTGGGGTTACAGAGTGTGCACCCTCCCTTCCCTGCCCTTGGGCTTCCAAATATTTTACAGAGAATTCTAAAAGAAATGTATTCCCAAGGCCTAAAATAATCCAACCAATGACAACGTATCAAGAGGTACTTTCACTCCTACAGAAGAAGAAACTAAAGTTCAAAGAACCAAAATTCTCTCTCTAGAATTGCCCTGCCAGAAAATGGCCACCAGAACGTGGATGTGGGTCTGCTTAGCCTGAAGTCACAGTCAGGAGACCTGGGGTCACTCTAGCCTGACAGCTGACCAGCTGGGTGCAGCTCACAGAGCACCCCCGCCAACACACGCTTTGAGATTCCATTCTCCCTTATTGAGCAAAGCTGCTCAATTCCTGCACCTGGTCTGAACTGCGGTGAGAACAAGTCAGAAGGCGTCATGAGAAGACCCCTGGTCAAGCTGCTGCCCAGCTCCTACCTGGATGTCGGCCAGCAGCTCTTGCTTTCTCCGCCGAATGTTTTCCAGCTCCTGGCGCTCCTCTGCAGTCAGGTCACTGGGAACTACAAAAAAGGAGGGAAAGGTTACTAAGAACGCTTTTACCTTACCAAAAATAAATACAGTTTGGACCACAAAAGGACAAAGATACCACAGAAGAGGCAAGAAGCCTGTGTCGGAAATGACCAACTGATGGGGAGACTGGCTCCCATTCACCATCAGGTCGACCAAAGTTAGAAAGGACCACGGATCACAGAGAAAAGCTCTGATAAAGGAACAGCTAGCTGTCTGTCACACACACACACACACACACACAGAAAGAGAGAGAGAGAGAGAGAGAGAGAGAAGGCTGCCTGTGGTGAGATGAAGTTGGCTAGGAATTAAAGAGGAGGACCATTAATCAGGCCCCAGCCATCTCCATCCCACAGGCTGGGGGGCTCAGGCCCCTGGTTAATCAATCTCTCCGGGTCGCTGTTCCCTCACTGAATCCACCCTGACATGGACGATGCCTAGGACCCTCAACTGCAAAGCAATGTGAGTGACAGTTTTGTGCCACTTCTGGAGCGAGGAGGCTAGTATGTACAGAGAAAAAAATCTAGAAGATACATCCTCAAATTGAAACAGTGCTTAACTCGGGGAAGGGGTTATGGAGACTTTTCTCTCTGCTTTTTTGAACATTTTTGAATAATGTTTTAGAACGAGCTCTTATCATCAGAACAATTACTGCGGGCATCCATCTTTCGCGCAGGCGCCTAAGTAAGAACTGCTCCATATGACGTGGTGGTCATGGGCCATGTGTGGGTAGTAAGCACTTGAAATGTGACTAGCCCAGTTTGAGATGTGTGGTGTATGTAAAGACACACCAGACTGTACAAAATAGTGACATATTTCTTTAATACTATTTTATATTGATGACACGTTGAAATAACTTGGTACACAAAATACAGTACTTTTAATTGCGCTCGCAGAGGCTGCTAGAGAGGAACACTGCCCTTGTGGCTCATGTGACATTTCTGCTGGGTGGCACAGAGGAATAGCTCGGCTTGAGGGTGAGGTCAGGGTGCGCGACTCACCAGCTGTGCTGCTGAAACTGAACCTACTGCACTCAGCAAGCAGTTCTTCTCCCCGAATGCTTCATACAAATCATGTAAGACAGCAGAAGAGGGTAGAAATAAGAGGCCACCACGATTAAGCCTCAGCACAGGTTAATTAGCTGTATTAGAGTCTCAGCTGACTTCTCCCTTTTAATCCAGTTTCCCCCACCCTTTCATTGAAAAGTGTCTTTCAAACTTCAAGACCCACAATTAAGAAATGCATTTGACTTCACAACCCAATCTGCCCCAAACACAACAGCTAACAAAATAATACTCTCATCATGTGAAATCCACTGACATTTCCTACTGCTTTACTTTTCCTAACAGTGGCTTTAGCCCATGAAATTGATTTCATAGCCTAATAAATGCACTGCAGTCTGAAACACACTCCCAGTACACTAAGGCTGGAAGACACAGCCACCTAGAGATCCAACAGACCACCTAAACACAGCCCAGGCCTCCCACGTGAGGCTCCAACTACGTCTCTGGGAAGCCAGGGTGAGCATTCCAACAGCTACGTTGGGAGAAAGTTACCTAACAATAGCTTAGCTCTAGTTTGAGCAAACACCACTTAGAAACAACACAAATTCTACTGATTCACACCCCATTCTAGAGAAAAGCAAGCCTAAAGGGAGTTTATTCTGCTTTTTCTGGATGTCACAAACCAGAAAAACTTCTAGTCCATGAAGATGAGAAGTTCCCTTTAAGAAACTAATTTTTTGAGGTTCTAAAAGACAAAGATTCATCCCAATATAACATGGTTTTGAGAATCTGAGGTAACAGTTCTTCTCTTTAACAGCTATTCCACGGGGGAATGAACAACCAGGCTTTGACTGTGAACCAGAGACAGCCTCATCAGATCACCAATGAGTCTCACCCCCATCAGAGGCAGGACTACAGTCCCCAAACAAGGTGCATTTAAAGCAGAACCATGATAAGAAAAATTTGTATCTCAAGACTGCTGGGTACCCTAAGAAGTCAAATTTTATTGTTCCAAACTGGAAACTCTCAGTGGTGGCTTCCTTTTTAGAATCTAAGCACTCGGCTAATCTGGGTTAGCCTTCGTACAGGACAGTTGTTCTGGAAGGTCACGAGAGAATATATAGGAAAGAGCTGGAGCATTTACGATGGAAGAAGGCATCACTGGGTCTTCTCTCAGCAGAATAACAAGGCAGCTAGAAACAGGAGAAACAGATAGACGGCATCAGGGCACAAGCCACAGGCCAAGGGGAGGCACGGACGGAGAGACAGGGCCTTGGTGCTGGGAGCAGCTCCCAGGAGAGATAATCAGCGTGTACTCTGGTCCTGGGCAGCGCTAGCGGAGCACACACAGAGGCTCATCCAGGCTCCACAACAAAAGTTGTACGTAATCAGCTGTCAACTTGAGTCAGGAAAGAGTGGACAGAGGTGAGAGGGCTGGAGGAGGGCAGGGAGCACATGAAGGACAAGCAGGTCCCTGCGTTTCCTCCTACAAAGGGGTAGGAGGCACTCATGAAAGACCACAGACAGAAATCAAGGTTATGAATGTGTGTGTGAAAATCTCATAGATGAAAATTAAGTGACCAAACATTTGTGATAAACTATCAGACAGGGAGAGAGTGAAGAGAAAGAATGCTGCGAGTGAAGGAAATCAGGAGAGAGTCTTTGACACAATAATCAGCAGGACAAGAATATTAATACAGACCTGGCTGCACCTACCAGAGGATCAAAAGTCAGAAAAAGCTAATTCTGAGTGATTGCTTCTGGGAGGGGTGTGTCTGGGAGTGGATAGAGATGGGGAACATAAGCTCATGTACAACTGGACATTTTTTAATGAAAAATAAAAATATTAATCTATGGTTATGAGAAAAGATAGGCCTCCTATGTCCTGGTAGTCAGATGGAAGGTGTTCTAGCCCATGTGCAGTTAGAATCAGCAAGACATTCATTCACAGTTACTTTGAAGCAGTCTCCTGACATTAACCTCGTGATTTCTAAATTACTTCTCCATTCTACATCTAGTCCCCCTCAAATCACAACACTGCTTCCTTTAGGGGTCAATAATTCCTAAGAACTTACCCAAAAAAGACAGATTTAGATCTCATTTTTCTAGTGGAATTTTGTTCTGAGATGAGAAAAAAAACCCAACATTTTAACAAATGTTATTTTTCTTTGATTAAACTTATCAGTGCAACACCAAATCTTCAACTCAAGTCTTCATTCTCATGTTGCCCATGAGGAAAAAAAATTCACAGACAAATGCTTAATTTCACTTAACAGCATGAAGAATCAAAACCACAGGTGGAGAGCTGAAGGAGAGAGGGGTCCCGAGGATCCTGGCTGGCATCTCCAGGACCCTGCAAGCCACCACCAGGACAGGAACAGCTGGTACTCAGAACCTACCACATCCACCCTGAGATTCTGAGGGAGTGGCAGGGGCACCTGGCAAAGGCATTTCTCTGCCCAGGCCCGGGCTCCCCTGCGTAGCCACTGGGTTAAACTGTAAAATATCTGCTGATGGGCCAGATGGCAGAGCAACAAACAACTCCTCCCTCCCCCGACCGCCACGTGCTGCAGCCACACTTCTCTGCCAGGGAGGCAGCTAAGCCCTCTTCTCCTGAAAAGAATGGCAGCTAGGGAGGCAGCGCCTGCACAGAAAGGACACAGAGCAGAGGGCCCGGAGGCCTTGAGAATTCATGCCTGCAAAGGTTAATTTACAAGGTGTCCTGCTTCAGCACGGGGACCATTCCAGCAGCAGCCCCTCACCATTCCCTCGCAAGGCTCCAATTTAATGAAGGGGATTAAAGAGCCTACAACAACAAGGGACCATTGTACTCAGCTGTGAATAGGAAAGCCACACAAGGGGACCCTCTATTTACTTCTTTATTTAAATGTTGCTCTGCAGATTTAGCCAGCAGAAACCCAGAGCTGCAACGTGCTCCATCCAGCGCATACAAAGGAGGCCGTCTTAAAGGGACAGTGCCCTCCTTCTGAGCCTGGGGTGAGGAGAAATGCATAGGGCAGCATGGCTAGGTCCAGCTTCTCCAGCCCCTGAGGCCACAAGCAGATGCCCAGAGACCTGCAGTGAAGTCCAGCTGAAAAGAGAGATCTACTGACAGCAGTTTCTGGTCAACGAGAATACAGGCCAAAAGGGACCTTGCTCTCCGTCCCTGGTCCCCAGGAGTGACGTACATCAAAGTATTGCAGGTGTGCTTTAGGGCCCAGACACAGCTCCCTGAGAGGCTCCAGCTACACCGGGTCCCACTGCCCAGATTTAAATTTGCCTTACCTTTTCCACCATAATCATCCAGCATCATCCTTCTTATATATAGCCCCTGCCTTTCAGTGATAACAAGGGTCCAAATTTAAACCCGCACAGCAGGGCAACATTTAAAAAGGCAGGTCAAGAGTCAGAAGGTGCTCCCTTTCCCCACATGTAGAGAGGGTAGACAGACAGGTCTGGCCCCCATGCAGCCCAGGAGGGTGCCAGTGTGTAGCCAGGCTTCCAGCCCTCCAGGCCTGCGCCAGGGGGCCCTGCTAGGCAAGGCTGGACGGACCCTTCCCAGGCTGGAGTTTCATGAAACTGAAAACACACATGGCCTCAGAAACCACCCGCCCGCCTGGAGCCACAGCAGCCAGGTCAAATATGCCGATTAGCAGATGCAAAAACTATTGTCCACAGAATGGATAAGCAACAAGGTCCTACTGTAGAGCACCGGGAACTATATTCAGAATATTGTGATAAACCATAATGGAAAGAATATGAAAGAGTGTGTGTGTGCACATATACACACAAATACTTATATATATGAATCACTCTACTATACTCCAGAAATTAACACAACACTGTAAATCAACTGTACTTAATTTTTTTTAAAAAGAAAGAAAGGTAAATTAAGCACTGGACCTTTCTATACCCTCTCCAGAAACTTACCAGCTCCACAGGGAACACAAGCTATTTACGAACAGCTTTTGAGCTTAAGAGCACCAATCTGGGAAGCTGCCCATGGACTGAGGGCGCTGTGTCTACTGCCTCCAGAGACAAAGATCAAAGAGCCTGCCGCATGGCGAGCGCTGGTCACACTCTGGGCCCTTCCTGACTCAGCCTATGCAGGCAGATCCTCCGTCAGATGTCAGATCGCTTGCTCTGCCCTGCCCTGGGGTAAGTCACCTGGTCTCCCAGGAGATCCCAATACCTTCCAGTGTGAAAAAATTCTGATTAGAAAAAACTCAGGCTTTGGGTGACACTTTACAAACAGCAAACTTTCACAAAACTCTCAATTCTATGCTGACATCAGAAATACACAAGGTCAGATATTCTTGACAGGGATAAGAAAACAACCAAAAGTCACAGGATCCTTAAGAACAGGCAATGTAGAGATGAGTGAAACAGAAAGATACAATGACTAAGGGGCTTCGCTGACAGCCTCACACTTAAGAGACAGACCTCAGGGTGTTGTCAGACTAGAGGACACAGAAGGATGAGGAAAAGGGATGTGACTGAAACCGGAAACCTGGGGACACATGTGGCCAACTGGGGCTGACCTGATCATCTCATGACTTTACACAAAGTCTCCCAACCTTGGGAAACAATTCCTTTTCTCTCCGTAAGTCAAAACTATAGCAACCCTTTGTAAAACTTAATACCATATTATTCTGCCTTGAAAAGGAATGAAATTCTGACACATGCTACAGGATGAAGGGCTCAGAAGACATTACGCTCAGTGAAATCAGCCAGCCACAACAGGACCAATCCTGGACAATTCCACTTACATGAGGTACCCAGAGAAGCCAAGTTCACAGAGACAGAAAGTGGAACAATGGGTGTCTGGGGGAGGGGAGAACGGGGAGCCAAAATTCAACAGGGACAGAGTTTCAGTTTCATAAAAGTTCTAGAGATGGATAATGGTGATGGTTGTACAACTATGTGAATGAATGAACTTAATGCTACTGAATTATACACTTAAAATGATAAATTTTGTTACATATATTTCACAATTAAAAATAAATGAAACAAGAATTTTAATAGCAATACACTGATTCCTGATTTCTGCTTAGTCCCTATTCTCAGAAGCTATGATCTGATTTTTGTATAAAGCACTATAAAAGAAGTGTCTTACCACCAGTTTACAGCCTGTGCTGTGGTTAGTTGCTCAGTCATGTCCGACTCTTTGCAACCCCATGGACTGTAGCCTGCTAGGCTCCTCTGTCCATGGGGATTCTCCAGGCAAGAATACTGGAGTGGGTTGTCATGCCCTCTTCCAGGGGATCTTCCCAACCCAGGGATCAAACCCAGGTCTCCCACATTGCAGGCGGATTCTTTACTGTCTGAGCCACCAGGCAAGCAATTTACAGCCTAAGTGACTAAAAGAATGTAGACATACCAACAGGACCAAAAGGAATTAAATTGGCATGTGCTAGCATAACTGACATTCAACATCAAAGGTGAAAGGTGCCTTCCAGCAAATTACCAATGTGAATATTTACTCTAATAGCTTAAATTCTTTCCACATTAAAAACCACTCAGTCTCCCACCCAGAAGTAAGTATATTAAGGATTTTTTTCTGTAGTCTGCATCTTTAAGGAAAACTTTATTCCTGTATCAATCTTATAGACAACTCATCTAACCACTAACCTAAAAATTCAGGCCTCCTTAACTGAGATGAGACACTGTCCAGGAGCTGAGGCAGGGGGCACCTACCCCTAACCCCAGGAGCTGAGTGGGGCTTCCCTGACCAGCGGTTCTGTGACCTGGAGAAAACCACCATCTCCCCCCACCTTGGTTTCCTTAAGCAGGAATGGGCATGTCAGCATCCTCGCCTTTCCCAGTGAGAGGGTGTCTATTAAAGAGCTCCATAAACTGCCTCATGAAAGCAAAGTATTTTATCATCTTACCTTACTTAGAGAAGGAAGGGACACATTTTATCTAATAAAAACCGAGAACTTGAAGACAGGTTTTTGTAATCAAAGGGAAATTAGCTCAAATTTCAAGGTAGTAAAAGAGAGAAAGTCATAAAATTTTATCCTAAAAGTTTGGTTTAGAAAATAAAGTTAACATCTGCTTTCAATAAAAGCTGAAAACTAGAAAACAATCATTTAAGAACCTCAAGCTTTTTCTAAAACCTGGCAGTGGTAATACATGGTCCAGCTGGAGTTCTGCAGCAGTTTCTTCCCAGTGCTCATACGTCCAATCTCTGTCTCCAAGGCTGTTTCTGAAAGGGTCTCATGGACTGAAAGCAGAGTTGGAGCCAGCTTGACAAGGAGAACCACGTTCCACCTCTGGCTTCTTGAGAAAGGAGCCCTCCAGTCTCAGGGCAAGCCTGGGAGCTCCCGTCCCAGCAGACAAATCCCACTGTCGTCGTGCCCTTCCCCTTCTTCCCAGGCAGAGCAAGCTCCCCCTCCCCAAGCCTGCTGCCATCTGGGCACCACACAGCTGTGCCACCACACCCCTTCCCCCCAAAAGAGAGGCTCGGTGGGGACCCGAGGCACGTGACTCAGCTCCCTCTCACTTTATTCATCTTCCTAAAACCTATGTGCATGTTGGCCCTTTGAAAAACCCTATTTCTGCAGACTGAGACATTCCCCTCAGCCCAGCAGCTGGAACAGACTCATGGCAGCAAAATAAACAAGGGACTCCAGCTCCTCTTCTATGTGCATTTTTGGGAAGAGGGCTACTCACATCAGGGGAAGGTCCCCAAGTTTTTAATGAGTAAAATACAAACTCCAGGGGTGAGTTGGGAGGGGGATCTCTCAGAATTTGCCCCTCTGCTTTCTGTCCTCCTTTTTTTAACCTCATCCTAGCAGGACCATACAAATTGGTTATTAGCTTATTCCTTAATCTGGGGCCTAGAAGAAACCACACTGAAGGCTGAAACCTCTGTTAGAAGCTACTGGAAAAAAAAAAAAAAAACACCTAGGAAGAGAGAGTAGAATGCGAAACCACACGACAGACATGCAGAGAAGCAGCCGCTGCACACATCAGGCTTGCCTGGCTCCCGGGTGGGGTGGGAGAGGCCGGCAGCGGCGCATAGTAATAGCAGAGGGATTCAGGCTGTACAGGAAGCTCCACACGGTGGGCTCACCCGCGCCACCCACCCGGCCTCTTACCCGGGGCGATTCCCCTCTTCGGTGGCCCCAGGATCCCGGCAGCCCTGGGGCAGCGACGTCAACGCCCTGGCAGGTGGCAGCTGTCCACTTCAGAGGCCATGGTGGCCCGGCACGGCGACCCCCCAGTCCCAGGCCCCCGGCCGCCCCGCCAGCGCCGGGTGGAGGCAGGGACGGGGCCCGCGCGGCATGTGCGCACGCACTGCCGGGTCAGAGGCGGCAGCCAGGCGGGGACACAAAAGCTGAGCAGAAACCCGGGTGCGGAGGAAGTCGATCCTGGTGGGGAAGGCTGGCGTGGTCGGAGATGGCCGCGGAGCTATCGCCAGGCGGACACTTGGAGCGTGTGCTCAGTCCTCCAGGCTTATTTCCATGAATGCAATTACAGCGCCCCGCCCACCGCGCCCCCACTCGAGGCCTCCGAGGGGGAGGGGACGCACCACGAGCCTTTGCTCACAGGCTGCAGCGGCTTTTTTCTCCCCCTTGGAAGCAGAAGACTGATGGGGCTTCCCTGGGAGAATGTTAACCCTTACTTAAGGTGCCTCTCCTCCCTGAGTGGATAAACAGGAGGGTAGGAGCCAGAATGCAGACTATTCCGTCACCCTCAGCAGAAGGCCACCTCCCATCTCCCCCTACCCCTGACTCCCCCGGCAACAGCGTCAGCAGGCAGGGGTGCTGACCCCGCTGCTGGAATGTCCCCCCACGCCCCACCCCTTCTGGTCCTCTGCAGCCTTAAGCCCCTTGTCTCCAGGTGACCTGCTCCAGCCTTTTACTAAAACGGCCTGCCTCCTCTTCAGGCCACAAGCACCAGAAGCTCCAACCCAGGGTGCCGGGACACACTCGTTAGGGCAAGTGGCAGGTGGGTCTAGGACGATGCTGTAAGATAGCTGGTGACAAGAAACGCCACTACAGCCTGAGGAGTGGCTGTCCACCTCGAGGTGTGAGGATCACCAAGGGCACGGCAGACACACAGGCTGGGGACCTCAGGCCCCAGACCTGGAGACTGGAGGCTCAGGACATGGGGCGACTGCAGGCTGCATCTGCCGACTCCTCTGGGAAGCACTGCCTTTGACTAATAAGGGAAGAGACCTAAGGATTAAAACAAGTGCCAAATGCACGAGGAGAAAAAGAGAAAATAAACCACTACACTAGATGAAGCTCTCCGATCTCGGCACTTCTGACGTTTGGGGGCTCCTCCTGTGTGGGAGGGTGTCCTGTGCCTTAGAGCACAGTTTACTGCACCCTGGCCTCCACCCACTGGATGCCCGCAGCAGCATCCCACCTACCCCGTGAGAGGACAGCCCCACAGGCTTCCAGATATGCCAAATCCCCTGCAGGGTCAAACCTCCCTGCCCAAGAACCACCACTCCAGACACACAACAAAAAGAGGAAAAAATCTAAAAATCCCACACTCTGGCCTGCCTTCCAGTGCTCTATCCTCAGGAAACTGCTGATAAATGGCTCCCTCCGTCCACTACACTAATGTGAGTTCCTCATCACCAGGACAGGGTCACCAGACTTGACCACACTTGGGCTTTGCAGGCCCAGCCTGTCTTTAAAGAAACAGTCACAATATGAAAATTTTTATTTTTGTGTCATAAGAGTTCTCATCTAAAAGAATCATACCAAATCTACGAGAAATAAACCCTAAAATTATGAAATCTCTGTTTAAACCTACAAAGAAAGACAAGTTTTCAACAAACGAACCAGCTGAGAGTCCCTACTAGATACTGGGGCTGGTAAGCAATCACACACCACCTGGCCCCAGGAAGACAGGTTTCCAACCTATCTCCATTTCCTCCTCATTGTTCAGAGGCTCATCCTCCCCAGCCATCAAGACCACCTCTTCCAGAAAGAACTCCCTCAGTTCACACAAAAGAACCACTAAAGGCCTTTTCATCTATAGGTCTCCTCTGAACGTGTTTGTATCACGAAGTTTAATACCTGGTTGGACACTGTCCTATTCGCCAGGGGGTTTCTGTCCATGAAATGAAGCTCTTGCTTTCCAATAAAATATCATATATATTCTCACAGCACTCTACACAGTCCTAAGGGCTACATCCCCCTTTTTGAGGTAACATCAAAACAGGCACACAAACCCTCCAGGCATTTAAAGGTCCCAGTAGGTGGGTCCTGACATCACTTCCCGTGCACAACTCGGTCCTAAGGCACAGGCTCGCTGTGGCTTGTCCTGAACCCACCAGCTACAACTGAGCAACAGAGGATCCACTGCGGGGGCTGGACTTCCAACGTGTGAACTGGCAAAGACCTCAACGTGCCTCCAGGCCAGACTCGCCGGCAGCAGAGCCTACACCACAGTCAATTCTCTGCACAAACAGTATGATCCGAGGAAGCAAGGAGACAAGAAGTGACAGGGAAAAGCTACCGACAGGAAGTCTGCAGTGTGGCTCGCCTCATATCTACAGACAGATCTCGAATAAAGAGCCCCATAATCAAGTTTATGAAATCACAGCGATGATTCGAGAAAAAGACTGGGCACAGGGTAGTAATCTCAGGAAATCTACCAACAGAGAAAATAAACGCTTCGAAAATGACTTTCTCAGACTCATACTCCAACAATCTTTCGGGGAAAAAATGGTTACCACCCATAAACTAGCTGCTCTATTAGTTACTGGAGAAGATGCAGAGACAGTAAGACACGGGTTTAGCCTCCAAAGAGCTTCCGTGTTACTGTTCCTTTTAAAGAAAAAGAATCAAGCAGCATAAGTGCCAATGGAACACTGGTGACAGGTGCTGTGGGATCAGCAACAGCAAAGCCGGCAAAGCCAGTTGTCCCAGAGGCCTCACGGGAGCTGAGGCCGGGCCAGCGGGGAGAGGGCACACGAGGCTGGGGACAAAGGACAAACGGGGATACAGAACAAACTGGAAACTCCTGGAAAAGCTGCACTAGTCAGAAATGGTGTCCTCTGAGTCTGGCCTGAAGACAACTATCTGACTGGTGTCTTGGTGTCCTCTGAGTCTGGCCTGAAGACATCTATCTGACTGGTGTCTTGGTGTCCTTTGAGTCTGGCCTGAAGACATCTGACTGTTGTTGGACAGGCGGTGAGGTAGAGTCACAAGGGGTGTGGGGGCACCAGGAGAGAGGGATAGGCAGCATTTCTGGGGTGACCAGAAAGAAGTGACAGGGATACAGGGCAGTCATCTAAGGCAGCGAAACTTCAGCTCAGGAGTGGGGGCACAGAACTAAGTGTCTTCTGCCCCCTGACAGCTCAGCTTCCACAGCCACCCACCTGTGCTTAATTCCACAGACAACGAATCAGTGTCTTTCAAATCATCAGCACCACAAACTTGCTAATCCTACGCTTCCCCAAGCCCCACATCCTCTGGGCAAAGGCCCCAGGCCCCAGGCCAGCCTGCACCAGGCGGAGCCCTGGGCGTCTAAGCACTCCCACCTCCCCTGCTTCTGCATCACAGGAAACGCAAGCATGGAGTTTTCAACCATTCTACTCCATTCCTTCTGCTTTAAAATGCTGAGTTACTCTTTAGTAAAAGCTAGGAGCATAAATTGGAGAAGGAAATGGCAACTCACTCCAGTATTCTTGCCTGGAGATCCCAGGGACGGCAGAGTCTGGTGGGCTGCCATCTATGAGGTCGCACAGAGTTGGACAGGACTGAAGCAACTGAGCAGTAGCAGTAGCAGCAGCAGGAGCATAAATGCTTCTTCAAAGAAGCCAAGATTGGCTTCTGTTCCTGCTCCGAGAAGGGCTGGAAGCAGTTGAGAGGGTAGCAGTTCCTAACTCTAACCTCAGACTGGAAAAAGCTGGCTCCTGGTGCCAGACATCAACCCTTCTCAGAGCTGCCCGAGGTCCAGAGAAGGCTCTTGAGGTTTGAGAGAAGCTTGAGAGCAGCTGCAGGCACCGACCCAGGCCCCCGCACTCCAGGTCCCAGCAGCCCTGAGTCCGTTCACAGGCAGCAAAGCTGGGGCAGCAGGCGGGCAGCTCTGCCCGTGGAGACGCAGGTGGTTCCATGCCCCTCCACCGCCAGCTCTGGGAGGCGAGCTGACCTGGGAGAGGGCACGGGCCTCCTCCGTCTAATACAAACAGATCCTCACTCTAATCTACCCCCCAAGACCAGGAAATTCCCTACAAGCTAGCGTGATTACCATGGCTGGAGAAAGCCACCAAGAAAATAAGAACAATCTGAGCACAAGCAGGAGGACCCCAGTGGGGGAAGGTGGTCTTCAGTTTGTACATCATTTTCTAAAAATACCACTTACATTACCAACAAGAGTTTTACAGGAAGTGTGATGGATAAAACAATAGTAAAGTTCACGTGGAAAATGCACATGTGAATAGCACAGGCAACTATGAAGAGGAAAAAGGGTAATGTGAGAGAGCTGCTGCCAGAGATTGAAGTGTGGCGGCGGCGGCGGCAGCGAAGTCGCTTCAGTCGTGTCCGACTCTGTGCGACCCCATAGACAGCAGCCCACCAGGCTCCCCGGTCCCTGGGATTCTCCAGGCAAGAACACTGGAGTGGGTTGCCATTTCCTTCTCCAAGAGATTAAAGTGAGGTGTCAATAATTTGAAATTTCAGCAATAGAGAAGGAAAACAGCAGAAAAGAAACTCAAGAATACTGAAATACTTCAAGTCATGAAGTCTCATAAAGAAAGTATTTTTAAAAGATACAAAAATATAAAGAAAAATAGGATTAATCAGTCAATGATGGTAGGGCAATTAGCTACCCATTTGAGGGAAAGCTAAGCTGAATGCTTACCTCATTTATATCAGAATAAATTCTAGCTGAATCAAAGATTTTAATATAAAAAAAGAAACCACAGAAATTCTAGAATAAAGCATAGGTTAACATGGTCCTAATCTCAGAATCTGTTCAGTTTGCTGTAATAAAGTGAAAGGCTTCAGAACAGAAGACGAAGCTCCATGAGCTAAAAGGTGAGCAACCAGGACGGCAGGTGTGCCCCACCTGTGGCAGAGGCTCGCGCGTTTCCAGAGGAGAGCAGAGCAGAGCGCCGTGAGGCCAGCAAAGGCGGACATAGAGGCACCGTGGCCAGGCCTGAAGGGCGGGCACGCCAACTCTGCAGTTAAAGCTTCCCGAGAGCCTGGCAGAAACAAGCGTCAACCAAGGGCGCACGGGCCCAGACTCCGCTGGGGGAGCGGAGAGGGCGCAAGCTTCGTGCAGTATTTCTCCATTCAGCAACTGCATTTGAGAACATGTCCAACGGACGTGCTCTCAAAAGTGCAAAAGTGAAAGCTACTTACACACAGTTTGGTCGTTAAAAAGAGTGAGCTGGTCACAGATGACAGCACAGAAAGATCTCCCAGACACGGTGCCACGAGAAGGAACAGGACCCCACGCATGTGACACCGATGCTGGGAAATGCACAGATCTGAAAAGGGTGTACTTGGAACTGTTGACAGGGACCCTCTCCAGACAAGGAGTGTGGACAGGGAATGAATGGAGGCAGCGATGCCGCACAGTATACCTTTCTGTTTATCTGGATCCAAAACTAAGGCAAAATTTTACGCTGAAATCTCTATTCAGAAAAGAATATGGAAATGTCACTAGCCAATTACCCCAAAACATTTGCTCCGCTTACACCCAAGTATTTCTTTTGTGGGAGGAACATAGTTGGAGCCTGTTATATATAATGCCTGTGAAATACCTGGGGGGAACTATGCCATCATGCTGTGTTGTCTATGTAGGATTCCCCTGGATTTATATGAATCAGAATCCTGAACTCTTAGCAGAAGAGACAAAGGAGAGGAGACTCAAGATGCCAGAAAGAGAGGAGATGCAGAAACAGTCACCAACTTGGAAAAGAAACGTGCTGAGTTTTTCTAGGTCAGAAGTTAAGCTTTCATGATTTCTCTGTAGGGTAAGGAAGGAAGACCATACAAAAGTCAAGAAATTATCTTGGGAAGAAGGGAAGGAAGTGGCAGGCGAGTCCTGACGATGAGCAGAGCTGAGGGCAGCAAGCCTGACTTGTGTGTCCATTCTCCCTGGCGTGTCACAGCCAGCGTGGGGCTCAGGAGGAGGACACGTGGGTCCCAAGAGCAGCGAGTCTCGGCAGTGCCTCCCAAGGCCACCCCTGGGGAGCTCCATGTGCCCTGGGAGCCAGGGGCCCACGAGCCTGAGGCCCCTCTGCACTAGTGACAGACAGTCCCAGGTGCAAGGTGAACCCATCTGAGTCCCCATGAGTGGAAGCTCTTCACAAGGTAACAGGAGAAGACAGAAGCTGTTACAAGAATCTTTCTAAAAAGGAAATCTCAGCTTGGCTTCAGAAAACAGAGAAGCAAAGACAAGAACAATGTAAACTCAGTAAAGGTGCCTTTGGAAGGCTGTCAAAATGCAAGGGAAACATGAGAAATGGGTACTGTATAAAATGTGCACAAGGTCTAGCCCTCCACTTTTAAGGTAACCAACAGCAAACTATATGTAGGCCCAGTCAGCCCCTCCCCATCACCACCACCAACACACTCAGTGACTCTTCCAGAGCCACAGGGAGGGCTGGGTGGCAAGGTACTGACGCCTCCTGTCCGCGTCTACCGCATCTCCCTTGCCCTCGGCTCCGCAGCCCACTCTACAGGCTGGAGGATGCTAAAGCCCCAGTCCTGCGTCCTGCCAAGACCACACTCCCTGCCTGTTCTTTCCACAACCTGGCTCCTCAGACAACTCCACCTGCTGCCCTCCACGCCCCACCTGCCTCCTGGATGCTGGGTCCTGACCACCAGCAGCCAGCCCTATGCTTTTATGTTCCACAGCAAAGAGAACTTGGGAGGCTGTGGAAAGCCTCACATGACAGATAAAGGCCCGCTCTTTTCAGAGCAGAGCCTGAGCCTCATTTCTCCAACCTCCTTCATCAAGGAGAAAGGGCAGTCCTGACCCTCTGTTCGGTGCTGCAGGCAATCACGCTGGTGTGCTCCACAGCCAGCCTATGAAATTGAGACTAGAGCCGAAGAAATCCAGACCAGAGAGAGGCCCCCTCAAAACTGGTCCTGGCAGATGGCGGTGCAGGTCTGCTGAGATGTGTGCTCTGCACAATGCCAAGAGCTCTTGCTTAAAAATAAAGATGTAACCATTTTCTGTTCTGCAAAATACGAACTCACCCAGTGAGGAAGGGAGTATCTGTGGGATGAGCACTTACAGCACCTCTGCTTTCCAGATTAAAACCCCCCTCAGCCTCAGCAACCTGCCCACTGTGAGGCTGGAGCAATGGCAAGGACCACATCCAGAGGGTGGGATACGGGGTAAGTCACCACCAGACAGAGTATCTCAGATGCGACCTGAAAATCCAGTGTCCTAAGGGAGAGACACTCTACTTAATTCCATGCCAGTCAGTATATTTTCCTACAAATAATACTAAATTATACACATGTAAGATCCACAGCCTAAAGTCTTTCTTCATTTCCATTATTTGAACTTGACGACAAAGCCCAATTGTGAACTTTGCACACTTCCTGACACTGAACTATGTATGCAGGGTTACCTCCAGTTTAGAGATGAGGTAAGATTCAGGGAGAATAAATAATCCAGGAACAGACCAAGTCCAGCTCAAACTCTCTGGCTAAGCCGTCAGCTCTTTCTTTTCTCTCCCGGGATAATCGTGCCACGTCAGCTCAGCACTCACTGCGTATCTGCATACGGCTGGCCAGCGCTGGGGCAGGGACTTAAAGAGCTCGCAGGGGCTCCCAGCAGGGGAGGCGGGCAGGCCCTTGGCAGCGGCACAGGCAGCCACCGCAGCCAGTCTGCTCAGGACTTGAGGACCAACGCAGATGCAGAGAGAATGTGGATGCACGGATCACGCAAAGGGACGAGGCCGGGGTGGCTGAGTGCCTGGGGACAGCGAGCACAGCTCCGCTCCGGGCCCGGGGCACCTGGCAGAGAACCTGAGCTATGCCCACGAGGGGCCCGTGTTCCCCTCAGCAGGGAGTTGGGATCCCAGTCCGGAGAGAAGGTTCAAAGGCAAACCAAGGGGGGGGTCAAACATTCAAAAGGTAACAGCTAAAAACAGCCTCAGGCGGCTAAGAAAACAGTGCTCAATTCAGACCTGCATAACTGGACACTATCCTTACACACTTGTGCATAACTGGACACTGGTTGAGTCTCACTTACACGCACCTGCGTAACTAGAATGGAACGTGATGAGCCTAAGTAACAGGGAAGGACAGAGGCAAAGCCATGTCTGTAATTGAAGGACTGCAGACTCTCATGCAGCAGCTAAGATCTGACTTCTTTAGAGAAGTTTTTTAAATCTTCATTCCCGTGTTGGGTGGCCCTTCGGGTGACAATCTAATCAATGCAGCTGTGTGAGAAGCACACGCTGACCCTTCACCCGCCTCCCGGGATGCTGGCGACTGGCCAAGGAAAGCCCATTTGCGCCCTTCACTTTCACATGTGCCCGATGCCATTTCTGTCATCTCATCTCAGCATCCAGGGGCAACTGTCTTACCAACCCTGCGCCCCCCAATGTCTCAAACAAACCACAAGACGAAACATTCCCGGGTGGGGGACAGCTGAGGGAATGCAGAACCACCCATTTTGAAGACTACTTTTTCAAAGTTGCCCATTAATTCTGTCTCTAAAAATTGATTTCTAAATGCCCTAGCCCTACTCCTACCCATGAATCAAGGGCACACACACAGATCAGTTTATGTTGAATGTTAAAGCCTCTAGGATGGCCAGAAGCTGACGGCATGGAACCCTTGATTTTGACTTTAAAGTGACTGTTGGCACCACCTCAGGCAGTCTGAAGCCAGGCCACCAGGAAGGAGCAGCGGCAAGTGAGAGGGAAGAACCAGCTCAGTGAGCAGCGGTCACCCTCTGCCCAGGCCGGGCCAGTGCACCTCGACCACCCCAGCATCATCCACCAGAGTCCTCCTCCCCTCTCACAAGGGTCCCCTTTCGAGCTAAGGACCTTGGCTACCGTGGACACACCTCTCAGATACAAAAGCCCCCAAGGGGGCAGTTCAGCCCTGACGGAGAACCGCTTCATCATCCCCTCCTCACATGCCGGGTGCCGTCGTCAACAGCAAATGCCCCCCCTCCCATAGGCTTTCACACACAGTATAGCTTTCCGAGCCACCCTGCAAGGTATGGTCCACAATACTGTCTGACACAAAGATGAAACTGCAAATACATTTCACAGTGAACCAGATAAAGAAAAAGATAAAAAAGACCCCTGAAGTTTATTATCACTTTCACAAAATCCATTTTGAAAAACAGCTTAATATTTATGACTTATTCATATCATCCAATACCAGCTACAAACCAGTATATATTTTGCTTTTTGTCTTAAAGGCACTAAAACATGGCCATCTGGGACTTTCCTGGCGGCACAAGTGAGTAAGAATCTGCCTGACAATGCAGGAAACCTGGGTTCAATCCCTGGTCTGGGGAGACTCCACGTGCTGCTGAGCATCTCGGCCCATCACAACCATCGAAGCCTGCATGCTCTAGGGCCCTCCAGCCCCAACTAATGAGCCTCTGTATCACAACTACTGAAGACCATGCACCCTAGCGCCAGCACGTCGCAGCTACCAAGCCTGCACGCTGCAACAACTGAAGCCTGCATGCTTAGAGCTCCACAGCAGGAGCAGCCGCCTTGAGGAGACACCCGCGCACCGATACTAGAGCGCAGCTCCCGCTTGCTGCAACTAGAGAAAGCCCGTGTGCAGCAACAAAGACGTAGGGCAGCCGTAAATAAATAAAACTGTCTGTGGGGTACACAGAGTCAAACACGACTGAAGTGACTTACCAGCAGCAGCAGTGTGTACATGTCAAAAACAAATCAAAAACAAAACAAAAAATACATGGCTATCTGATGAAAGTATCACAATAAAACGTACACAGATCCACACACAAAACTTCAAGACATTTGAGAGCCCTGACCTAGGGTGCTTTAAAGCCAGCTCTTCTGCAAAAGCTTTTGGGATTTAGAATCCACAAAACTTTTCACCCCTTTACTCTTAGCTTCACTGTTATACAGTGTGGGTGCGGAGAAGACAAAGGAAGTTCCCCAGACCCTGCAAGGCTTCAGTCCTTACCTCACACCAAAAGAGGAAGATCAAACAACTACGGATTCCCTGTTACATTTTTATTTAATAAAAAGTTATCAGTCATCCTGAACCTCACGGTTATTATTCATCCTCAGGTACTTTCAAACCTGGTCTCTAACATCTTTCCTTTTTTAGTGTCACTCTGGTGTACACGCAACTTTTACCGCTTCTAAGACTGTTATTCAGACTCAGGAAGTCAGACACCACTGCCAAGTAGGAGGGCAAACGCCCCCAAGACGCACTCAGGGCGGATCCCCAACAAGAGACAGAGTGGGGGTGGGGGCTGGGGGACACTTTCAGTTTAAAAACACAGTCTCTCTCTCTCTCTCACATACAAGCTAGAGCCTTTCAGCTGGTACTCCTCAAGGGGCTGTAAAACTGTCGGCACACAACACACGTCGTCACATGTTGATCAAAAGAGATATCTAAACCTTACCCCACACACCCAGACCAGGACTGGGACTCACCATCCTCTTCTTCAGTTTTAAGGACCATCTTTTCTGTCACAGCAGGGCCCTGAAGGCTGCTGGGGTTTGTACTTCAAAAGAGAGCTCAGAGTAACTCCTGGGAGGCCGGGTGGGGCAGGAATACCTGTGGGCCGTCCAACACTGGGACAGCTCAGAGCTGCTTCCTGGACTGCCGGGGACTCCCTGGCCGGGCTCCTGGACCAATCAGCCTCCATCCACAGAGCGTCCCTCCCAGGTCACGGCCACCACCCAGTTCCTGAAGTCAAGCTCAAGGAGCTCCCCAGAGGTTAACCACCGCCTCCCTGGAAGCAGTCTGAGGCTGGAGCCCAGTGAGGAACAGCGGCACTTCTGGTTTCAGACTCATCCAAAGCAAGAGACAGAGCTGGTGTTTCTCTTTTCACTTCCCAAGTACTTTCTTAGAACAAAATTACTTAAAAACACCGGGTTGTCTCACAGTGAGGTAACAGCACATTTCCCAAGAGCGTGACTAAGAGATCATAATCATTACAGTATGTTATGAGGTCACAGGATAAAAATAGGAGGCAGATTTTAGAGGCAAAAAAAAAAACAAAACTAAGGGGATCATTCCCATTTAAGTTCAATTTCATTCCCATCCTATGTTCTAATATATTGCACCAAACTATTCTTTTCTGCATATTCTTAATATATTCATGACATGTTTATTGTTAAAATTAGATTATAGTAGTGGGGGGGGCCTTAATCCTATCACTCAGGGATAACCACTGATGACATTTCAGTATATATTCTTAATATTCGCCCAGATTTTTGTTTTCTATATTATATTCTCATTCTCTCTTACATATTTAACTATATCAACATCTATATCTCTCATTACAGCTACCATATTTACTACATATAATAACCACATATACTATATAATATATGAAATATATTTATCCTTAAGATATATTCACCTCAAGAGATAAGTATACAGATAGTCCCTGACTTTCAATGATCGACTTTTTTTGTGGCCATGCTGTGGGGCATGAGGGATCTTAGTTCCCCAACCAGGGATCAAGCCTGTGCCCGTGCATGGAAGCACGGACCCCAGACCACTGGACTGCCCGGGAAGTCTCACAACGGGTGACTTAACGGCTTTTCGATTTTACTATGGCATGAAAGTGATACACAGTCAGTAGAAACTATACTCTGCATGTGGCTCTTTTCTGGGTTAGCAGCACGTGGTCCGATCCGCTCCTGTGTTGCTGGGCAATGGCAGTGTGACAGCCCCCGGTCAGCACACTGTCACGAAGGGGAGCAACCGACACTCTCACAGCCACCCTGGACGCCGACAACTGTTGCTTCCTCTCACTCCGTCAGTACAGCGCTCAGTCTTTCCAGCAGACAGCCGACGCAGGCGGTGCCAGGTGGTCTGGCCTGCTCTGAGCACACTAAGGTCGGCTGTGCTACGCTGTGCCGTTCAGTTTGGGTGTATTACATACATGTTGACCTATGACATTTTCAACTTATGATGTGTTTATCAGGGTGTAACCTGAAAGAAAGCTCCCGTGAATATTCACATAATGTTCTGAGGAAAGTCTTTTTCTCAGCCTAACATCCACATCAGTTGCAACCCCAAGGAGACAGACACACACTCAGAGTGGGAGTGTGGACAGAAGAGAGAGCGGTCTAGAAAAGTGAGGGCAGGGTCTGGGGAGACCACAGGGAGAGACGCAGCCCCAGGGCCAGTGCGAGGGGGCGGCCCTGACCAGGCCAGGCCTGCCGGGCGGTGGAGTGGAGGGGACCTCTGACCTCAGCTGGCTGGTGGGGAGTGTCCTCCAGCCCGCAAGCCTCCTGGACAATCCAAAGGGCCCAAGGGCTGGGGAGAGCGTAGAGTGGAGTTGGGAGGGCACAAACCCTCACTGACCAAACGGACCACACAACCCCCAAGCCCAGGAGCCAGCCCTGAAGTCCTCAGTTCCGTAATCACCACGGTATCAAGACCCTCTTCCTGGGACCCTGTGCCTCTCCAGGCTCATCTCTCACCACCATGCCTGGCTTATTCTCTAAGAAAAGACACACACGTCACATAAAGCAAGTAGTACCTACGGTTTAAAACAGAAAACCAGTTTCCTGCCCTACCCCCCCACCCACCTAAAATCACGCTCCACAGATGTAGGTCTCTCGGCTACTTCTGCTCATCACCTCCCTGTTGCGAAATAACTAGTTACACCACTTGTTCTAGAGTTTTCAACTCTAGACATCAACTGCCTGCCACGGAAGATGGAAGACTCAGCTTCTGCCGCACACCTCAGCTACATGCGCACACACACACCCCTTGCACACGCACACGCACACCCTTGCGCGCACACACACCCTCTTGCACACGCACACATACCCCTTGCACACACACACACACATCCCCTTGGTATAACTATGCAAACATTTTTGGTAAAATCAGTATTTAGTATTCCCATAAATACTGCTCAAAACCTAGCTACTTAATGTACTGTGATTAAAATAACCACATGACAGCATTAAGTGTCCTTTTTGTTTCTCTCTGCTCAGTGCCAAACTCTCTACCATGCTATGAAGCCGTCAATATGGTCAAACCTGTGCAGCGGTCTGTCTTCTGAGACGGCCTCCAGAAACCTCCACACTTCCGCTCAGCCTAGTCTTGCGGTTCTGAGGCCAAGTTCTGGGGACCACCCTTGTGCACTCCCTCTGCTGCTTCCCACCACTGCTCCTGAGTCTCTGATTCAATGTTTTCTTTTTTTCTTTTTCTTTCTTGAGATTACTCCCTCATTTTAGTGGAGCACATCCTCTCACAACTAATACAGAGGGGCTGTGAAGGAGCGGGCTTTCATCACTGGGGCTGTGAATTTTGCGTGTCTCTTCTCTTACACCTGATGCTTTGCTGGGTGTGGCACTCTGAGTGAAGCCTTATTCCCTCTGCACGGTGGAGGCGCCCCCCTCGCTGTTCCCTCTTCCGGTGCTGCTGGTGGCAGTGGTGCCACTCTGATGCCCAAACTTTTGTTATGTGACTCTTTCCCCTCTCAGGAAGCTTTCAGGAACTTCTCTCTATGCAGAGTGTTAGGAAATTTCATGTTATGTTAGCCATCGGGTAGAACCTACGCCTGAAATCTTATACACTAATAATAAAATTTCTGTCCTTTTCTTCCCCCCAGTTCTTGTTTTTCGACATTTTATTAGCAACTGACCTCTCTTATGGGTCCTTTGATTATTCTTACCTATTCACTCCTACTTTTCCTCTTTCTGAGCTGCTTTCTAGGAAATAATCTTTCAATGGACCAAATGTTTGTGTCCCTCATGCACAACGTGACGGTATTTTGAAATGGAGCCTCTGGGAGGTGATCAGGTCATGAGGGTAGAGCCACCTGAATGGGACTAGTGCCCTTATATGAAGAGGCCAGAGAGTTAGCTAGCTCTCTTTCTGCCATGTGAGGACACAGCAGGAGTGTAGCTCTCTATAAACCAGGAAGGAGGCCCTCACCAAGAACCCAATCCAGCCAGCACTGAGATCTTAGACTTTCAGCCTCTACAACTGTGAGAAACAAACATCTGTTGTTTAAGCCACCCATCCTGTGCTACTTTGTTACAACAGCCTGAACTAAGACAATTCTCTGCTTTATCTTCCAATCTTTCTATTTGAATGTTCTATTTCTGGTATTTGTTGTTTGGGCGCTAAGTCATGTTAGACTCTCTGCCACTCCCTGGACTGTAGCCTGCCAAGCTTTACTGTCCATGGGATTCTCCAGGCAAAAATACTGGAGTGGGTTGCCATTTCCTTCTCCAGGGGATCTTCTGGACCCAGGGACTGAATCTGCGTCTCCTGGACTGCAGGCAGATTCTTTACCACTGAGCCATCTGGGAAGCCTATTTCTTTTATTTTTAATCTCACTCTTAATCTCTGAATGCATCTTTTTGATAGCATCCGATTCTTATTTCATTAACATAATTTCTGAGACTCTTAAGTATACAGTTTTAAAGTTTTCTTCTATATCTTCCATGATCTGTTTCCTCTAATTTCTTTCCTTCTGTTTACTTTGTTCTATTCATGTTCAGGGATTTTCCTTAAATGTCTAGTAAACAGAAGCTATTTCTTCATATTTAAGAGAGAGGCACTGACAATCTGATTAAAAATTCTGTGTAGTAGCTATGGCCTGTTGAGTGGTTGAGTGTCTTTGTAAAATAATAAAGCAATTAACACGTACAGACCCCACATGTAGGGCTCTGTAGGTTCTTGTCTTGAGCAGTGATCTAAAGACATGATCTCCAATAAAGCTGGCCAGCAGCACCTGGGCAGGTAAGCAGAGGGAGAGAAAGGGAAGGAGCTCCTAAGTACACAGACTTTCACCCAGTCCCCTTACAGCCTGATCTCCATGTTTTACCAAAGGGAAAGAGAAATCGCCTTGCTGCAGGAGATGGAAAAGAACTGGGTGTCTTAACTGTCATGACTTCAGACCCACCCTCTGGTTTCTAGCGTCATTCCGTATCTCCAATCTCAGAGGAATTTCTGAGATGTGAAGATACGTCATTTTGTTTCATGATGACCTCCTTCTTTGCAGCTTAGATCATTCCTGATAAGCTGACAACAGGAAGGGCTTGGCGAACACAATCATGCAAGTGTCCAAAAACCCACAGAAGTGTATCTGTAAGGTGACGCAGAAAGTGAAGAAGACCTCAGCCTTCCACAGAGAGAAACCCACAGCTGCCTAGAAATATTGCAAAGCTCTTTTGAAAGTTACTCTACTTCTTGGGCTTCCCTGGTGGCTCAGACAGTAAAGAGTCTGCCTGCAGTGCAGGAGACCTTGGTTTGATCCCTGGGTCGGGAAGATACCCTGGAGAAGGAAATGACAACCCACTCCAGTATTCTTGCCTAGAAAATCCCATGGATGAAGGAGCCTGGCAGGCTAAACAGTCCATGGGGTCGCAAAGAGTTGGACACAACTGAGCTACTTCACTTTCTTTCTACTTCTTGGGTTACTTGAAAAATATGGATTTGTACTGTTTCTCATACATATGAACAGCACCAAATCAGCAAAGTACAAAAACAAAAAGGCTTGAGAGCAAAGGATTTACTAGGCATGTGTCACAGAGAGCGCAAATAAAAAGCTCCTGGATGCGCACTGAACTTGCACCTCACCACTGTTACCCGCCCATACTTTGTAAGGCAGAATTTCTAGCAGTTTTATCATCAACAGTAAAAATCATTAGATATTTTTCAAAAGCCTTAAACCATGTCCTTTCCTTTTGTCTTACACAATCTGAATTTCAACTTTTTCCAAGAAGTCATTAACTTTTGCAAGAAATAAAAAGAGAAAGGTGTAATTCTTCAGAGTCTGATCTTATTTGCATGTGAAGAAAAATCACTATGAATGCCATAGAACGCCATAAACTCCGCGCGGGGGAGAACCCATGTGGTTTTGAGTTTCCATGCAGTTTCCCTTGAGAAGGAGGTCGACACATCACCAGGTGCTCAGTGCGGACCGCGTGCTGGGGGATCTGCACCTGGATCCAGTCCTGCAGGAGCGGGTGAGGGCAGCCTCGTCCACGAGAAGCTCGGGTAAGTGATTAGCGCCCCTCAGTGGTGATGGAATGACGCCCCCACAGGATTCACACCTGCCATCACCATCACACTCAGAAACGCGGTCCTGTGTGCTTTAGAAAACATGCACTTGACCTATTCGTGATGTTAAACAGAAACATCTTCCTCCACAAAGACAGAGAAGCAACAGCACGGCTCACAAATGAGAAAGCAGTATACTCTATGTGATGCTGAGGAATTCCCTGGCGGTCCAGGGGTCAGGGCTCCGTGTGCTTCTGCTGCACGGGGGATGGGTTCGACCTCTGGTTGGGGAACTAAGATCCCACATGCCTCACGGTGCAGCAAAAATAAATAAATAAATAAATAAACTTGATGTTGAGATAAACATTGAACTACATCTGAAAGCAGTTGTTACAGTTTTAAATGTCCTTTAAAATAAACTCAGAATTACTAGATGTGATAAATTCGAACTGTGCTGCCCTCTGCTGGTTATATGATAAGATAGTTAAAAGGTATACAATCAGCCATTTTTGCAAATACATTACCTTTTGAATGTATACAGAAGAAAGTCATGTTCTACCTAGTATGTAGGGCGTGCTCTGGTGATATTCCACTGTTCTCATTTCCTGAAAGGTTTTCGTTATATGAAAACTGGCTTGCCGCTGTGATTAATTTATGGGCATAGGTGATGGCCAATGGGAATTTACACTATACAGGCAGACACAGACAATAAACAATATTCACAATAAATAATAAATTAACTAGCACACTAGAAAGTAGCAGGTGCTATGGGGGAAAGAAGGATCCAGGAGTGTGTGCGTAGGTGCAGTAATTATTAAAGTACTAAACACGGGGTTTCCCCTGGTGGCTCAGTAGTAAAGAATCCACCTGCCAATGCAGGAGATACGGGTTCCATCCCTGATTTGAGAAGATCCCACATGCTGCGGCACAACTAAGCCCATCTGCCACAATTATGAAGCCTGGGCTCCAGAGCCCGGGAACTGCTACTGCTGAGCCCAGGCACTGCAGCTACTGAAGCCCGAGCACCGTAGAACCTGTGCGTTGCCACGAGAAGCCGCTGCAAGAAGCCACCCTCGCACTGCAACAAGCAGTAGCCCCCGACTCGCCGCAACGAGACAAAAGCCCGTGCAGCAACACAGACCCAACATAGCCCCCCAAAAAAGTACTAAATGTGGTGGTCAGAACAGGCATCACAGAGGTGAAATCTGAACCTCTCTGACTCCCCCAAGCCAAAACAAAAACACTGGACACAGGCTTTTGGGGTCCAAAATTCTGCAGTGCGTGAGGTGCATTCTGCAGTGAACCTCCTGCTTCCTGTTCCCCACCACATGCACTAATGAAACTAACCAGGCACTGTGTGCACGACGAGATTCCCAAGGCTGTTTCCCCATGGACAGACCTGAGCTCGCGGACCCAGAGCCACTGTGGGGGCTGAGCCTCCCACTTCCTGTGTCCTTAGGAGAAGTCTCATCCCCTGGTAACCTGAGGGTCTGCTCCCATGTTCTAGCTGGTGCTCGTCGTCTGGAAACAGTAAGTGCTAAGATGCTGTTGTTGAGTCACTCAGTTGTGTCTGACTCCTTGCAACCCCATGGACTCAGTGTGCCAGGCCTCCTCCCTGTCCCTCAACATTTCCCAGAGTTTGCCCACGTTCACGTCCACTGAGTCAGTGATGCCATCCAACCATTTCATCCTCTGCCCCACTCTTCACCTTTCGCCTTCAATCTTTCCCAGCATCAAGGTCTCTGCCAATGAGTCAGCATGTTCACATTAGGTGGCCAAAGTATTGGAGCTTCAGCTTCACCATCAGTCCTTCCAAGGAGCATTCAGGCTGAGTACCCCGCATTCCCTTAAAAAAGACTTGGGTCTCTACTGTGTGGTTCAGTTTGAACTATGCTGAGTGCCACGCTAGCTGGTTGCTAGGCTCCAGAGGTGATGAGAGCACAGGTCTCTGGAGGCCCTGGGTGGTGGCAGAGGTCACCTGAAACCACCACCTGGGCTGCTCAGGACGAGGATGTGAGGGTCGGGGGCTCCAAGCTCTTGGAGAAAGAACACCAAAAATCAGTCCCTGGGGGCAGCAGGAAGAATGGGGGCGTGAGCAGTCCAAAAAAGAAAAGTGACTTGAGAAAATTCACAATCTTAGTGGCAATATCTGGCATTTAGGAGGAGATCAGGTGATTCAAATACTGCCTTGGGGTCACAATCTTGAAGAGAAAAGTAGAGGTGACCTTTATGGGTGAGTGGGCACACTCTGGGAGAGAAAGGGCATTTTAGATATAGAACTACCCAGCACAAGAGGCCCTTTAAGACGTCGTCCTGCTTGTCTCCCCCCATGTCTGGTGTCACCGCAACAGAGCCCCTCCACCCACAGAGACCTTACCTGCATTTCTGTCATTTGCATAGTGATCATTCATCCTTCCAAGACTATGGGCCCCAAACTTAACTTCCCTCCACTGATCAAACCCTCAGTCCAGTTACCTTACTCTTCTTGAAAATGATTTTATACCCAAAGTCACAGAATGATATTTGTATTGGTGGGGCTGCACACTCTCTTTCCAGCCAGGAAACCTACCTGGAAAGAAGTCTGCAGGAAAACGAGACCTGAGAAATGCAGATTCAAAGCTAAAACAATGCAGAATTCCAAACATGAACCAGGTTCAGGTGCTGCTGCACAGCCTGAGGCTTGTCACTCTGATTGAAGGGAAACACGCTGCTGCACCATAACCAAGCAGGTAAACTTCCAAAGCTGCATCAGCTTCCAAAGAGACACAGAGATACTTTCGCAGAAATACAGAATTTCTTGGGCATCAAAACAACCTGCAGGAGACCAGGCAGCACCCCAGCCACCACATCCCCTTTCACGATGAAGGACGCTGAAGACACGGGAGAGCGGAGGAGCCGTAACCACAGTGCCAACACCAAGCCCAGGGGCCCTCCCAGGGCAGAGAGCTCCCTCAGCCCGACGGACACACGCCCGGGGCACAAGGACCAGACACCCCCAGCGAAGACGTCATCAACTGTGAATTCCCTGAACTCTGAAACTGCCTAAAAGACAGCCCCTCTCCACTGAGGTTAGTTTAAGAAACACAAATATGAACCAGTAAGAAACTTCTCCTAAGGGCTGAGTTTAGGTCTTTGTATTTTTATCAAAGAACCGCTTATAAAATAAAGCATAAATATTAAATAACCATTCTGAGTTTTCCCAACACACAAAAGAGGATGATCTCATTGAAGACAGAAAATACCACACTTACTGTCTCCCAGTGTTTAAACTATAGAAGGGGGTGAGGAGGAAGATGCAGAACATGTAAAATACAAAAATAAAAGTACTTTTTTTTTACTGCCTATATCACAAAGTTAAATTTAATATGTGTTTTTCTTTTTTTCACAGAGATTTTCCTATGTCAGGGCATATAAATCTACCTCAAGTTTTTAAACTGGTACATCCCACAGTAAAATTTGCATTAATGCTATACTCTGATTTTGTACTGGTAAATCTCTGTTTCCAATACTCTGCCATCACAAGCTATGTGAAATCAACATTGTTTTTTATCTATTTTTCTGAACCTGCAGAAGAGATTCAGAAACTGAATTCCAGAGTTGACTAGTATGGGCAGCTAATTTTTTATTTTGAAACATTTTAGATCTGTGGAAAAACTACATAAACATGGACTTGCCATGTGTCCTCCATCCAGCTTCCCCTCAGGTTAACAGGCAACCTGGTAAACCCACTGGACTGCCTCGGTTTTCTCAGTAAGGTCCTTTTCTTCCCTCCAGGATCCAACCCAGGATGCCCTGCTGCAATCCGTCTGGTCGTGACGGCCCCCAGCCTCAGAGTTGCGACCTTTTTACTTCGCAGAGCAGTGCTCGGTGCTTTGTAGACTGTTCCCCAATCTGGATTCGCCGCAGTTTTCTTCTGATGCAACTGAAGTTGTGTATTTTTGGCAAGAATTACACAGAAAATGTGGAGAAGGAAATGGCAACCCATTCCAGTATTCTCGCCTGGGAAATCCCAGACAGAGGAGCCTGGTGGGCTACAGTCCATGGAGTCGCAAAAGAGTCGGACGCGACTGAACGACTAAACAACACAGAAAATGAGGCTGCGTTCTTGATGCAGGACATCCAGGTCCATGATGCTGATTAGCCTTTTACTAGTGATGCTAACCGTGAACATCTGTAGAGGTGAGTCCACCAGGTTTCTGTTTTTGTGGCTGTTTGTCCCTCTGTGATTCCTAAGAATCTTGTTGGGAGATGCTCTGGGAGGGTGTGGGTATCTGTTCCTCCATCTTTTATCATGCCCTAATTTTGGGGTCAGCAGCCAGATGCTTCTTCAAGTTGGCTCCCATGTCTTCCAACTTGTCCCCATCATTCTCTGAGCACTTCTTCACTTCCTGCCATCACAAGACTTTCCAGGCATGCTCACTTTGTATTTTTCCCTACCCAGCCCCACAATCAACCATTTCCCCAAGGATCACAGGTTCCTTTTAATGGAGAATGGTATTTAGAAACCAAGCTCTGGGCATAGGATGTACTCTATAAACATTTTAAACTGGGACAGACATTACCAAACTGCCTTCTGAAATCTGGCACAAAATGCCCCCAGCAAACACTATGAGAATGTCCGCTTCTCCACAATCTCACCAACGTTCTTTAACATTCTGGTAATCTGCTAGTTATGTAGTTTACATTTCCCTGTTAGGATTATTGGCTGTCTGTGTTTCTTCTCTGAATTGTTTATATCCTTTGTCCTATTTTTCTACTGTTGTTTGTCTTTTTACCGGTTTGCAGGTGCTCTTCATATATTTTGGATAGCACTCTTTGCTTGTAAGTGCTGCAAATATTTTCTCCAACTATACTGCCTGTTTTACATTTTTATGAAAGATTTTGTCACACAAAAAGAATATAAATAATACATTTATATATATTAAGTTTGTTCATACGATGTCATGTCTGTTGATTGCTTTTTTATGACTTCTAAGTTTCTGTGACCTGCTTAGGAAGTAGTGTTCCTGTCTGAATAAAATTAGAAAAATATTCACTTATAATTTACATATATGTATATATTTATATTTGTCATTTTATACTTAAAGAAATAAAACAAAAAACTCCAGATGGGTTACAGGTCAAAGTGTATATACATCAATAAGCGACACTTTGGCCTAGTCCACCTGGAGTTCTTTTGGTTTGATTTTTCAAGTGTAGAATGACAAAGGGAATCTAAGTATTTTCTGGGTAATAAACTGTCATCACCGTTCACTGAAAAGCACATCCTTTCCCCAGTGATCTAAAATGTCACATGATCCCTACAAGGGAGTGACCGACAGTGCAGGCACAGGAGTCAGCCGCTTGGGTTATAGTCCTGGCTCTGCTGCCCACTGGCTACTTTGCTACTCTCCCTTGACTTTTAATTTTCTCATCCAAGACATGGAGAAAATTTTCCCACTCCATTGGGTTACTGTAAAAATGCTTAAAATAATGAGGACACCTATTAAACACTTAATACACATTGTGTTAGTGTGTTAATCGCTCAGCCCTATCTGACTCTTTGAGACCCCATGTACTGTAGCCCGCCAGGCTCCTCTGTCCATGGGATTTTCCAGGCAACAGTACTGGAGTGGGTTGCCATTTCCTTCTCCAGGGGATCTTCCCAACCCAGGAATTGAACCCAGGTCTCCTGAATTGCAGGCAGATTCTTTACTATAAGCTACATTTGGATGCAAACATCAGCGTGTCTAGCCAGTGCTGTCCAAAAAACACATAATATGAGCCAAATATGTATTTTAAAATTTTCTAGCAGCCACAGTAAACAGGGGCTTCCCTGGTAGCTCAGCTAGTAAAGAATCTGCCTGCAATGTGGGAGACCTGGGTTCGATCCCTGGGTTGAGAAGATCCCCTAGAGAAGGGAACGGCTACTCATCCAGTATTCTGGCCTGGATAATTCCATGGACTCTAGTCTATGAGGTCGCAAAGAGTCAGACACAACTGAGCAACTTTCGCTTACACTTACTTACTTCCACAGTCAACAACTAAAAGATAAATGGTAAAAAATAACCTTAATAATAAGTTTTACTTAACCCAATATATCTGAAACATTATCATTTCTACATATATATATAATCAATATAATAAATATTCTGCCTTTTTTTTGTACTAAGGTTTCAAAATCCTGGATTTGTTTTACACTTAGAACATATTTCAAGAACTCAATAGTGGTTATCACATGAGACAAGGCAGGGCTAGACTAGTTCATGACTTAGTTGTATAATATACTGTCACAACAATATCACACATGTGCCTACAAGGAAAGTACTAAAAGAACTGAACAGCCATCCATGACTGAAAAAAATCTTTTGGCAAACTAGAAACAGGATGAATTGTTTTTTCAACATGATAAAAGGTATTTACAACTCACAGCAAATGTTATAGTTTGTGGGGAAATGCTGAAAGCTTTTCCCTTAAGATGGGGAAGAAATGAAGGGTGTCCACATTCAGCAACTTCACTGGTACTGTGACGGAGGGTTTTTCTAGCTCAATCTTCTCAGTCCGGAAGCCCGAGCAGAAATGAACCCAAATGCTTTAGCCAATGAAATGGGGCAAGGAAAAGGGCAGAAGGATTGTAAAGAAGGAAAAAAAAAAAAAGGAAATGATTATCTCACTAGTGGATTGACGATCCACATAGAAAAGATTTAAAAAAAATCCCTAAACTGTTAGATTCACAGCGGTTGACAAGACTGCTAGTTAGGAAGTCAACATATAAAAGCACAAATTAAATTGTTTAGTCGCCAAGTCCTGTCCAACTCTTTTGCGACCCCCTGGACTGTAGCCCGCCAGGCTCCTCTGCCCATGGGATTTCCCAGGCAAGAATACTGGAGTGGGTTGCCATTTCCTTCTCCAGGGGATCTTCCTGACCCAGGGATTGAACCCACGTCCCCCACATTGCAGGTGGGTCCTTTACCATGAGCCACCAGGAAAGCCCACAAATCTAACACTTGGTGATAAATCAGTTCAACAATGTGTCAGAGTTTAATGGAAAAAAATTCTAAAACTGTGTTGAAAAGCTTGAAAGAGGCCCTAAACCCATGGAGAGGGAAGCACTCTCAGGATGCACCACTCCCTGCTATCACTTCTCCCAGAGGATCTACAGGGCCTATAGACTTGTCACTGCGAAGCACAGTACCCAGGAGGCTTGTACTTCTGTTTTGGGGGTTATAAGATGGGTGGTTCTGGCATGGGACAGACCATCAGAACAGAATACGAGCCCAGAAACCCTTGTAGATATAAACATTTGACATATGACAGAGCTGGAAAAAAAAAATCACAGACTGAGTTTCCTATAAATGCTGCTGGGAATCCATCATTCACATGAATGCCAGGAAATACGAATGTGAACAGTCACAGCGGCACTTGCAGAAATAACCCCCAATGGAAACCACCTAAATATCCAGTGAGAGTGGAGCAGATTTTTTTTTAATAGTGGTATATCCAAAAGATAAAACGTCATATGTTTGTAAAAGTGAATATAACTATGTGAAACAACATGGATAAATCTTACAGGCAGAATGATAAGCAAGGAAAAAAAAAAAAGTAAAGTAAAAGTCTTCAAAATCAGAAGAAAATTTTACTAGAAGAATTTTATACCAAGTCCAAAAAGTGTTAAGGACAGACCAAGACATTTTCTAACATGTGGACTCAGAACATAGACCTCCCACATACCCTTTCAAAGGAAACTTCTAGACAGTGTACTTAAGGTAAATCAAAAACAGGAAAGACACAGACCAAGGAAAAGGTGATTCAACAGAGAGGTAATCCCAAACAACTCTGGGGAAAGCGGAGACAACGGCCAGGCAGCAGACCCAAGAGCAACTGATCTAGATCTGAGCAGAAAACCGACAGGCACAGGCCAGGGGGGCACAACTGACTGAGGCACCTAAGCAGACAAAACTCATCACAGACAAGCGTAGGCGCAGCTGCCGCACTTTAGAAAACAACTGATAATTTCAAAGACAGCTGGGCAAAGGGAAAAGCTGAGGCAATTAATAGCTCCAGGGAAAACAAAGAGTGGTACCAGAAAGACAGAATGACTGCAGAATACTATGTGGCTTGGCAATGTCGTGCCCAACAGAAAGTCTGCAGAGCAGGTCTGCAACTGGCCATCAAGAAGCAAGAAGAGAATATTGTTAAACAGCTTAAAAAGTTCAAAGTGGCTGCCGCCTAGGAGGAGGATCTCAAGGTCATGCAGGGAGCTGCTGCTTTCCATTTTATTGTTTTTAGTTCTGTAACACAGTTTTCTTTTTTTCAAGGTGGCAAATGTTTGTATTTGAAATTTACAAGACCAGTTCTTCAAAGTCCAGCACGGAGCCTCCTCCCAGGCCCTCTCACTGCCACCAAATACACAGGGCACAAGCTGAAGCTGCTGACTCAGATTTATGGTAGGTGTGGCTCAGACAGTGAAGCATCTGCAGTGCAGGAGCCCCGGGTTCAATCCCTGGGTTGGGAAGATCCCCTGGAGAAGAAAATGGCAGCCACTCCAGTACTCTTACCTGGAAAATCCCATGGTAGGCTACAGTCCATGGGGTCAGAGAGTCGGACACGACTGAGAGACTTCACTTTCACTTTTCACTTCCCCTCTAAACATTTATGACTCTGTGAACTAAGAGTCCCCTTCTCAAAGATGAAAAGTATCTGCTGAACCAGCATCCTACAGTCTCAGGTAATCCCAGAGCAATCATGTTAGGGTTCCATCAGCTCAATGCAACACTCATCACCTGCTGGATGATGAACGGGTGGGTTCAACGCTGTTCTGGATCAAAAGGAAAACATTTATGGATCAAACAAGCCAAAGGTTTTGTAGGGGACAATGGTGACTAAGCTATCAGGCAAGTTCATTCTTTAACTGTAATACATGAAAAGCACTAGCCATTAAAGATAAATTCAATTGATATTTCCAGAAATGATCTTTCTGATACTTTTACTACTTAGGGGATATGAACAAGGTCAGGGAGAATGATCAAATTAATTCACTGGGTGTACTGTGCACTTTTTAAAACCAAATTCAATTAGTAGTTTTTAGAAAAAGTGGCCAGCCTTCAACAAATATGAAAACCAGGGTCACTATGGTGTGAAATTCACGTGAGGATGAAAGCAAAGCTCTCTGACAGCTCCAAGAGTAAGGACAGGTGGGGCTGGAGAATGTAAGAGCTTGCCTGCCCGCTCTTTCTTGCCTCAACATCAATTCTGATGCACAAGTGCTGAAAATTCTCTTCCTGTTTCCTTCCCTCCCTTTCTGACTTACTAATTATACATCACTCCTTTTCTTCGTAAAACCACAAGACGGACGTTATAAAATCGGTGCACTCCACCCATCCTTTTACTCAGCTGACAGGGTGCAAAGTGAACCCGTGGAAAGGCGCCAGGGCCCTGCTGATGAAGCCACCACGTGAGAGAGGAACAGGAGGAGACAGACCACGCTCACCCTGCGTCACAGGGCAGGGCAGAGAAGGCGGAAGGCAGTGCCACACACAGCCAGTCCGAACTTCTTCTTGGTGCCCATCACTGATTCTAAAAACAAACTAAGCGGAAACCACGGTTTTGTCTAAAATCTAATCTCCTTGTTTTAGAAGACAGGTGGTTTCAGTGAAATACAAAACAAATAAGAAAACTCTAATAATCTATTCTTGAAGGGGCATTTCTTCAAGATTTTCTTCAAGCTCTTAAACCACTGTTCTGATGTCTATTTTCCCTATAAAAAGAAAAAGGCAAACCTCCTTTCCAGTCTCAAAAATATTCCTACCAGGTTTGGAGGCAGGTCTGTTTGCAGAAGCTACCATCACCCAGAGTGACGTCAGCGGCTCAAACCACAAAACCTTTCTCAGCCTGTTCCCTCTGGGTCCGCCTGAGAAGGGACAGCTGATCAGGTGCTCATAAGGGGGAGAGCACAGGACATAGGGTCACAGTGAGGGCGACACAGGGAGCTGGAGTCACATCCCAGGAGAAACGCCGGGGTCCCACTCATGTGGCAGCAAGCAGAGGGCTTTAGACTATGTTTGGAGGTGGAATGGACAGCATCATTAAGAAACTGAATGTGCAAAATGAGAGAAAGGGCAGAATTGGGGTTGATTTCTCAACATGCGGTTTGCACACCATTGTGGGTGCACATGCTGCTTCCTAGAATGGGGACATCTGGGGGTTCTTCTGTGCCACGCCAAGCACGAGGCCCGCTTTAGACATCTCAGTGGGGAGGGAAGAGAAATGAGGCAGTGAGCAATCTAACCCTGAAGCTTAGAGGGGAGAAAGAAGGCTAGCAATACAGTCAGTTCAGTTCAGTTCAGTCGCTCAGTCATGTCCGACTCTTTACGACCCCATGAATCACAGCACGCCAGGCCTCCCTGTCCATCACCATCTCCCGGAGTTCACTCAGACTCACGTTCATTGAGTCCGTGATGCCATCCAGCCATCTCATCCTCTGTCGTCCCCTTCTCCTCCTGCCCCTAATCCTTCCCAGCATCAGAGTCTTTTCCAGTGAGTCAACTCTTTGCATGAGGTAGCCAAAGTACTGGAGTTTCAGGTTTAGCATCATTCCTTCCAAAGAAATCCCAGGGCTGATCTTGAGAATGGACTGGTTGGATCTCCTTGCAGTCCAAGGGACTCTCAAGAGTCTTCTCCAACACCACATATCAAAAGAATCAATTCTTCAGTGCTCAGCCTTCTTCACAGTCCAACTCTCACATCCATACATGACCACAGGAAAAACCATAGCCTTGACTAGACGGACCTTAGTCGGCAAAGTAATGTCTCTGCTTTTGAATATGCTATCTAGGTTGGTCATAACTTTTCTTCCAAGGAGTAAGCGTCTTTTAATTTCATGGCTGCAGTCACCATCTGCAGTGATTTCGGAGCCCAAAAAGATAAAGACTGATACTGTTTCCACTATTTCCCCATCTATTTCCCATGAGGTGATGGGACCAGATGCCATGATCTTCGTTTTCTGAATGTTGAGCTTTAAGCCAACTTTTTCACTCTCCTCTTTAGTGCTCAGCCTTCTTCACAGTCCAACTCTCACATCCATACATGACCACAGGAAAAACCATAGCCTTGACTAGACGGACCTTAGTCGGCAAAGTAATGTCTCTGCTTTTGAATATGCTATCTAGGTTGGTCATAACTTTTCTTCCAAGAAGTAAGCGTCTTTTAATTTCATGGCTGCAGTCACCATCTGCACTGATTTTGGAGCCCCAAAAAATAAAGTCTGACACTGTTTCTACTGTTTCCCCATCTATTTCCCATGAAGTAATGGGACCAGATGCCATGATCTTTGTTTTCTGAATGTTGAGCTTTAAGCCAACTTTTTCACTCTCCTCTTTCACTTTCATCAAGAGGCTTTTTAGTTCCTCTTCACTTTCTGCCATAAGGGTGGTGTCATCTGCATATCTGAGGTTATTGGTATTTCTCCCAACAATCTTGATTCCAGCTTGTGTTTCTTCCAGCCCAGCGTTTCTCATGATGTACTCTGCCTAGAAGTTAAATAAGCAGGGTGATAATATACAGCGTTGATGTACTCCTTTTCCTATTTGGAACCAGTCTGTTGTTCCATGTCCAGTTCTAACTGTTGCTTCCTGACCTGCATACAGATTTCTCAAGAGGCAGGTTAGGTGGTCTGGTATTCCCATATCTCTCAGAATTTTCCACAGTTTGTTGTGATCCACACAGTCAAAGGCTTTGGCATAGTCAATAAAGAAGAAATAGATGTTTTTCTGGAACTCTCTTGCTTTTTCCATGATCCATCTTATAGTTAAGCTGTACCAATTTAAATTTCCATTTTCCCAGTGTTTGGTGTCTTACTTACCTCATGAAATTAGATCAATACAAGCCTAGTAGCCTTTGCAAGAACCCTGGGAGACATATTCTGATCTGTTAGCAATGTAAGTAACTTTTCAAAATAATTTTATTTGTTTTTGGCTGTACTATGTCTTTGTTGCTGTGCAGGCTTTTCTCTAGTTAGGGAGAGCAGGGGCTAGTCGCTAGCTGTGGTGCTCTAGCATCTCTGCAGTTGCTTCTCTTGTTGCAGAGCACAGGCTCTGGGGCTCATGCGCTCAGTCATTGTGGTTCTTGGGTCTAGAGCACAGGTTCAGTAGTTGTGGCACAGGTGCTTAGTTGTTTCACTGCATGTGGGATCTTCCTGGACCAGAGACTGAACCCGTGTCTCCTGCATTGGCAGGCAGATTCTTTACCACTAGCACCACCTGGGAAGCACAGTAAGTTCAGTTCAGTTCAGTTACTCAGTGATGTACGACTCTTTGAAACTGCATGGACTGCAGCACACCAGGCTCCCCTGTCCATCAACTCCAGGGGCTTGCTCAAACTCATGTCCATTGAGTCAGTGATGTCATCTCATCCTCTGTGGTCCCCTTCTCCTCCTGCCTTCAACCTTTCCCAGCATCAAGGTCTTTTCCAATGAGCCAGTTCTTTGCATCAGGTAGCCAAAATATTGGAGTTTCAGCTTCAGCATCAGTCCTTCCAATGAATATTCAGGACTGATTTCCTTTAGGATGGACTGGTTTTATCTCCTTCCAGGCCAAGCGACTCTGGAGCATTTTCTCCAACATCATAGTTCAGAAGTATCAGTTCTTCAGTGCTCAGCTATCTTGATAGTCCAACTCTCAAATCCTTATGTGGCTACTGGAAAAACAATAGCTTCGACTAGATGAACCTTTGTCAGCAAAGTAGTGTCTCTGCTTTTTAATATGCTGTCTAGGTTGCTTTTCTTCCAGGGAGCAAGCATCTTTTAATTTTATGGCTGCAGTCACCATCCACAGTGATTTTGAAGCCCTCAAAAATAAAGTCTGTCACTATTTCCATTATTTCCCCATCTATTTGCCATGAAGTAATGGAACCAGATGTGATGATCTTAGTTTCCTGAATGCTGAGCTTTAAGCCAACTTTTTCACTCCCCTCTTCCACTTTCATCAGGGGCTCTTTAGTTCTTCTTCACTTTCTGCCATAAGGGTGATATCATCTGCATATCTGAGGTTATTGATATTTCTCCCAGCAATCTTGATTTCAGCTTGTGCTTCATCCAGCCTGGCATTTCACATGATGTACTTTGCATGTAAGTGATATAAGCAGGGTGGCAAAATACAGCTTTAACATACTCCTTTCGCAATTTGTAACCAGTCCATTGTTCCATGTCTGGTTCTAAATCTTTCTTCTTCACCTGCATACAGATTTCTCAGGGGCAGGTCAGATAATCTGGTGTTCCGATCTCTTGAAGAATTTTCCACATTTTGTTGTGATCCACACAGTCAAAGGCTTTGGCTTAGTCATAAAGGAGAAATAGATGTTATTCTGGAGCTCTCTTGCTGTTTTGATGATACAACAGGTGTTGCCAATTTGATCTCTGGTTCCTCTGCCTTTTCTAAATCCAGTTTGAAAATCTGGAAGTTTGTGGTCCATGTACTGTTGAAGCCTGGGTTGGAGAATTTTGACCATTACTTTACTAGCATGTAAGATGAATGCAATTGTGTTGTTGTTTGAACATTCTTTGGCATTGCCTTTCTTTGGGATTGGAATGAAAACTGACCTTTTCCAGTCCTGTGGCCACTGCTGAGTTTTCCAAATTTGCTGGCATATTGAGTGCAGCACTTTCACAGAATCATCTTTTAGGATTTGAAACAGTTCAGCTGGAATTCCATCACCTCCACTAACTTTGTTCATAGTGATGCTTCCTAAGGCCCACTTGACTTCGCGTTCCAGGATGTATGGCTCTGCTGCTGGGCTAGGGGGACATCCTTGTATCAAACTTCTTGAGCGGCCTGTCCAGTCACCAGGGACCCCAGGGTGCACAGCAATCGCTGGTGCTTGAATCGCCTTGCCAGACCGCGGAGCAGGCAGCGGGGGAATGCTCATTTCCTACTGCTCCTTGGCCAGGTAGAGTCCTGGTACATATCCCGTGTGTCCCTAAACTACAATTCCCAGGAACCCCTGGGGCATCCCCACACTATTTACCAGGGGTGGAGGGCACCAAAGATTGATGAGAAATGTAATCTGTGAAACACTCAAAACCTCATGTTGCTGTGTAAAGATCTTGGCCACCTCTTCCAAAGGTATTAAATGTATATTTTTATGTGCTATGCACCATGCTATGCTCATTACAAATATTAATTATTTAATCCACAAAGATATATATACTATTATTTATTTCATTTTTATGGATGAGGAACCTGCAGCAGAGAAAGCTTAGGTGACATACTGAAGGAATAAAGCTAGTGAGTGAGGTAGCCAGGATTTCAGGACAAAACCATTCAGTTTCTGAGGTCAAGTTTATAACCATTACAGTGTGTCTCAAATTATAATAAAATTATAGCTAACACATTTATTGCATTTAACATGGTCCATGCATGCATGCCTGCTAAGTCACTTCAGTTGTGTCTGACCCTGTGCAACCCCATAGACGGCAGCCCACCAGGTTCCTCTGCCCCTGGGATTCTCCAGGCAAGAGTACTGGAGTGGGTTGCCATTTCCTTCTCCAATGCATGCGTGCATGCTAAGTCACTTCAGTCGTGTCCGAATCTGTGCGACTCCATAGACGGCAGTCCACCAGGCTCCTCTGTCCCTGGGATTCTCCAGGCAAGAGTACTGGAGTGGGTTGCCATTTCCTTCTCCAGGGCCATGCATCAGTTCAGTTCAGTGGCTCAGTCGTGTCCAAGTCTTTGCAACCCCATGAACTGCAGCACGCCAGGCCTCCCTGTCCATCACCAACTCCCGGAGTTCACTCAGACTCACGTCCATTGAGTCTGTGATGCCATCCAGCCATCTCATCCTCGGTCGTCCCCTTCCCCTCCTGCCCCCAATCCCTCCCAGCATCAGGGTCTTTTCCAGTGAGTCAACCCTTCACATGAGGTGGCCAAAGTATTGGAGTTTCAGACTCAGCATCAGTCCTTCCAATGAACACCCAGGACTGGTCTCGTTTAGGATGGACTGGTTGGATCTCCTTGCAGTCCAAGGGACTCGCAAGAGTCTTCTCCAACACCACAGTTCACAAGCATCAGTTCTTTGGTGCTCAGCTTTCTTCACAGGCCATGCATAGTCGTGCTTTAAATATACTAAGTTTTTTATGAGAGTCTATTGTTACACTGATTTTATAGATGAGGAAATGCACAGAAGTTAAATAGTTTGTCAAAAGCCAGTAACACAGAGAGCCAGAATGTAACACTGGCTACTCTGGCTCCAGAGACTTTGCTTTTAATTACCACAATGTACTTACTCTCAATTGTGCCATGTTTCTACAGAACAAAATAAATTCTGACTTTTTTTCAAGGTAGAAGAAGAAAACCATGCTAAAATTCTTAGAAAGGGAGGCAGAATGTGTAACTTGTTAGGAGGCTAGGATGCCAGTATGACAGTCAAAACCTTCCAAGTTGGAGGAGCTCAGGCTACAGAGTGCAGGAAGATGTTCAAGATTGTTGTTAAGGTGCTTGAGTCCAGCCAGTTGAAAAATGTAAGCCTCACAAGAGGAGAACTCACTATTAATTCCTCCAGCAAGCTCGCTAAACTTTATTGTTAAGCGGAAAGCAAGCAGAATGTCTTTTTAATTCTTATGGGAATGATATGGATATGGCAGGCAGACATATGTCAAATGTATAGCCTTTTTCTATAAGAATCAAAGAGGTAAAAGGGGCCATCTATATTGTTAAAATAATCTGCATGTGATCTGGGATTAAGACCTAGGTGTTCTGGTCATATTCAATGAAAGTAAAGATGTTAATTGCTCAATTGTATCTGACTCTTTGTGACCCCAAGGACTGTAGCTTGCCAGCCTCTTCTGTCCATGGAATTCTCCAGGCAAGAATACTAGAGTGGGTAGCCATTCCTTTCTCCAGGGAATCTTCCCGAGCCAAGGATCGAACCCAGGTCTCCTGCATTGCATGCAGATTCTTTACCATCTGAGCCACCATGGAAACCCTCAAGTGATCTTATTATATCATGTAGTCCTTCCACTGGTTCCTCATAGAAGTTTTCATACTATGCTGAGAAATAAGGCAGTAGGCTTGATAGAAACTAACAAACAAAATACATGAAAAAGCAATACCAGTTGTCAAGAAACAAGGGAATTGATATCTGGTGATCATCTTAACAAGGAGAACATTTAAAGGGTTAGCTTTATTAAACATAGATCTTGAGGGATAATCTTTTAAAATATGTTTATGTAATTTGGAGGGAAAGCGGAAGAAAGTAGTGATAGGATTAACTTTTGCTTTTTAAAAATTCTCTTTTCATTCTACTTATTTACAAAATATTTTAACTTGGATACTGAAAAGAGCTACCAAAGACATTTCTGCAATTAAAAAAATATAATATGTAGGACCAGTTCATTTAGCTATTATTTAGATATATCATGAGAGACATGTACAAAAGAGAACTTGCAATAGAAGTATCAGTTGTACTAGAATGTGATATAAAAAGATCAATATTTAAGTAAAAAATCTTAAGAAATATCCCTGTACATAGAATACACTGTCACTGAATTTTAATAAAAGGTACATTTGTTCTCAATGTTTAATTTTCCATTGCTATATACTGTGAATGTTAAAAAAATAGAATTCAGGGCATCAGAATTAGATGCAGAGGCCCTGTGCAAAGATGGATTGAATCAGAGCTATCATAGATGCATAGACTAAATTTAAGGGATTATTTTATCACTATTGTTGTCATATTTCCTGAAAAATACTGAGAAGAGTGCTAGTGCAGGAGAAGAGTCATTTGTCAAAAATTCTTGGATCGAAACAAAGAAAAATACTGTTTGTTATCACTTATACTTGGAATCCAAAAAAGAGCGGGGGCTGATTTTAAAGAAACAGTGAATGAAGTGGGGATTTCCATGTAAGGGCTGCTAGAGAGAGGAGGAAATGGGGAAATAGATGGGGAAACAGTAGAAACAGTGTCAGACTTTGTTTCTTTGGGCTCCAAAATCACTGCAGATGGTGACTGCAGCCATGAAATTAAAAGGCGCTTACTCCTTGGAAGAAAAGTTATGACCAACCTAGATAGTATATTTAAAAGCAGAGACATTACTTTGCCGACTAAGGTCCGTCTAGTCAAGGCTATGGTTTTTCCTGTGGTCATGTATGGATGTGAGAGTTGGACTGTGAAGAAGGCTGAGCGCCGAAGAATTGATGCTTTTGAACTGTGGTGTTGGAGAAGACTCTTGAGAGTCCCTTGGACTACAAGGAGATCCAACCAGTCCATTCTGAAGGAGATCAACCCTGGGATTTCTTGGGAAGGAATGATGCTAAAACTGAAGCTCCAGTACTTTGGCCACCTTAGTGAAGAGCTGACTCATTGGAAAAGACCCTGATGCTGGGAGGGATTGGGGGCAGGAGGAGAAGGGGATGACAGAGGATGAGATGGCTGGATGGCATCATGGACTCAATGGACGTGAGTCTGAGTGAACTCCGGGAGTTGGTGATGGACAGGGAGGCCTGGCGTACTGCGATTCATGGGGTCGCAAAGAGTCGGACACGACTGCGCGACTGAACTGAACTGAACTGAGTCAAGGGTAAGAACTTTCTTTTGTAAAATGAGTAAGTTCTAAGGATTTACTGTACGGCATGATGGCTATCGTTAGTAAAACTATAATGTATACTTGGAGGCAACTGAGAGTAGATTTTTTTGTTCTCACCACACAAAACACACACAAACACAGAAAGAGTTAACTGTGAGATGGTGAATGTGCTATTTATCTTGATCTTGATAATCATTTCCCAGTGTATTTATATTTCAAATCATGTCAATTATTTCTCAGTATATCAGGGGAAAAATAAGATGATATTAAAAAAAGTTCTTCAATCAGATGCTTTTCAAAATTCATAACCTGTTTTATTTGAGAAATATAGTATGAAGCATGTTTCAAATATTGTATAACCCTCCCCAAGGAGTTTGGGGCTACTCTGCAATCAATCATATTGATATTTACAGTAAGTGGAAAGATAGATTATAAATGGTCTATTGTCAGATTAAGTTCAATCAGTCAGGTTTTGCCCTTCCAGTGTATGTTGAGGTAACTTGGCTTTCTGAAATTTTGGTTTTCAAAATTGCACAGCAAGCTTTGTGGACTTAGGAGCATCGTAGTGATTAAGAGTGCCATCTAGTGGCAGCACGTTGATCTGCATACAAATAAATTGCTCTCTTAAGGCAAAAAGTGAAGAGGAACTGAAGAGCTTGATGAAAGTGAGAGGAGAGTGAAAAAGTTGGCTTAAAACTCAACATTCATCAAACTAAGATCATGACATATGGTCCCATCACTTCATGGCAGATAGATGGGGAAACAATGGAAACAGTGAGAGACATTGAGCTCCGAAATCACTGCAGATGGTGATTGCAGCCATGAAATTAATAGACGCTTGCTCCTTGGAAGAAAAGCTATGACCAACCTAGACAGCATATTAAAAAGCAGAAACATTAATTTTCCAAGGTCCGTCTAGTCAAAGCTATGGTTTTTCCAGTAGTCACATATGGATGTGAGAGCTGGATTATCAAGAATAGCTGGGATGAGATGGCTGGATGGCATCACGGACTCGATGGAGGTGAGTCTGAGTGAACTCCGGGAGTTGGTGATGGACAGGGAGGCCTGGCGTGCTGCGATTCATGGGGTCACAAAGAGTTGGACACGACCGAGCGACTGAACTGAACTGAAGAACTGATGCTTTTGAACTGTGGTGTTGGAGAGGACTCTTGAGAGTCCCTTGGCCTGCAAGGAGATCCAGTCAGTCAATCCTAAAGCAAGTCAGTCCTGAGTATTTATTGGAAGGACTGATGCTGAAGCTGAAGCTCAAATACTTTGGCCACCTGGTGGGAAGAACTGATTCATTGGAAAAGACCATGATGATGGGAAAGATTGAAGGCGGGAGGAGAAGGAGATGAGAGAGGGTGAGATAACTGAATGACATCACTGACTCAGTGGACATGAGTTTGAGCAAGCTTCAGGAGTTGGTGATAGACAGGGAAGCCTGGAGTGCTGCTGTCCATTGGGTTGCAAAGAGCTGGACACAACTGACTGTCTGAACTGATTGTTTAAAATGCTGGTAAAACTTAAATTTAACCATGCAATTGCTCAAATATTTTGTGTCCATGAAACAACAGACTGGTTCCAAATAGGAAAAGGAGTACGTCAAGGCAGTATATTGTCACCCTGCTTATTTAACTTCTATCCAAAGTACATCATGAGAAACGCTGGACTGGAAGAAACACAAGCTGGAATCAAGATTGCTGGGAGAAATATCAATAACCTCAGATATGCAGATGACACCACCCTTATGGCAGAAAGTGAAGAGGAACTAAAAAGCCTCTTGATGAAAGTGAAAGAGGAGAGTGAAAAAGTTGGCTTAGAGCTCAACATTCAGAAAACAAGGATCATAGCATCTGGTCCCATCATTTCATGGTAAATAGATGGAGAAACAGTAGAAACAGTGTCAGACTTTATTTTTTTGGGCTCCAAAATCAGTGCAGATGGTGACTGCAGCCATGAAATTAAAAGACACTTACTCCTTGGAAGAAAAGTTATGATCAACCTAGATAGCATATTCAAAAGCAGAGACATTACTTTGCCGACTAAGGTCCGTCTAGTCAAGGCTATGGTTTTTCCTGTGGTCACGTATGGATGTGAGAGTTGGACTGTGAAGAAGGCTGAGCGCTGAAGAATTGATGCTTTTGAACTGTGGTGTTGGAGAAGACTCTTGAGAGTCCCTTGGATGGCAAGGAGATCCAACCAGTCCATTCTGAAGGAGATCAACCCTGGGATTTCTTTGGAAGGAATGATGCTAAAATTGAAGCTCCAGTACTTTGGCCACCTCATGCAAAGAGCTGACTCATTGGAAAAGACCCTGATGCTGGGAGGGATTGGGGGCAGGAGGAGAAGGGGATGACAGAGGATGAGATGGCTGGATGGCATCACGGACTCAATGGACGTGAGTCTGAGTGAACTCCGGGAGTTGGTGATGGACAGGGAGGCCTGGGGTGCTGCGATTCATGAGGTTGCAAAGAGTCGGACATGACTGAGCGACTGAACGGTACCAGTGGCTCAGTGATAAAGAATCCACTGCCAAGCAAGAGACTCTGGTTTGATCCTGGATTGGGATGATCCCCTGGAGGAGGAAATGGCACACCATTCCAGTACTCTTGGCTGGGAAGTGTCCTGTAGAGAGAAGCCTGGTGGGCTAAAGTCCATGGGGTCAGAAAAGAATCAGACATAGTGACTAAACAACAAAACTCCGAATGTAGATATTTCAGTTCAATTAAAAATATGTTTTTCTCTAGCCTAATTACAACTTGTGTGTACTACTTCTGTGATATGCTTTTTACAACCTTGAAATCAGTGAAAAGAGACAATTGGAAAGAACCATAAATTTTAAAAACTCAAAAGAGAAAAGCAAACTTTGCCTGACTCAAATCTTGAGAAGGATTAGGAAGAATGAAAATACTCTAAAAAAGAGTAAGTCAGTTGCACTTCACTCTTCTATATTGACAGACCATTAAGATCTTAATAAAATGGATCCTTTCCAATCACCTTGAATAAAGAGTTCTTCCTAAATAAGGGCATTTTTTATATCATGGCATAAGAATTTTTGACAATCGTAAGGTTTTAGCTAAAAATGCTGCTTTTATTATTAGTTTTCACTGTCTTGTCTAACAATAAATTCAAAATGACATTGAGATTTGGAATTTGATTACATTTCCACTATGGATCCTGGGCAGACTTTTCTGGTGATTAGTGGGATATCAAATTGAAGATCGCTGATATGTTTCTTAATTTGGGGCCTATATCTCAAATATGTTCTGCTCCTACTTCTGCCATAACCAAGTCAAATGACTCAAAGTATTTCTTCCATTTTACTAGCATGTTTCACCCATTTTCTGCATGTTGAAGTTCTAATTATGCTTCAAACCAATTTAATAAGAGATTCATGAAACCCTTTTTGCAGAGCATCTCTAGGCTTTTGCAACAGCTTTCAAATTGCTCTCTCTTCCTTCCATATTCTTACACTCAACTCTATGTTCTTCCAAACCAGTAAAATCTGTCCTCTAGAGAGTAAGGATTAAGGGATGAGCACTGAGGAGTATCCAATTTAAAAGCAGAAAAAAGACAGGAAGAGCCAGAATACTGGGAAACCAAGGATTTCAGGCAGGGAAGACACAGTACAGTGTGTGATACCAAAAACCCTGTGCACCTTGGATGACCAAAAGGTAGTAGGTTCAACAGAAAAATGGGAATTGAAGCCAGACTGCAAGGAGATGAGGAATGTCTCTTCATACCCAGCACACTTCCTTGGTACTGATCTTTTTTATCCTGCCATGTTCTGTAGGTTAATAGTTGCCTGTTCATAGCCTCTCTCTATGAGATATGAATGCTTTAAGAAAAGTCCACTCTTTTTTCACCTTCTTACCCCTTGTGTGTGACAGTACATATGTATTTCATTTATTTGGATTTCTATTAACTTCAAATCACTTCTTTATTAATTTGTTCTCACACACTTGTGTGCTGTGCTATGTCACTTCAGTCATGTCCCGCTTCTCTCTCCATGTCATTCTCCAGGCAAGAAGACTGGAGTGGGTTGCCATACCTTCCTTCAGGACATCTTCCTGACCCAGAGATCAAGCCTGTGTCTCTTATTTCTCCTGCATTGACAGGTGGGTTCTTTTCCCCTATTAATAACTCTAGCACCCAAGAAGCTGAATAGGGCTGTGCCAGTGAGCTTCCCTGGTGGCTCAGAGGGTGAAGCGTCTGCTTACAATGCGGGAGACCAGGCTTCGATCCCTGGATTGGGAAGATCTCCTGGCGAAGGAAATGTCAACCCACTCTAGTACTCTTGCCTGGAAAATCCCATGGACAGAGAAGCCTGGTAGGCTAAGTCCATGGGGTCTCAAAGAGTCGGACACGACTGAGCGACACTTTAGTGAGAGCAAGAACATAGGGTCTTCAGCACAGCTTAGAGGCTGTAGCAACTCTATCAGAGGTCTCTAGTTCCTTTTGCTTACCCCTGAGGCCATGTGCCTCATCATAAGTACACTGAAATATCAAAAAATATTTTTTACCACATCTGCCATTGCTCTTTAGTTTTGATTAAGATGATTTCATTTGTGGAACTAACAAAACTACAAATTAGCCAATAGTTTAAGATCTTATAAACTTTTAATTTCCATCCATCAAAGTGGGGGGTGCAATGTTATCCAACTCTCCTATAATTGAGAAAAAATTATAATAATTTTAATTGGAAAAACTAAATATAAGTAGACTAAAAGCCTAATGAAGTTGGCAGTAAAAATATTCTACAAAATGTCTATTTTGAAGTTGGAAGAAATAAATTATAGTTATCCAAGTGAAGTCGCTCAGTCATGTCCAACTCTTTGTGACCTCATGGATTATATAGTCCATGGAATTCTCCAGGCCAGAATACTGGAGGGGGTAGCCTTTCCCTTCTCCAGGGGTTCTTCCCAACACTGGGATCAAACCCAGGTCTACTGCAATGCAGACAGATTCTTTACCAGCTGAGCCGCAAGGGAAGCCCGTAGTTATCCAAAGCCGTGAGTTAAGTAGGAAAAAGAAGGAAGCAAACGAAAATTAAAGGTAGATAGGCCAGACTGGGAGGAAAAATAATGATTTTAGATAAGTCAGTCTTTTCCATTTCCTTGAATAAACAATTTTTATAAAAAGGGATACAGTCTTCATGAATGTTCCCTCTCAAATGTTATATAACAACTAAAAGAAGTTCTGAAAGTATATTCCCTTTAGATACCATGCTGTCCCTTTTTTCCCTTCCTACATGAGGTTCTACAAGATTGCTGATTAATAAGAGATGCAATTTTATTAGCCTTTTGACTGCTCCTGTTTATTTCTCATCTTGGTAAAGTGGGATATGATTCATTTCCTGATCACATTCTTTAACATCCATTAATGTTTAACATCGTGTCATTGCCTTGGCTGTTGGGTTACGGGATCCTGATGTTTTTGTTTTTTACTTCCTCTGCTTTTCCCTTAGGTGAAGTTTCTGTGTACTGTAGCCTGCCGCTTATCTTTTTATATTCTTTGCCAAGTAAAAATCACATAGCTTGCTATGACCCTTCTCATTTTCTTTGAATTGTCACCCTTTTATTGACCTTTTCATCCTATTTTATTGATTTTGCAGCATTTTTTATTGTTTTCCTTATAGCTTTTATTTTTGTTTCTATACATGCAAGAATATTACTGGGCCCGCTTTTCATCAATCTTGTGACAGTCCATTCTGTGATTCAACAAAGCCTCTGCTGACTATAGCTTTTATAATTCAAAATTTTTCTCATCTTCTGAATATGGTTTTTTCCATAAATTTGGCTTAAATTCCTTTTGTCACATTTTAATACTTTAAGATCTTGCTGTTTGTTTCTCTTTTTGAGTGGTGCTTCACGGCTTTGAACCTGGTCCATGGCAGTGAAAGAGCCAAGCCTAACCACTGGACTGCCAGGGAATTCCTTTTTTTGTTGTTGTTTTATATTTTGACCATGCCATGCAGCTTGCAGGATCTCAGTTCCCCGACCAGGGACAGAACCCAGGCCCCAGCAGTGACGTGGTTAGAATTCTAACCACTAGATTACCAGGGAACTCCTTCCTTTTTTTTGTTTTTTTTTTTTTGTCTTTTCCTAAAGGAAATCAGTCCTGTATGTTCTTTGCAAGGACTGATGCTGAAACTCCAATACTTTGGCCACCTCACGTGAAGAGTTGACTCATCGGAAAAGACTGATGCAGGGAGGGATCGGGGGCAGGAGGAGAAGGGGACGAGAGGATGAGATGACTGGGTGGCACCACCGACTCGATGGACATGAGTTTGGGTGAACTCCGGGGGTTGGTGATGGACAGGGAGGCCTGGCGTGCTGCGATTCATGGGGCCACAAAGAGTTGGACAATACTGAGCGACTGAACTGAACTGAATCTTAATGTACTTACATTTACCAATATTTATTATCACTGCATTTTGAGTCTCATTGCAGATAGCTACCAATTTATCAAAACTGTGTTTTTTCTTCTTCCTGGGCATACAGCTAGACTATATTTCACAGCTTGTGTTGTTAAATGGGGCTGGGTAGCTGAGTTCTACAATGAAATGTGAATAAACATGATGAGTGCCATTTCCCGGCTTGGCCCACAAAGCCCTCTCACATTTCCAAGCTCTTTTCTCTTCCAGTTGACTAGGTCAGAGAACCCCCGGGGATCTTGGTAGCTACATTGTAAAGATGGCAGGGCTGCCATCGGATTGACTGCTTGGAGGAAAGCCACCCTGCCAGTCATGTATACCATCCTGAAACTGTTACAGGAGTGAAAAATAAACTTCTATAGTGTTTGAGAAACCATATACCTTAGTTGGTCCATTTATTAAAGCTGTTCTCATTAGACTGCAATACATATTTAAGATAGTCTTCATTAATCTGAGGTCAGAACACCACCTAAATTTCATTTCTAAAAGACTTGAAGAATTTCAATAAGGAACTGGATCAGTTAATGGTCAAATAAGTAATTTTGATCTTTGGCTCTTTTCCATCTGTTTCAGGCTGCATTGTACAGCTGTGTAACCTCCCTTACCCCACCCAGCTCCAGCATTCCCGTGTGAAAAAGTTTTTATCCCCAGTAGCTCAGAATGTGGCTTTGTATGGAGACGGAGGCTTTAGAGAGATGATTGAGTTAAAAAGAGATTGTTATGACAAATATGCCACAGAAAAAGTAAACTACAGGCCAATATCACTGATGAACATAGATAAAAAAATCCTCAACAAAATTCTAGCAATCAGAATCCAACAACACATTAAAAAGATCATACACCATGACCAAGTGGGCTTTATCCCAGGGATGCAAGGATTCTTCAATATCCGCAAATCAATCAGTGTAATTCACCACATTAGCATATTGAAAAATAAAAGCCATATGATTATCTCAATAGATGCAGAGAAGGCCTTTGACAAAATTCAACATCCATTTATGATAAAAACTCTCCAGAAAGCAGGAATAGAAAGAATATACCTCAACATGATACAAGCTATATATGACAAACCCACAGCAAACATTATCCTCAGTGGTGAAAAATTGAAAGCATTTCCCCTAAAGTCAGGAACAAGACAAGTGTGCCCACTTTCACCACTACTATTCAACACAGTTCTGGAAGTTTTGGCCACAGCAATCAGAGTAGAAAAAGAAATAAAAGGAATCCAAATTGGAAAAGAAGAAGTAAAACTCATTCTTTGCAGATGACATGATCCTCTACATAGAAAACCCTAAAGACTCCACCAGAAAATTACTAGAGCTAATCAATGAATATAGTAAAGTTGCAGGATACAAAATCAACACACAGAAATCCCTTGCATTCCTATACACTAATAATGAAAAGGAGAAAAAGAAATTAAGGAAACAATTCCATTCACCATTGAACAAAAAGAATAAAATACTTAGGAATATATCTACCTAAAGAAACTAAACACCTATATATAGAACACTATAAAACATTGATTAAAGAAACCAAAGAGGACACTAATAGATGGAGAAATATACCACGTTCATGGATCAGAAGAATCAATATAGTGAAAATGAGTATACTACCCAAAGCAATCTACAGATTCAATGCATCCCTATCAAGCTACCAGCAGTATTTTTCACAGAACTAGAACAATAATTTCAAGATTTGTATGGAAATACAAAACACCTCAAATAGCCAAAGCAATCTTGAGAAAGAAGAATGGAACTGGAGGAATCAACCTGCCTGACTTCAGGCTCTACTACAAAGCCACAGTCATCAAGACAGTATGGTACTGGCACAAAGACAGAAATATAGATCAATGGAACAAAATAGAAAGCCCAGAGATAAATCCACACACCTATGGACACCTTATCTTCGACAAAGGAGGCAAGAATATACAGTGGATTAAAGACAATCTTTTTAACAAGTGGTGCTGGGAAAACTGGTCAACCACTTGTAAAAGAATGAAATTAGATCACTTTCTAACACCATACACAAAAATAAACTCAAAATGGATTAAAGATCTAAACGTAAGACAAGAAACTATAAAACTCCTAGAGGAGAACATAGGCAAAACACTCTCTGACATAAATCACAGCAGGATCCTCTATGATCCACCTCCCAGAATACTGGAAATAAAAGCAAAAATAAACAAATGGGATCTAATTAAAATTAAAAGCTTCTGCACAACAAAGGAAACTATAGGCAAGGTGATAAGAGAGCCTTCGGAATGGGAGAAAATAATAGCAAATGAAGCAAGTGACAAACAACTAATCTAAAAAATATACAAGCAACTCCTGCAGCTCAACTCCAGAAAAATAAATGACCCAATCAAAAAATGGGCCAAAGAATTAAATAGACATTTCTCCAAAGAAGACCTACGGATGGCTAACAAACATATGAAAAGATGCTCAACATCACTCATTATCAGAGAATGTAAATCAAGACCCCAATGAGATACCATTTCACATCAGTCAGAATGGTTGTGATCGAAAAGTCTATAAGCAATAAATGCTGGAGAGGGTGTGGAGAAAAAGGAACTCTCTTAATGAAAAGATGCTCAACATCACTCATTATCAGAGAAATGTAAATCAAGACCCCAATGAGATACCATTTCACATCAGTCAGAATGGTTGTGATCGAAAAGTCTATAAGCAATAAATGCTGGAGAGGGTGTGGAGAAAAAGGAACTCTCTTACACTGTTGGTGGGAATGCAAACTAGTACAGCCACTATGGAGAACAGTGTGGAGATTCCTTACAAATTTGCAAATAGAACTGCCATATGACCCAGCAATGCCACTGCTGGACATACACACCGAGGAAACCAGTATTGAAAGAGACACGTGTACCCCAGTGTTCATCGCAGCACTGTTTCTAATAGCCAGGACGTGGAAGCAACCTTGATGTCCATCAGCAGATGAATGGATAAGAAAGCAGTGGTACATATACACAATGGATTATTACTCAGCCATTATAAAAAAATACATTTGAATCAGTTCTATTCAGGTGGATGAAACTGGAGCCGATTATACAGAGTGAAGCAAGCCAGAAAGAAAAACACCAATACAGTATACTAACACATATATATGGAATTTAGAAAGATGGTAATGATAACCCTCTATGTGAGAGAGCAAAAGAGACAAAGATGTATAGAATGGACTTTTGGACTCTGAGGGAGAGGGAAAGGGTGGGATAATTTGAAAGAATGGCACTGAAATATGTATACTCAGTTCAGTTCAGTCACTCAGTCGTGTCCAACTCTTTGCAACTCCATGAATCACAGCACGCCAGGCCTCCCTGTCCATCACCAACTCCTGGAGTTCACTCAGACTCACATCCATCAAGTCCGTGATGACATCCAGCCATCTCATCCTCAGTCATCCCCTTCTCCTCCTGACCCGAATCCCTCCCAGCATCAGGATCTTTTCCAATGAGTCAACTCTTCGCATGAGGTGGCCATAGGACTGGAGCTTCAGTTTCAGCATCATTCCTTCCAAAGAAATCCCAGGGCTGATCTCCTTCAGAATGGACTGCTTGGATCTCCTTGCAGTCCAAGGGACTCTCAAGAGTCTTCTCCAACACCACAGTTCAAAAGCATCAATTCTTCGGCGCTCAGCCTTCTTCACATCCAACTCTGACATCCATACATGACCACAGGAAAAACCATAGCCTTGACTAGATGGCCCTTAGTCAGCAAAGAAATGTCTCTGCTTTTGAATATACTATTTAGGTTGGTCATAACTTTTCTTCCAAGGGGTAAGCGTCTTTTAATTTCATGGCTGCAGTAAATCACTGCAGATGGTGACTGCAGCCATGAAATTAAAAGACACTTACTTCTTGGAAGGAAAGTTATGACCAACCTAGAAAGCATATTAAAAAGCAGTAATATGACTGTGCCAACAAAGGTCCGTCTGGTCAAGGCAATGGTTTTTCCAGTAATCATGTATGGATGTTAGATTTGGACCGTGAAGAAAGCTGAGTGCAGAAGAATTGATGCTTTTGAACTGTGGTGTTGGAGAAGATTCTTGAGATCACTTGGATTGCAAGGAAATCCAACTAGTCCATTCTAAAGGAGATCAGTCCTGGGTGTTCATTGGAAGGACTGATGCTAAAGCTGAAACTCCAATACTTTGGCCACCTCATGCAAAGAGCTGACTCATTGGAAAAGACAGATGCTGGGAGGATTTGGGGGCAGGAGGAGAAGGGACGACAGAGGATGAGATGGTTGGATGGCATCACTGACTCGGACATGAGTTTGAGTGAACTCCAGTAGTTGGTGATGGACAGTGAGACGTGGCATGCTGCTATTCATGGGGTTGCAAAGAGTCAGACATGACTGAGCAACTGAACTGACCTGACCTGACCTGATAGGAACTTCAAATGACTGATTAAATACACAGAAAGGAATTTATTCCACAAATGCAATCTATTTTAAAGATACATATAGTTCCTCTAAGGTATTAGAGAGGAATACTGAGGTTTGATTTAAGGTAATGAGTCAGTTTTCAAGCACCAAACCTCTGATCTGAGTGTAAAAGTAGATTAGCTATTATATTTTAAAGAACCAGGAAGAAATTTGTCATAAATAGAAGGCAGATGTTCTTCTTTGGTGTATTTCTCATTTTAACCAAATACTTATAAAAGAGTGCTTGACCCAATGCTTCTCTTAATCCATATCTGTGACTTAAATGCTTCAAAACAACAGTTCAAATGAAGCCCCACTGAAAACATAATTTGCAATAATATGTCTTTTGGCTATAAAATACACTTTTGGTTTTATAGAAGCAAGGATTTAGGAGTCAGGATGTAACAAGAGGAAATAATTCAATTGGAACAGTATAGCACATTGGAAAAACCATAAATATTATTTATTATAATGATAAATAATAGTTCTCTATATACATAAAACATATATATAAATACTACATATGTAATTATCTTCTACTAGTCTGGGGCTGTTTAAAGGCAAATAGTGGAAGTTTTTTCTACTTAGTTCAGTTCCTACTTGCTCAAGGTCCAAGTAAGTGAATCAGTAAACATGTACTCTTAAGATTATGCTAATATAAATAAAAGAGAAAAGAGTAATATATTTATAATTAGATATGAAAAGAAGAGGGGATATCTTTGGCTTATTCCTTATTAACACAAATTTATCCTTTCAAAAAAAGCATCGTATGATATCATTACATAGTTGATGCATGACTGCCGCAATGGGTGATGAAGGAAGTATAGAAATCCTCACATTTTAAATAATTGGGTGAAAAATAAATTATACTAAATTATACTTTTTATTCAGTATCAAACAGATTTCTCACTAATACTTCCCTTAATTCAATCACAAATGAAAAACACAGTAGTGCAATAGATGAGTAGTAGTGTGCACGCTCAGTTGTGTCCAGCTCTATGTGACTCCATGGACTGTAGGCTGCCAGGCTCCTCTGCCCATGGAATTTTCCAGGCAAGAATACTGGAATGGGTTGCCATTTCCTTCTCCATGGGATCTTCCTGACCCAGGGATAGAACGCATGTCTCCTGAGTCTCCTGCATTGGCAGGGAGATTCCTTACCACTGAGCCAATGGTGAAGCCCAGAAGAGTAGTAGCTGAATACAGTAAATCAGTAGAGCTTAGTCCGAGGCTTAGCATACTGTTGCATGGTCCAGGCTTAGTCTCTATGGTTAAGAGAAAGGTAAAATTGAAAATATCCCTTTCTCAAACAATAGCAAGCAAAAAGATTATATTATGCATATCTATCTCAATTCTTATTTTTATGGCTATCTTTTATGGACCAAATAATCCCATCACCATTAATGTTATTATTGTAAAATTCTGTCATTAAATACTACTACACAAAAATGAAGGCTTCAGCCATGGCATTACACATTTAAAAACTGCCTACAGTGTCAGATATTGATCAACTGAGAACAATATATTCCCAGCATAACGATCACACTTTGAAGGCTTGTAGTTCAAGTGGTGTTTCTGTCATTTCAAATTTCCAACTTCAACCATGCAGGGTAACAAATCACATTCCCAATATCATGTCCCAGAGAAATAATTGGATTGGTCTTTTCCTCTTGAATCAGAAGGAACACTATTGAGCACTTCTTGTGAATGGAAGTCACTTCCATTGAACTTGTGACCTCTCACTCATTCCTCATTATCTTTCCAAGTAAGATCACTCAAGACACTTTCTGAAAAATGAGTGCTATGGGATTTGTCATACAGAAGACTGGCTGTATGACAAAGATTTTAACTGATTGGTATATAAAGTGTAGTGTATATGAAAAGTTTGTAGGGAGAGGAAGAATTCACAGTGTTCAGCCCATTTTCAAAGTTCACAACTCATAAAGATTAAGAATTATTTATTTGAAGATATTTTTAAAAATTCCAAGACTTTTGGCATTGCTTGAATAATAGGGAAGAAAGTGATGCAAGAAATTTTATCTACTATTTTTCTATTGAGTACTTGCAATATGTTATGTTAGGTGTTATACTTAACAATGTCTTATTAATATAACAGCAATATAGCAATATACAAAATGCAATATACTGGAGAAGGGAATGACTACACACCCCAGCATTTTTGCCTGGAGAATTCCACAGACAGAGGAGCTGGGGGCTACAGTCCATGGGGTCACAAAGAGTTGCAAACGACTGAGCAATTAACACTTTCAATATACAATAGCTGCTGTTATTCTTATTTTACACCTATAGAAATGAGGCACAGACAGGTCAGGTAATTTGCCCAATGCCATGCAACTTGTATGATGAGGTCAAGACTCAAATCCATATTTTCTCTATATTAAATTATATGCTGTTTACATTATGTATTCAGCCAAACCCTGAGTTTGCTCATAACCATCTGGTTATGTCCAGAGAAGACTTAGGTCTCAGAATATATCTTTAGGTAAGTCTCCGTCTTATTTCAGTAACTTCCTTTTTAGGTCCCTTGTAACCAAAGGAAACAAACTGCTGCCCATGTGTATCTAATACATTGAATAGCTTCTATGTTTTACTTCCAAGTGAGACTGTGTTTTAAGTTTGACTATTGATTTTCTTTAAAGGCAAATAATAGCATCAAACCAGTTTTTCTTCTTCCAGGGAGTGAGGCTTTGGGGGAATAAAGAGCCAGCACTATACATAGACTGTATCAAAGGGGACACATAAAAGTTGATATTTTCTTTTTATTACTTGAGAAAAGTACATAGTGGCAATTAAAGTGCCTGAGTCTCTGAGCTCAAATCTATTTATTGTGGCTGATAATGGGCACAATGAGAAGATGTGCTCTATTGCAAGACTAGAGAAGGCTTTAATAGCTTTTTAAGTGAAAACAAATAGTAAGAAAAAGCAGGCAAGAGAGCTCCTCTTTGGCAGTGCAGGGGATGTACAAATCCCATTATTTGCTAATAGGACTTGTGCTGCTCCCCCTCATCACTTTGAAACTGTTTGCAGCTTCCCACATCTCGCTTAGATGTTGGCCTCCTGGGTGGCTGTCAGCAGGACATCCATCTGTTTCATATCTTCTCTTTAAACAGAGTCAAGATCACATAAAATGCTATTGGGTATATTCAGTCCTTATTAAAATAATAAAATAAACACTAAGTAATTATTATATATGCTTCAAACCAGTTCTATGAATTAGCTACCAACTTGGAAAGTTGCCTGTGAATTGTTACTTTGGATGATTGGGTAAAAACAGTTTTGTTTAGGCAATCTTCACATTCCCGGATTCCACGACACCTGCCATTGCCGCCTCCTCTTTACCTATGTTACTAAACATGACCCCGATGGTGGGAAAATGGGGATTGTGATGGACTGGATAGACACGGCCAGTAGATAGACGAAAGCCATCTGAAAGATGTGCTCTGTTAGCTCTGCCTAGCACATATATTTGCAAGGATGGCGGCTACTTCACCAGGACGATATCACAGGACTGGCCGTAACTTGAAGTAAAAACAACAATCAATGATTCTGTCAGCAGGCATGGGTTACATGTTACTGTCAGCTTTGTATCCATCTAGTACTCAATGATTTTCAATTGTGGCTACAGATTAGAATTACTGGGAGATAGTTTAAAAGTACTGAGTTTGGGCCACACTCAGACCAATTCAACCAGAATCTCTGGGGATGGAATCTAGGAATAAGTATTTTAGGGTTTCCTCAGGTGATTCCAATGAGCATCCAAGACTTAACAGCCACTAAACCAGGCCTCAATTGTCAGCAGCGTCAATGTGAACATACTTTCTTATGTACAATTTTAGAAAGAAAACTGGGTACATGTAGTTTAGGCTCAGAATGATATTGTATTCAAGAAAAACAGACCAATAGCCAAAAGTCATTTAAAAGAAATTTCAATGTTTATGTATGTATAAAAATTATTAAGGAGAAATTAAATGGTTTCTTTAAAAAAAAAAAAAAAAACCTGTTACAATACATCTTTCCTCTCCTGTGTATTCTCTCACATTCCAAAACTTTTTCATCTGTGTTTTCAAACACTTAATAACATCTTCCCTTCTACCATCAGCCTTTCTGGTTTTCTATTTTCTTTCTGCCTCTTGCATATTCATTCCTCACCATTTCCTTCTGCTCAGTATTTTATTAAGTGGATTGGCAACAGTAGTATGAAGGACTCTTTGCTCTCTTGGAGGGATACGAAATGGGAAAAACTGAGCTGACAGTTCTAGGTTAGTTTGGTGAGGTAGACTGAAAGAAAACTGTAATACTCCCATATTACCATTGCTGGTGTTTCCTCATGTATTTTGTCAACCTTTAAGCCTTTCTTTTCAAAAGTTATGGTGTATAATCCTGTTCCCCAAGAGAGTCCTTGTTTTGTTCTGTTTTCCCCACCCAGGAGCCTCTGGAAAGGCTTGCAGGAGCTTTAAGGTGAAACCCCGTATTCCATCTCAGTCCCCCCACAAACCTTGAGTCTGAAAATATGATTTCCTAGGAAGAAAATAGTGCTGCACTAGCATTAAAACTCCTGACTGTGTTGAACTTAACCTAAGCTTGGTGTCCTGGAGAATCAGCCATGGTTGAGAAATTCCCCCACAGTGTAGAGGCGATGGCACCCTACTCCAGTATTCTTGCCTGGAAAGTCTCATGGACAGAGGAGCCTGGTGGGCTGCAGTCCATGGGATCCCTAGGAGTCGGACATGGCTGAGCTACTTCCCTTTCACTTTTCACTTTCATGCATTGGAGAAGGAAATGGCAACCCACTCCAGTGTTCTTGCCTGGAGAATCCCAGGGATAGGGGAGCCTGGTGGGCTGCCGTCTATGGGGTCGCACAGAGTCAGACATGACTGAAGTGACTTAGCAGCAGCAATAGAGTTCTGAGATACATCTAGCCCAAAGGACCACCTTGCCCTCATGTATCCAGACATAAGACTAGTCTTCTACACTTCAGAGGAGGCTCAGTGTCCACTCTCCCTCAGGATTCCCTTGTTATCTTCCTCTATAAATTCTACACCCCTTTTTTACTTTCCTTTGAGAGGTTCCGTGCATCAGTGAATACTTCCTGACTTCAGTAGTGTGAATGAACTCATCCTCCTATTTGTCTGCTAAATTTTGTCTTTCATTTACCTTATAACTATAAAAATCTCTTGTGAGATGATGAAAAGGTATATGGGGGCAATGAGTATCTCCATGTACCATTTCTGACACAGTGAAGCAAGAATAAGGATGTATTTTAAGCAAACTTTTAAGTTTGGAAAAATTATAGACTTACATACAAAGATGTGCAAAAATTATATAGTGTTCCTATATACCCCTTACCTACTTTATACCATTGTTCACATCTTATATTAATATTTTCCAAAGCTAAGAAACTGACATTGGCATAGCACTGCTAACTAAACTCCAGACTGTTTAGATTTTACCAGTTTTCCATTGAGAAACAGACTGCCATGGCAGACATTCTCACATAAGGACCATGATGATAGTTTGACCACACACAGAAAACAATGAATGTGGACCATAATTTAAAGGCTTCCCCTTCTCCAATCTCTCCAACAAATAACAACACTGCTTTCTGCAGGGAGGTTTTTTCTAAACTACAGAGCAGAGAGGTGAAGTTTAAGAAAAGTCTAGTGGCTGCATTTTGTAAAAGAAACAGTCTTGCCAGAGGAAGAAGCTGGAATCTGGGCCAGAAAAGGCAACTGGAATTTGCAGGTCAAAGTTAAAAGAAAGAAAGGAGCTCTTAATATCTGCATGGAGGCTTCAGTCAGGTCCTGACCAAACCTTCTCCAGTAAATATCTGTTCTGATCTTTCTGCTACACAATACCTGAAAAAAAGTAGCATCATACATTCTTGTCAGTTTCAAACCTACATATAATGTGAAGATAAATCCAATCCAGTGACAGATGAGACCTAATTTTTTTATTTTCATTTTAATCCAAAATTATTTTGCAGATATCTGTTATGGTGCTATTATGATGATTTTTTAACCTATCTATATAACAGTTTTTCTTTGTCTCATATAGTAGTATTCTCCCCACAAATTCTACTTTATCTAAAATTAATATTGATGAGTAAGTGTTAATATTTCTCTATATGCATTGATTTATTCCAATATCTATTAAGCCACATGTCATTTTTTTCAAATATGTTATTGTTGATTCTGTTCTATTATTTAAGCTTTTTTAATCTTGTGAAGAATGACAACTTTTATGTTTGTTCTCTTTTAATATTTTTCTTCTCTCATTATTTCTTGAATCTTGGAGAATTTTAATGACTAAGCATTTCACTGGTCTGATTTTCAGCTCAATTCTTTTTCTATTCACTCCAAAGTGAATTTTACTTTTGTTTTGAAATTTGGGTTACCTTATGGCACTATATTTTTATCAAGTCTCTTCTTCTGTGTCTTTACCTTCATCTTAGATTTTCCTTTCATAAATGTTTGCATTTTTTAGAAGCCACATCTTGTTGACCTCAATTGAAGATTAAATGATAAAAGAAAAACAAGGTTATTTTATTCCATTCCTACTTTAAACACTGTATTTTATCTGTGAGTTTTAAACATGTTTCTTTCACTAGAGTTAATTTTTACACATCACATAACATTTTGTTTCTCTACTTCTCTATTAGCTTCCTAGGGCTGCTGCAACAAAGTAAAACAAACTGAGTGGTTTAAAATCACAGAATTTTATTTTATTTTTTCTTACAGAGACAGAGATTAGAAATCCGAAATCAGGGTACTACTCCCTCTGAGACTGATGAGAATCCCTCCTTGTCTCTTCCAGGCTTCCGGTGGGGGTGGGGGCTGACAGTCCTTGGCTTTCAGTTGCTTCTCTCTGATCTCTACCTCTGTCACCACATGGGGTTCTCCTCCTGTGTCTTTGTGTGTCTTTGTGTCATCTTTTTATAACAACATAGTCATTTGGGTTTCTCTACTTCTCTATTAGCTTCCTAGGGCTGCTGCAACAAAGTAAAACAAACTGAGTGGTTTAAAATCACAGAATTTTATTTTATTTTTTCTCACAGAGACAGAGATTAGAAATCCGAAATCAGGGTACTACTCCCTCTGAGACTGATGAGAATCCCTCCTTGTCTCTTCCCAGCTTCCGGTGGGGGTGGGGGCTGACAGTCCTTGGCTTTCAGTTGCTTCCCTCTGATCTCTACCTCTGTCACCACATGGGGTTCTCCTCCTGTGTCTTTGTGTGTCTTTGTGTCATCTTTTTATAACAACATAGTCATTTGGGTTAGGGCTCACACTGTTCCCCCATGATCTCATCTTAACATCTGCCATGACATTATCTACGAATATGCTTTCATTCAGGGTGAAGATTTCAACATACCTTTTTGGAGAAACACAGTTCAACCCATAATGACTGCTAAATAGGGAAATATTTATCCATACATGGTTTTGCTAAGAGACAGGATAAGTAACATGTCCTTGGATTTGGTCACAGGTCACTTAGAATAGTTGCCAGATTGTTTCAACAGAAACAAAGCACTAGGTTCATGTTCTTTCATGTATGCAGCAAATCAGTGAAATGCTATACAGCCTAAGCTAATAAACAGAAAGGTTAATGTATATGTCATATTATAAAATGCTTAATATCCAAACACCTCATGTAATGGGTTTTTATGTTTAAAATACTGAGAATGAATAACTTCATTGCTTGATGTTGCAAGAATTTTCCAAATCTTTACCTGGAAGACAAGTTGATTAGAATAGCTTGTTCCTAGCTCAATATTCAGCACCTCACGGGCATTCATCCAGTGCAGCTCTTCTTGATTGAGGTGGAGTTTTTTCCTGCCTTTTTCTTTCTGAACTGATGGAATATAGATGAGACTATTCATTCCAGAAAGCATGATTTGTAGAGCTATTCCCCTACATTTTTCTACAACACCTGATACGTCAGTAGTATCTCTGGCATGCAGTATGTGATCACAAGTCCATATTATTTAATGCCTTATTTTTTCCCCTATGAATTTCAGTTTTCTAATTCATGCAGGGACATATTGGGAAGAGAAAGGTATCTCTAGATATGTACAAAAAAAGCCTTTCTGAGTTTTCTTAGATACTTTGGTGAGATTTTTACTACAAAACAAATGTTTTTAATAAGAACTTCTTTGACTTATAATGAGGTGACATCCAAACAAATGCATAGTAAGTTGAAAACTCCATAAGTCTAAAATTCATTTAATACACCTAATTTACTTAATATCATAGCTTAGCCTAGACTATCTTAAATATGCTCAGACACTTACATTACCCTACAGTTGGGCAAAATCATCTAATACAAAACCTATTTTATAATAAAGTACTGAATGTGTGTGGGTGTGCTCAGTTGTGTCTAACTCTTTGTGACCCCATGGACTGTAGCCTGCCAGATTCCTCTGTCTGTGGGATTTTCCAGGTAAGTATAATGAAGTGGGTTGCCATCTCCTTCTCTAGGGGATCTGCCTGACCTAGAAATCAAACCCGCATCTCCTGTTTCCTGAATTGGCAGGTGGATTCATTACCACTGTTCCACCTGTGAAGCCCCCAAAGTATTGAATATATCATGTAATTTATTGAATACTGTCCTGAAAGTTAAAAACAGAATGGCTGTTTGGGTACAGAACAGTTGGAAGTGTGCCAGTTGTTTACTCTCCTGATTGTGTGGCTGACTAGGAGCTGTGGCTCACAGCTGCTGCCCAGCATCGCAAGAGAGTGTCATACTGTACTGTATATCACGAGTCTAGAAAAAGATTAAAATTCAAAGTTCAGAGTATGGTTTCTACTGAGTACATACCACTTTCATACCATTGTAAAGTTGAAAACTTATAAGTTGAAACATTAAGTCAGGGACATCTGTGTATGTGTATGTATGTGTATGTGTGTGTTCAGTTCAGTTCAGTCGTTCAGTCGTGTCCGACTCTTTGCAACCCCATGAATCGCAGTACGCCAGGCCTCCCTGTTCATCACCAACTCCTGGAGTTCACTCAGACTCACGTTCATTGAGTCCGTGATGACATCCAGCCATCTCATCCTCGGTCGTCCCCTTCTCCTCCTGCCCCCAATCCCTCCCAGCATCAGGGTCTTTTCCAATGAGTCAACTCTTCGCATAAGGTGCCCAAAGTACTGGAGCTTCAGTTTTAGCATCATTCCTTCCAAAGAAATCCCAGGGTTGATCTCCTTCAGAATGGACTGGTTGGATCTCCTTGCAGTCCAAGGGACTCTCAAGAGTCTTCTCCAACACCACAGTTCAAAAGCATCAATTCTTCGGCGCTCAGCCTTCTTCACAGTCCAACTCTCACATCCATACATGACCACAGGAAAAACCATAGCCTTGACTAGACGGACCTTAGTCGGCAAAGTAATGTCTCTGCTTTTGAATATACTATCTAGGTTGGTCATAACTTTTCTTCCAAGGAGTAAGCGCCTTTTAATTTCATGGCTGCAGTCACCATCTGCAGTGATTTTGGAGCCCAAAAAAACAAAGTCTGACACTGTTTCTACTGTTTCCCCATCTATTTCCCATGAAGTGATGGGGCCAGATGCCATGATCTTCGTTTTCTGAATGTTGAGCTTTAAGCCAACTTTTTCACTCTCCTCTTTCACTTTCAACAAGAGGCTTTTTAGCTCCTCTTCACTTTCTGCCATAAGGGTGGTGTCATCTGCATATCTGAGGTTATTGATATTTCTCCCAGCAATCTTGATTCCAGCTTGTGTTTCTTCCAGTCCAGCATTTCTCATGATGTACTCTGCATATAAGTTAAATAAGCAGGGTGACAATATACAGCCTTGACGTACTCCTTTTCCTATTTGGAACCAGTCTGTTGTTCCATGTCCAGTTCTAACTGTTGCTTCCTGACCTGCATACAGATTTCTCAAGAGGCAGGTTAGGTGGTCTGGTATTCCCATCTCTTTCAGAATTTTTCACAGTTTATTGTGATCCCCACAATCAAAGGCTTTGGCATAGTCAATAAAGCAGCTGCTGCTGCTGCTGCTGCTAAGTCGCTTCAGTCATGTCCGACTCTGTGCGACCCCATAGACGGCAGCCCACCAGGCTACCCCATCCCTGGGATTCTCTAGGCAAGGATACTGGAGTGGGTTGCCATTTCCTTCTCCAATGCATGAAAGTGAAAAGTCAAAGTGAAGTCGCTCAGTCGTGTTCGACTCTTCGCGACCCCATGGACTGCAGCCTACCAGGCTCCTCCGTCCATGAGATTTTCCAGGCAAGAGTACTGGAGTGGGGTGCCATTGCCTTCTCCACAACAAAGCAGAAGTAGAGGTTTTTCTGCAATACAGTCAGTCCTCCTAATTCAAGCATCCTAGAAAGGCTCCTAGAAAAGTCACTGTTAACCCTGAACTGCCAAATACTGAACCCAGGTCCCAGGGGAATACAGGGCTAGGTTCCTGTGAGCTCCTTACCCCAGTTCCTTCATGGCCAATATGTGAGCATGTTTCAGGACACCTCCCTGACAATGAACTCATACCTGAAGGAGGCTCACTGAACACATGTGTTCTCGGCGGGTACATCACAGCTTCTTGCACCTGGAAACACCAGACAGCACTTCAGCACTGTTTGGGGCCATTTTAAACAGAGAAATCACCAACAGAAATACCGAAACCAATACACTAAGCAGCGTGGCTCCAGGGCCCCTGCTTACCACCTGAGCACTGAAGTGGGAGGCAGAAGGTCCTGGAAGCCTGCGGTCCCAAATGTTCAAAAGATCCGATTAGGGGTTAGAAAGAGAAAGAAACCTGACCTACTTTACAAATTTGCAACCTGTTCCCCAATGCTTGGCATCAGGGGGACGCCTTCTCTTCACAAAGCCTGGTGGTTTGATCTCTAGTTTCCTCTTCCTTTCTCTATTTCCAGCAGTTCAGAGCATGGCAGGGAAAGAGAAGACTGTTATTCATTGCTCTCTCTCCCTCCCTGGAAAGAAAGAGCTTCATCATTCACATTTCATAGCAACTTCCATAGAGATTACCTTTAAAACGTATCTAATTGGAGGAAAATATCATCAATTAACTGGCTTGGGATGATCAGGACAAATAATGTTGTCAGTGGTTAAGACAATGACTGACCGATAACGATGCAAAAGCATATCCGTGAGTTTAACACTGACCAATTAAATGGAGGTAATGTCACAACACCTTATCACAAAGTGATGGTACAGACTGAATCCTATACTGAAAATGTAAAATGTCTAATTAAATACAAAACTAAAGGATAGTCTGTAGAGTACAAAACTTCTTGTTTAGTAAAAGTCCGGCCAAAAAAGTCACATATGATCCTGGTCGGGAAACAAGACATCCAAGGGATACATGAAGAAAAAGAGTACATGCAGGGATTACCCAGTCTCCCCAAAGCTTACCCTCCTTCCAGAAGCCTCCAGGCAGGAACTTGAGGGAGCTGGGTGATGACTCACCAGGAACATGAGGACATGGGGGCTGAGCCTCCCATCCCACCCTACAGGCTGACAGACTGCGAACGAAGGCTCAGAGGGCTGCGGGCACCCCTTGTTCCTCACTTGGGGTTTACACAATGACCTGAGGGAATCCTACACATCACAACCATTCAATTAAGCAGTATTAACACTCAGGACAGAAAACGGTACATAATAAGGTACTAAGTGGACTAAATCGCCAGCTCACCATGTTGCAATTATGAAAGGATCAATTTCCCAGCTCTAAGTTAAATTACTTTTAACTCCCACCATCTAACTCATCTGGGGACATAACTCACTGATTCTTTAGAACAATCTTTAATTAATACCTTAATTCCAAAGTAGAAAACTTTCTGCCTGGTAGTTCAAACGCCAAAAACCCCTAAACAACGGAATTGCCCTTAAAAGATTTTACAGAATAATTCCTTTAAAAATAAATATTAACTCCCACTCCCCTCTTTTTAAAAGATTTACACTTTGAGTGGCAGTGGCACAAGCAATTCAGCAGGTGGCAAAGCCTGACTGGTGACCTGAGAGGGCGCCCATCCTCTGGCTGCACTGGAAGAAGGAACAAAGTGACCATCAAAGGCGTGTCCACGTTGTGTTTGTCTCACAAACACCATGGACAAAAGCCACGAGCTACCAGGAAGCAGCTTACCTAGACACACAGAGCAACTCTGCAGAGCATGCAGGAGACAGGGAGACCCTTCCTGAGGGCTGCCCCGCCCCCACTCTGGCTCTGCTGCCCTCTCAGGTGCATTTGCTCACCCCCAAGAATTTATACTTAGAAATTTTTGTGTGAAGCCTTCTCTTCAATTTTAAGGAAGCACAGAATTGTGTACAAGAACAGGAAAAAAATATTTTCATTTACTGTGTGATTGCTTCAAGTTTTACTGTCAATTTTTTCTAGGAAAATCCAGTATTTTTTGATTGATGCAATATAACATTAAAACATACGTTAACTGATTTGCATATTATACTTACATTAAATAAAAGCTGTTCTGAGACATTTTAAACTAGTTACATACTATTTGTAAATACCATTCCTTACATATAATACCATTTTACATATAATAAAACATTTTTTAGGAGAAAAGGAAAACCCTACCTTACAACCCAGCCATTCCATCCATGGGTATTAGTCCAACAGAAATGAAACACGTCCACACAATGACTTTTCACGACGGCTCACAGCAGCTTTGTTCATAACGGCCTCAAACTAGAAACAATGCACATGACCAGGCCAGGCGACTGGATAAATACAGACAGGGGAGCCCCACTCAGCAGTAAAGAGGAAAGAGACATCCCAACAATGACCTCAATCACTTCGTGCTGAGGGAGGGCCAGACACAGTAGAGAATACATTGTATGAGTCCATTTATACAAAATTCTGGGGGTCATAAATTAATCTGTAGGGACAATAAGATCCAGGGTGCCTAGGGTGGAGGGAGGGATGGGCTGCAAATGAACTTGAAGAACCTTTTCAGAGAAATGTTCTGTATCTTGACTGTGATAGCAGCTTCAATGGTGTATAAATCGCCAAATATATCTCATCAGACTGTACTTCAAATGGATACAGTTATTGTATGTAAATTATACCTCAATAATTTTTTAAAAAACTACAATAAGGGGGAACCAGAAAAGTTTTTTAACAAAAAGACAAATGGAAATGAATGTGTTTATTATCACTAAGTAAGATGTTTCAACATCACCTTGGGCTTCCCTGGTGGCTCAGAGGTTAAAGCATCTGCCTGCAATGTGGGAGACCTGGGTTCGATCCCTAGGTCGGGAAGATCCCCTGGAGAAGGAAACGGCAACCCACTCCAGTACTCTTGCCTGGAGAATCCCATGGACAGAGGAGCTTGGTGGGCTACAGTCCACGGGGTCGCAAAGAGTCGGACACGACTGAGCGACTTCACCTCACCTCACCTTTGGTATCTTAGCATCTGTGGTGGCCCTACCAAGCCCTGCAGTGTGTGCACTGATGACAGCCATCAGTTCACTCTCCAGCTCCCACTGTGTGTCGCCCCATGACTGACGTACACAGAGCATGTCACTGGACCTTTCACCTTTCTGGCAGGTGAGACGGTGTCTTTACCCCAAGTCTGTGCCCCTGAGAGAAGACAAGATAATTTGCCCAAGCCACAAGGTGGCCTTGGGCCAAAGGGTAAAAATTAAGGCTGACAGATGAAAGATCCATGACAATGCATTTTGCTCTTTTTCTTTTTTCTGGCCATGCCATGCGGCTTGTGGGATCTTAGTTCCCCAGTAAGGGATCAAACCCAGACCCTTGAAGGCACAGGGCCCTAACCAGTGGCCCGCCAGAGAATCCCAGTGAGTGCACTTTGGAAAGAGCAGTAAGAAACAAAGTTATCAAGCCAAGTTTAAGCTTCTTTCCACCAGAAAGTCCCTAAACAGGCACTGTTCTCCCTATCCTCACATAAAAGGATTCTAAAATCTATCTGTTCAGGATTAAATCGTGGTTTGTGTAGACTCACTTTCAAAAGTCTTTAACACAATTTGTGGATACAGATGTCTTATAAAAAGGCCTTGTCGGTTGGAGGAGACACAGGAGTGCTGAAAAGTCAGGAACACAAAGTTCAACTGCTGACCTGTGTCCAATAAACACAGGGTGGGAAGCAGATGAGTTCTCACCCTTACTTAACTCTTAAGAAACCTTTATCTGAACTCCACATACAGTTGGATGAAACAGACACTATCCAGAAAAACCAGCTCCTTTTCTTGCTTAAAGGTCAAAGTTCTCCTTCCATCTAGAATGCCAGGTCCCTGAGATTTCATGTCTAAATCCCAAGACTCACAGAGTGCCCAGCTTCTAGTTTGTCCTCAATAAATACTTGTTGACTAAATTAACAAGAAATGACTTGGGAAAGAAGCTGCTATAAATCCCATTCTGATTTATACGAACACTAGGCCAAGGTCTTAGAATAAAGCTACCCTACTAACACTGAGAAGAGAGAGAAAATATTTTAAAATTACATTAAAAAATAATTCAATGTTTAGAAGGATAAATTAACAAATATCATCATATACTAGTGTGAAATGTAAATGTGACAGAACTTTCTGGAAAATCACTTGGCAGCACATATCAAGAGACTAAAAAATAGTTTTTAGTCACTGACCTAGTGATTTCACTTACAGAAGTCTAGCCTAAGAAAACAATTAGAAATGTGGGCAAAGCTTTACCAACAATGATGCTACAGGGTTAACTTGTTACAGAGCAGGGAGGAAACTTCTAAATGACCAACAAGAAAGGACAAGTAATCAAATCATGATGCAATCATATTATACAACCTTGGGTAGAGTCAGGCCACCATGGGGCCTGAGGATCCTTGCACATACTCTGTCACAGCTGGTCGGCCAAGGAGGCCACAGTGTGACCAGGTGGTTCCCAGGGGAGGGCTGGCTTGTCTGCTGCAGAAGGTGCTAAGCCCTGGGCACCTGGTTCCTCAGCTGTAGACTAACCCAATTCAAGCGTGGCCATCATCTGGGCTCACCTTGTCACCCCGTGGGCCTTGGTGTCGGGGAAGCAGCACTTTCAGCCTGGGTTCCGGTTTCTGCTGGCTCCACGTGACAGACTGTCTGACCCAGTGAGGCCTGCTCCCTGCTTCCAGCCCCTACAGAGCCAAGGGGAGCCAGCCAGCTGCCAGCAACCCCTTTGAAGTCTTGCTTCTCCTGCCGTCCCTGTGAGGATGGGGTCCTTCCCCGGCAGATGCTACCAAAAAACTCATCCATATATACAATTTAAGGGCACAGAAAAATATGTATCTTTCTTTAAAAAGCTACAAAACATACCACAGAACGACTGGAACTAATTTTTAAACTTTTTGTTGTTATCATTGTTGTAAATAAAATCCACACATATAATCCCCGAGCTTCAGTTGATCTAGTAATTTCAAATTTTTCCTTATCAAATGTTATACTTCACTTTTTTTCCAGCTGTTTATGTAAATTACTTCCACGTGCATTGTCTTATTTGACCTTGCAACAACTCTGCAGGGTAGGTAGAAAAGATACCATTGTCCACATTTTCAGGGGACTTGGTGATGCCAAGTGACTTGCCCAAGATCAAAGGGCCCTTAGAGACCGTACCAGACCCAGAAGCCAGGCTCCACGCCCAGTGCTCTTTCTACCAAGCCACTTGCTCAGCACTATATAACCTGACTGCTAAACTGTGATCAGCAGTGGATGCCCTCCTCCTCCTCTCTGCTAATCCACTTCTCTTCAAGGTGGGAACTTTTCTGGGCAGCTGCTCTGTCTTCTATTTCTCTGATTTCTGCTCTTTTATATCCTCCTTCTGCTTGCTTTGATTTCATTTTCTCTTTTTTGCTAGTCTCTTAAGGTAGAAGCTGAGGTTTAAGCTTATTTTTTAAATCCTACATTTTCCAAGGACTTAAGGTTGGTGGACATGTAAGAATATACATTAGGGGGAAGAAAGACTGAAAGGAAACTACACCAAAATGCTTGTGGTGATGGGTCCACAGGAGCTCTTTACTCTCTTCCATCCGCTTCTGCATGTGTTTTAAAATTTTCCACAATGTTAACTTTTCAAAGCTCATCCAAGTGCTACAGTAAGAAGGACATTAAGTTAGAGCCAGCCTATCCACCAACGCCTGAGGAGAGGCTGAGAGCCACTCGGAAGCTGCTGTGGCAGGTGACTGAGCCTCAGCCCGTCCGCAGGCCTCACATGCCTGGCAATCCATGTCCAGAGAGAGAGAGGGGAAGGCTCTTTTCAGGTCACTTCCTCTGCTGTGCAGATCAGGACTCCAGGACGGCGCCTGCCCAGCAGCTGCCCAGCAACTGAGCAACACACAGGGAAGGTGTCTTTCCAAAAGGAGCAAAAACTAAAACCCCAGACACTTGAGGAAGCTGAAGCGGGAAGGCAGGTGAACTTGGTAGCTATTATAAAGAAGTAAAAATAAAATCCAAGCTTGGTTATTTTTTGCTTCTTTGATCCGCGGAGCCTTTTCTTACAGACCTCTGCTTGAAAGCTCAAAACCCTCTAAGGGGAGTTCTGAATGGCCTAAAGCAAAACCACATCAATTAGATGGTTACAGTTGGAAAAAAATGCATTTAACACTCAGTCAACCCTTCCTATAATCCTGGACACAAATCCCCACACCATCATTTCAAACAAACACACGAAATGAAGAGAACCATCTCTAACCCAAGACAGGACCAAGCAAAGAGAGCAGCACAAGCTTCCCAAGCACTGCTCTTCTACATCTGGGGTCCTGAATCAGGTGCTTTGAAAACACATGTGTACACGTATGCACGTGTCTGTACTCATTCACTCATCTCTGGATCCTACCCTGGAGGATCCTGGTTCACTAGCCATGGCTAGAGCCGGGCCCCAGAATAAGTTGACTTTTAAAATGACCCATGCAATTCTGCAGATGAACCAGGTATGGGAAGCACAATTCTAACCACTGTTTACTAGACTCCCAGCTTCAGGAGGGCAGGTAAACAAGCAACATTTAAGCTTCAGTCTGACTCCTACAGTAACGCAGAGGTACACATCTTTTTCACGTGGTCTCTTACATGTGAGATCCCCTGACTTTCGCCTCCAAGGGGTTCTGAGGTTCTTATTTTCTCCAAGCTGTAGATCCCAAGAGCAATTCAACCTCACAAGGACTGTTTTCTTCACTTCCGCTGCACAGGCAGGAATCGGGGGATGATGTACAACATATTTTTGTGTGGAAATCAACTGACCTTGAGGAACACAGAGAACTAAAATCACGCAAACTTCCTAGAGCCTCATCAGTTCAGCTGAGTCGCTCAGTCGTGTCCGACTCTTTGCGACCCCATGAATCGCCACACGCCAGGCCTCCCTGTCCATCACTAACTCCCGGAGTTTACCCAAACTCATGTACATCAAGTCGGTGATGCCATCCAGCCATCTTGTCCTCTGTCGTCCCCTTCTCCTCCTGCCCCCAATCCTTCCCAGCATCAGAGTTTTTCCAGTGACTCAACTCTTTGCATGAGGTGGCCAAAGTATTGGAGTTTCAGCTTCAGCATCAGTCCTTCCAATGAACATCCAGGACTGATTTTAGGATGGACTGGTTGGATCTCCTTGCAGTCCAAGGGACTCTCAAGAGTCTTCTCCAACCTCATAGAACCCTTTAAAAGTCAAAAGTGACTTTTAACTATAGGCTTTTCTCTATCAGTCACATTTTTACTAGAACGGTAAGTTGCTGTGCTGTGCTGAGTCGCTCAGCTGCGTCTGACTCTTTGTGACCTCAATGGACTGTAGTCCGTCAAACTCCTCTGTCCAAGGGGATTCTCCAGGCAAGAATACTGGAGTGGACTGCCATGCCCTCCTCCAGGGGCTCTTCTTAATCCAGGGATCAAATCCAGGTCTCCTGCACTATAGGTAGATTCTTTACCATCTGAGCTACCAGGTAAGCTCAAAAATACTGGAGTGGGTGGCCTATCCCTTCTGCAGGGGAACTTCTGTACCCAGGAATCGAACTGGGATCTCTTGCATCGCAGGTGGATTCTTTACCAGCTGAGCTACCCAGGAAGTCCATAAAGATATGTTACTTCTATAATTTTTTAAAGTAGAAATTGAAATTCCTCTTATTAAAAAAGTTGTATGTATACATGTTTATATGTTTGAGAAAATGAAAGTAAACAAGATTTAAAAATGGAAAGAATAGTAGTATTTAGCCAAAAATTCAGTTCCGTAGGAAATTAATCCAAATGAGCCTTTAACATGAATTTGTAAAGGAGTGTCACACCTCACCTGCTTCCTCTACACAAGATGCCCATCATGTAACATGAAGAACAAAGGCAGGTGTCTGGAAAAATAATCACCAATGTCATGTCAAGATCTTCTACAACAAGGAACTCCTTTTTCCTAACAAAAAGGAGTTCAGGGATGTTTTCATTACCTGAAACCAAAAAAAAAAAAAAATCTCTTTTCTACCAAATTAAGTATCAACACAAAAACATTCAAGAACAAGCAGCAACAACTGAAGACATTCTCTGTTCTAGCAATCTGATGACAAACAGGGCTGCTGAGGAGCAGAAACAGGACACCCAGGTCAGAGTTTGCTGCTGCTCTGCACGTGTGCTACCTCTGAAAGAGGAATGCTCTTCCAGGACGAGAAATGCTTAAAGCAATTAGAGAAAGTCCACACAACATCCTTTCTATCCATGTGGAACATCTCCTCAAGAAGAAAGGGGTTCCGCCTCACAAGAAACAGCCAAGGAGCAAAATTGCTAGCGTGATCTGGTCTGTAGAACAGACCCCAAATCTGTGGATCTGGTAAATTCTATGGTGAAGGGGAATTAACATTGCAGATGGAATTAAGGTTGCTAATCAGCTGACCTAGAGATGGAGAGATTATCCTGGATTATCTGGGTAGGCAAAATTTATCACAATATTGCTCAAAAGTGGAAGTAGGGGGGGAAATGAGGAAGTGTGGCAGAGTCAGTATCAGAGGGATGAGATGTGAGAAAGCCTTGATCAGTCATTGCTGGTTTTGAGGATGTAATGAGAGAAATAAAAGAGAACAAAATGAATGAAAAAGCTGTAACAGGGCCACGAGCCAAGGGATGCAGATAGCTTCTACAGGGTGGAGAAGGCAAGGGCATGGACTCTCCCCAGAGCCTCCAGAAGAAACAAAGCTGACACCCTGATTTTAGCCTGAGACTCATTCCAGACTGTGACCCCCCAGGACAACAAAACAAATTAGCATGGTTTTAAGCCACTCAATTCATGATATTCTGTTACAATAGCCATAAAAAAACTAACACAGTGAAGGCACTTCTTTTGTGTACCATGCGGACAGTGTGTCCAGAAAAAATCCAAGTCAAAGCAGCATCCTACTAACACGTCCAGTAGTCTTCCTGATTTTTAAAATCACACACAAAAAAACAATTACCAATTTTTAATCCCTGTCACTTAAACCACGAAGCTACTAATGGCTGAGTGGGTAAGGAACCTGCCTGCAAAGCAGGAGACACAGGAGATGCGGGTTTGACCCCTGGGTCAGGAAGATCTTCTGGAAAAGGAAATGGCAACCCACTCCAGTATTCTTGCCTGGAAAATCCCATGGTCAGAGGAGCCTGGCAGGCTACGGGGCCAAAGGTCATGAAGAGTCGGACATGACTGAGTGACTAAGCACTCTGTGCACACCAATCCTTGTCAAGATGCATACATCTGTCAAATACCTTAATACTTCCTCACTCACACCAGAAATCACCTTACTACAGGTGATAGTGGTGCTCTTAAAGAATTTTCTTGCCATACTCATCTTTCAAGAATAGAATAATCATATGCTTTGTCCAAATATCCCTTTTTAAAGATTCGTACTGAAATCTCTGAATGCATAGAAATCGTACTCATAACCCTCCCAGCAAGCCCGCAGTGAGAAACTTCCTAACTGGTTATCACCACAACCAGCTGCAGCAAGAACCAAGCCCCCAAATAAACCACAAAAACACAGAAGAATGAAAAGGGACAATGCGCGTGTGAGGTAAGAGGGCTAAAGTCTATTTCAGCAGCTTGCAAGCTGACAGGAACAACGCTGGCCTACATTGGGAATACAGAGTCTTAGCCGCTGGACCACTAGGAAGTCCCCTGAAACACGGTCCTTGGGCAGGCACCTCCACAGCTGGGCTGAGAGCAGTCAAACGACCAAAAGGCTGGCTTGAAAGCTTCTTCACAACACCGTCATACATCAGCATGCTCACTCAGGAATCTAGGCTCCAAAGTCTTTTTCAGCCCGCAGAGCTAAGTCTTGCATCAGAACCCTCGGTGATCCCGCCAGGGGACGGTCTTAACAGACAGCCCCTGACAGGAGGCAGATCAATGAAGTCAGAGTGGTGAGATGGATGCTGGATGAATGGCAACACGGCCCTTCTCGTGAAGAAACACGGTGCCTCCACAGCGGTCTCCTGTTTCACTGCTGAGTTTCCTCTCTCAGCACCTTCTTCTAGTTCATCGTAAACGGTGAGAGGTGAAGAGCCACACCAGAGGGCCCTGGACGTGGTGGGCAGGCCAGCTTCGGGACAGATCTGTAGGAGGCAGGACTCCTGTATTAACCTTCACCTGGTTACCTGGCCTTCCCACATAAACTCTGGTTGCCCGACCACAAGACGGGTCTGGCTCCAGGGAATCCTCAAAGGCCAGGAGTGCCATTCCTGTCACCACACCAGCCCCCACTCACCAAAGGCCCCAGGAGAGGCCAGCACAACCGAGCAGACCAAGAAAGAGGGGGGCTTTACTATACAATCCAACAAACCCTCAAATCTCAACCCTAACAGGAGTGACAGGCTCTTTCAATATGAATCTGTTTAATAACCTGTAACATAGATTTTTGGAGAAGACAATGGCACCTCAACCCAGTACTCTTGCCTGGAAAATCCCATGGACGGAGGAGCCTGGTAGGCTGCAGTCCATGGGGTCGCTAAGAGTCGGACATGACTGAGCGACTTCATTTTCACTTTTCACTTTCATGCACTGGAGAAGGAAATGGCAACCCACTCCAGTGTTCTCGCTTGGAGAATCCCAGAGACAGAGGAGCCTAGTGGGCTGCTGTCTATGGGGACACGACTGAAGCGACTTAGCAGCAGCAGCAGCAACATAGGTTTTAACCAAAAAAGTAAAGGAAATGTATCAAGACATGGAATCATGGAACTGGAACTCCTAATTTCAAGAAAAGGTATATAAAAGTAACAAGTATGTAAAGTAAAGACAGGGGTGTGAAATAATAGGAAATAAAAATATGCAGGCTATTTGGAGCAACGTGGATGGGCCCAGAGACTAACATACTAAGTGAAGTCAGTTAGACAAAGACAAGTATCATAATTATCACTTATATGTGGAACTTATAAAGTAATGCAAGTAAACTTATTTACAAAACAGAAATTCTCACAGAAAACAAACATATGGTTACCAAAGGGGAAGGGGACGCGGGGATAAATCAGGCATTTGGGATTAATATATACACACTCAGTTCAGTTCACTCAGTCGTGTCCGACTCTTTGTGACCCCATGAATCGCAGCACGCCAGGCCTCCCTGTCCATCACCATCTCCTGGAGTTCACTCAGACTCACGTCCATTGAGTCCGTGACGCCATCCAGCCATCTCATCCTCGGTCGTCCCCTTCTTCTCCTGCCCTCAATCCCTCCCAGCATCAGAGTCTTTTCCAATGAGTCAACTCTTCGCATGAGGTGGCCAAAGTACTGGAGCTTCAGCTTTAGCATCATTCCTTCCAAAGAAATCCCAGGGCTGATCTACTGTACATAAAACAGATGACCAATAAGGACCTACTGCACAGCACAGGGAACTATATTCAATATCTTATATTAATCTATAATGGAAAAGAAGGTGAAAAAGAATTCACATACAAATTTATGTATAACTTACCTGAGGTTCTGGAGAAGACTCTAAAGGGTCCCTTGGACAGCAAGGAGATCAAGTCAGTCAATCCTAAAGGAAATCAACCCTGAATATTCATTGGAAGGACTGATGCGGAAGCTGAAACTCCAATACTCTGGCCACCTGATGCAAAGAGCTGACTCATTGGAAAAGACCTTGATGCTGGGAAAGACCAAGGGCAGGAGGAGAAGGGGGTGACATAGGATGAGGTGTTTGGATGGTATCACCAACTCAATCCACATGAGTTTGAGTAAACTCTGGGAGATAGGGAAGGACAGGGAAGCCTGGCATGCTGCAGTCCATGGGGTCGCAAAGAGGTGAACACGTTTAGCTACTAAACAACAATAACCGAAATCACTTTGCTGTATACTGAAACTAACACACTGTAAATCAACTATACTTCAATTAAAGAACGAGCAGGCTGTGCAGCAGAAGCGGTGAGCACAGGGGCTCTGAAGTCTGAGAAACCTGCTTCCAATATCAGCTATACAGCTCATCAGTTAGGTCACCTATTATAAATAAATCTCTCAACCTCTATCTCCTCACCTGTTAAGTGGGTGCGGCCACTGTACCTCCCACCCAGGATTAGGGAAGAACATATGAAAAATGTTCAGCAGGGAACTCAGCGCACAGCACACAGTTACACGGGGTGTACAGGGTAGAGGTACAGGGGTAACACGTGGTCTGTGATGCTCCCACCTCATTTGATCCCAAGGTTAGGTGTCTGACTCAAAAGTATTTCTCACCCGAAACACACCGAAGACTGGAGCCCTCCGGGCTTGTACAGCATTTATTATGTCTCCATCAGAGCATCTGTCGTATATTCATATATTCTGACTGAAATTTTTCAACTCATCAACTACCCTGCACTTTGAGTTTCTTGAAAACAGGGCCCATCTTTTAAAATTCTTCACAGCCTTGGCATCAAGCAAATGTGTAACACAAAGAAGATAATAAAAAATGGGATGGATAGATGGTGGAAAACTAGAAGCCAAGAAAGACAAAGGAATCAAACATTTTTTTCAAGCCTCAGTAACTGAAGTGATAAGAAAATGGGGATAAAAATAGAAAAGAAAAAAAAAAAAAAGAGTCTGGAGGGGAGAGTAAGACAGGAGAGAGGCAGAAGGCTGCATTCTGATGCTGAATTTGAGATGATGATAGGATACCCATAGGGAAATATCGAGTAGGCAGCCGGAAATGCAAGAATACAGCTAAAAATCAAAACATTCTCAATTTCAATTACTAGGGCTGTTGGAAACAGTATTTCAGGGAAGCAGAGATCATAATAGAAAGTAATTTAAGCTAAAAAGGTTGCAAAAACACATGCAGTCCTGCAGCTGCTGTGTATAAAGCCTCAACAGACAAAATGAAATATGAGTCCCATCCTACATGGCGTTCACAGCACACAGTCTGTGAATACCTTAATCCAAGGCTGGTTCAGAGCAGTTTTCAAAAAAGAGTCTGCAAACAGTCTTAAGTCTCCCCAAATTAAAAAGAAGTCTCTCCATTCTGCACTGCCTTCTAGCTGCTGCCCCCCGTCTCTAGTTTCCTATAAAGAGCCATCTGTGCACATAACACAACTGCACAGTCCCGTCTCCTTTCCAGGCCACTCTCTCTGCCCAGCCCTTCAACGGGGACATGTCCAAGACGATGTTCCTGGACCGCGTCTCAGCACGCCACATGACCCCCTCCCTGCTTCGACTCCCACTGAGTGCGGGTTCCGAATCCAGCTGCCTAAAGGGACCAGCGGACGGTCTGTACAGACCTCAGGACTCCCCTCAGTGTGTCCTCACCTGAGCTCGTGTTCAGCTCTACGCAGTCTACACACGCTGTGCGCAACTGCGCTCCCCAGACTCACTCGGCTTCCTTACCTTCCTTCCACGCTCTGTCTCTCCCAAACTCTGGCAACCACATCCTATTGATTTCAGGTCCTCACTCAGTCTTGTGGTGGTTCACCCCTTCCCCCCACCCCTACTGCCTTAACTCAGGGCCCATCCTCTCCCCCACCTGGATGCCTGCAACAGCTCCCAGGACTCCAGCTGCACCGCACCACAGGGGATCTCTCTGTAATGCAAAATAATCACCTGGACACAGCCCAGCCTGACCCCCTCTACGGATGATCCCTGTGGCACAGAGAGGAAAGTCCTGGGTTCTACCCAGGAGCCCATCCAAGCACACAGAGCCATGGGCAGCTCCCCACAGGGGCCAGATTCTCCAGCCACGCTGGTTCATTCTTGGCCTGAAATGGATGTCTTTGCCATTTTTGCCTAGTTGGCACCAACTCATCTTTCAAAGTCCAGCCCAAATGCCAGCTCCTGCATGAACTGTCTTCTGCCCCATCCAGTCCAACCCCAGCTGCAAGGAGAACTGCCTCCTCTCTGTGCCTACGTTTTCCTGCACACTTGCCACACTCACTCTGACACTCCCCTTCACAGCCTCCTTCTACACCTGTCTCTTCCTGCTCAACTCCAAGCATCTGTGATAGCAAGGGCTGTACGATGTGGTCGCGAGTGCCTGCTGACTGAGTAAGCCTTTACAAACCGCTCACAGGACCCAAACCAGTTTCAGGACTACTAGAGGGGGAAGTTTTTCTAATAGCATTAAACCTATTCCATCATTTATACCCAACTTTAATAATTACAATGTAGACTGCAACAATGTCAGATTAAGCCATGTTTTTGAAAGAGAAACCTTTTTTTTTTTTTCGGTCTTGCAGCTTGCAGAAGCTTAGTTTCCCAACTAGGGATGGAACCTGGGCCCTGGACAGTGAGAGCTCGGAACCATCAGGGAATTCCCATTGAATCCTTCCTGAAGACTTTAAAAAAAGAGACAGAGGTGGAAGACACAGAAAGCATCCGGCTAAGGAAGGGGACATCCTGACCCTTGCTAAAGGAGCCAGGCCTCACAGGAAGCAGCTCTCAACCATCTCACCACCACAGCAGCAGAAAGACGCAGGCTAGCACCATCATGGATAATGAAGAGGAGCAAAAATCCCCTACAGCCTTCACCCTATATTACGTGTTTGGTTTTTTTTTTTTTTTTTTTTGGTCCATGCAAAGAGAGAAGCAAAACAACATCACCAGCAGTTTCAGAGGATGTGGGATTCAATTCTTAAAACATTTCTAAACAATTTTCCACCTCCTCCAGGCCTCTTATTGCAACTGAAACTGAGCAACAATAATTAGACAGTTGAGAGGCTGTGTGGCAATGGAGCAGATGGACAGGTTCGGGCAAAGTGCTTCTCTTTCGGAGCCCCTGGCCCACGACTTAGTCTTGGAGGGTGAGCAGGAAAAGGGCGGAGAGGAGACTCTACCGGCAACACGGTTCCATCCTCTGCCTCACCGTCTCTCATACATATCCCCACTCTCCTCCCCCTCCAGGTGACCTACATGTTGCTCTCATCCTTGGAATGAGAAGGCGTCCTCCTTCTAGTTCATACTAGACAACTACCTAATTCTGAAGGCATGAAATACACAAGAAAAAACTCTGTTTGGCAAAATGGCTTTTGACTAACACCGGACTCTCAGAAAGGGGCAAGTATGTGTCCTAAGATCCCCCAGACTGAACTATTTATCACTGTCACCCAAACCAATAAAAACTACAGAACTCACAATTTTCTCCCCTAAAGGAAACATTTTGTATTTGTCCAGAAGACAATATATGGGTTGAGAGATCTTCAATTTTTAAGAGAAAAACAAAGGAAAGGTAAATGAGCGACTGCTACAAATGGTCAAAATCCGACCCAAACCCCAAATTCAAGTATATATTTTCCCCATGCTTAAAACATCAGAGTGAGAAAAACATAAATCTGTTGATTTAATAGAGGCCTTAAAGAAAAGTGAAATTGAAGTCGCTCAGTCGTGTCCAACTCTTAGCGACCCCATGGACTGCAGCCTACCAGGCTTCTCCGTCCATGGGATTTTCCAAGCAAGAGTACTGGAGTGGGGTGCCATTGCCTTCTCCGAAAGGAGGAGTTAATCTCAGTTAAATCGATGACCCATTATCTTACATGAACAGCCGTAATACCGGTCATAACACACAAATAGACAAAAGAAATCTTAACCCAGCTAGTAATCAGCAGATATAATGAGGAACCATTTTGTAACCATTAAATTAGTTTTCTTTAAAAAAGCTTTCATATGCTAATCCTCACCAGTGGCACACCGGTAGTGATATTGGAACACATACCCTCATATATCGCTAAGAACAGAGTAGCTTGATACAGCCTTTTGAAAAAGCAAATTGACACCACCCATCAAGAATTCCCAAAATGTTTATAACCTCTGACATGTTAATGTCACCCCTGGAAATCTACCTTATAGACCACAAAATGTGTAATTATGGTAACCTTGTGTTCCAGATTTTCTAAGAAAGCCCTGACTTTATGTAATTGTATCCTTTTCAATAAACGCAAACACTAAGAGTGGAACTACATTTGGGAACAATGAAAGTCATCAATATCATAGAAAAATGAAGAAAATTGGTTTGGCATAGGGTCAAGCACATTCATAAAAGTGTTCTAGTTTCTGTTTGGGATGGGGAGTAAGAAAAAAATTCAAGTTCAGCAAATGTTAACTTTTGCCACATAGAAACTGGCTCAATCTATTATTCCCTTCAGAGTCCCGGAGCTGCTTCCACTGGGTACCAGGCCCCACGCTTGTTCTTAAAGCACAAAGACCAAACAGCAAATCTCTCCTGGACGCAACAGGCTCCCACGCACAACCCTGCAGCAGCACCCATGCATGCCACTGCCATGCATACCGCTGCCCACACCTCACTTTCATCTTCTGAGGACACCAGGTAGGCCTGGTCAGGATCAGCAGCTCCACTCTCTCAAGAGAGGCTTATTTCTTAAAGGCTTCTTCTCCCTCATGCAGCAGAAAAAGGATAAGCTGAAGCTAATAAAAGCCGAGAGGAGTAAGGTCTGTATTTGAGAAGTAAAGGTCTTGAACAGCACCATGGGTTCAGGGATCTTAAGAACCTATGCTCAGAAATCCGATTATTTCGTTAGAGTCGTGATATAGAATCATCACCACTAACATTTCTAACATCACTAACATTACTACTGGATGGACCCTGCCCATCTCTACCTCAAGACCTTTTGTAAGAGAGAGGCAGGCAAACCTCTGGAGCAGAAATTCCCAGAGTCAGAGCCGTTCGAGAACTGGATTAAAGCAAAAGACTCTCCAAAAATGCACGTTCACAAACTCTCACATACAATCTCAGAGGGGCCTGAAAGCCCATTAAGAAGCAGACTGCGTGTTAAAAATGTCTGCTTGAATTCAGAAGTCACAAAGAGGAATACAGTCACTGAGTCCTTTCGTGGGCAGGGACCCTCTGAAGGTAAAAATACCTCTTTCTTTTGCAAGTGAGAACTGTGACATCCAGGAAGTACAGTCATCTAATAAGAACGTAAAATGACCCCCCAAAAATCCCACTATTTCAGGGTTTAGAAAGAAGGTGGGGGGGCGGGGATAAAGACCAGCCAGCCACAAGCATTAGGAACATCTTTCCTAAAGTGTCAACAAAGCTTTTAGAAAACCACTAATTCCACATTTTTCTTAAAAGAAAAAAAAAATGCTTTAAATTGACTTTTGTTTAACCTCCCCCCCACTTCACACAAGTGTTCACAGTACGGTTTATCACACCACATGTGTAGTTTGAACCATGTTGTACGGATCTAGTGCATTACAACTAGACCAAATAAACAACTAAGGATCACAGGGAGTGTACAAGAGAAAGGGCTGCTGAGCTCAGTGGTGTGGTTTCTGGGTCAGCACAGGACATCCAAGAGTATGCAGTAAGGAAAAGCCTTCTGGTGAGTGTTCGAAATTTTCTTTCGTTGAACAGGGAAACTCTAAGACACATTCTCTTTCTTTAGCTTATTATAAATGAGTTATGTTTCAAAGGTTTTATCTAGCAAGGTGATAGCATGGAAATCATAGACCATGTCCCCAAAGATACAATGTTAAAAAATCATGGTAGTGACTTAGGCTGACTCATGAACCACCAATGGAGGTTCTGAGGGAACCCCCTGGACCTGGCATTCTATGTGCTGTTTGAGTTCATAGCACCCACTTTCTTTTGAAAGGTGAATCTGAATAGTTGTTTTATCTTTTGAGGTAGATTCTCTGTAAAACCTAGGAGAGAAATGGAAAGTTCTGGAGACTTAGGCAAACCTTAAAAAGAACTAGGAACCTTTTTCTTATTACGATCATCTTGAACCATTAGGTACTTTTTGTGTGGTAAACCCAATGAGTGGGGGAAATCTTCTTTAAATCATCCTTTCTGCTTCCTCCAGTATATGAAGAATATGATGTTTTTTAAATTGTATAAATAGAAAGAAAAGAATAACTTCTTCCTCATCTTTATGTGTGGTCAGTAGAATAATGGGCCCCAGAGATGGCCCTGTCCCAATCCCAGAACCTGGAAACATGTCACCCCTACATGCCAAAAAGGGATCACCACTGTAGAACTAAGGCTGCTGATCCTTATCCTTATTCAGGTGGGTCCAATGGCATCACAGAGCCCTAACCAGAAGAGGCAGGAGTCAGAGAGAACTGAGAAGATGCTACCTGCTGACTCTGAAGGTGGAAGACAGCCAGCAGCCAAGGAATGTGGAATCTCTAGAAGCTGCAAGAGGCAAGGAAAGGGACGGTCCTGTTAGGATCTCCAGAAAGGAACACAGCCCAGTAAACACCTTGATTTTAGCTTAGTGAGACCAAATTTGGACTTCTGACCTCCAGAACTGTAAGATAATAAGTTTATGTTGTTTGTGCCAATCTGTTACAGCCACCACAGGAAACAAATACACCCTGCTTCCATTCACCCTTTCTGAGCACGAATTCATGCCATGCCTGGTGGCAAAGCAGTCATTGTGTTCAAATCAACCAGACCAACAGCTTCCGGCCTCGAGCGGTGGGTAAGAACACCAGGAGAGGGCGTGAAGAAAGCCTGGATTAAACAGCAAGAGGTGGCACAGCAGCACGCAGAGCTGGAGAAGGCGTCTGGGTGGGCAGAAACAGACACCTAAGGGGGCCGAAAGGTCCTTTGGGATCGATAGTGGTGTTTTCTTTTTTTCAATCACAGAGAAAAAGCACACACTGCTTTTACTCGGAAGGTAACCAGGGGACATCTGATGGATACCGATCGCACGTGCTCTGGATTTCAGGCCACAAGTGTTGGCCTCTCCCCTGTCTGCCACTGTGGGTCATAAACCCACCTACTGCGGTCAGCGGTTCCTCAATGACTTACTCGTAAACAAACAGAAAAGTAACAAGGTGCTTCACCTTTCACATTATAACATACCCCACAACAAAGCTTGCTCCCTCAGAGCTTAAGAAACAAACGTCGCCTATGTCACTTAGTCAAGAAAGCGGATTCGCTTCCACTAAGCCACACAAGCATTTCAAATTGCTGTCTGTGCTCTGCTTACCAAACCACAAAACTTCACCACTTGTTCTATCTGCCATTCTTTCATCCTTGGGAATAAAACGTTAAATAAATTAACGAAAGCATTCCACATAGCCTTCTGCCAGCCTGGCAATCTGAAGCCATTTGATAGACGAATGCCCTGCGGATGGCCAACAGTTCCCAGGTGAGGTCAGCAGAAGGCTTTGGAAGCGGGTAGTTTTGTCAAGCGTTCGCTGTCGGTGTGGCGTGAGGACTGTGCACAGATGAGCACAGATGAGCAGGCAAAGTTGGGTTTCTCGGCGCCCCTCGGGCTCGCCCCGCAGGCGCTGAGGGAACAGCAGCCCCGTTTCCGCGGAGCGGCGGTCAGCCTCGGACCCTGGGGTGGCCGGCGGCCGGAGATCCCGGCCCCGACGGCACCGTCAGGTGGCAGCCTGTCCCCTCGGGGTTCGCCGCCTGTGTTTTCTCAGTTTTGTTTCTGAACAAAGACCAGGGTACATAACTTGCCAGCACCGAAGGGGCCGGAAACTACGGAGAACGGTCGGGGGCACTTGGGCGTTCGCGGGGGAGGCCGGGCCTGCGCGGGACAGCGGCCCGAGGCCCCCGCCCGAGGCCCCGACCCCGAAACTCTCGTCTCCTCGCGAACCCCGCCCTAGACCCCGGCCTCGAGACAGACCCTAACCCTGGAGGACTTCCGCCCCGGAGACGCAGGCCCCGAGACCCCGGTTCCAGGACTCCGGCCCGAGACTCGAGCCCGGCGACCCCCGCGCCGGCCGCCGAGGCCCGGGCACCCCGACGTCGGCCCCAGCACCCCTCAGCCGTTACCACTCCGGCCCCCGGGGCCCCGGTCCTGGGGCGGCCCCCGCCCCGCCGGCTCGCGTCCGGCACCTCAGTGCCCGGGAAACGCGAGTCGCCCGAGGCGCGGCCACGGCGCCGGGCCGGGGAAGGGAGGCAGCGGGGGAGGGGGTGTCCGCCGGCCGGAGAGGGCCGTACTGACCGTAGCTGTCGTCGTCGTCCATGGTGCCGGCGCCAGGCTCCGCGCCGGGGCTCGCCGCTCGCCCCAGGTCCCGCAGCTCCCGGCCCCGTCCGCCCGGCGA
>SJXQ01000206.1:701269-714812 GCA_006408695.1 Aepyceros melampus | reverse complement strand
GCCCGCGCCTGCGCGCGCGCGCACACACAGCCCCGCACGCGGCCGCCGCCCGGCCCGCGCCTGCGCACGCGCGCCCGTCCAGATCCCGCCCCGGGCCTGCGGCCCCGCCCGTCCCCCGCGCGCGCACCCCTGGGGCGCGTCCTCTACCCTGCCCAGGACTGCGCGCGCGCGCCCGCCGAGGCCCCGCCCCTCTGGCTGGCCCCTGGCGCGAGGCCCCGCCTCTCACCACGCCCCAACCCGAGGCCCCGCCTCGGCCGCCTCCCGGGGGCCCAGCCGGTTTCGGATTTCCTAAGGGTGGCGCAGGCCTGGGAAACGGACCAGAGCCCAGCCGCCAACAAGGGTACCAAGGTCGTGTCCGGCCACTCAAGGGCAGAGTGGTCCTCGCTGACGTTAGTTTCGCAGGTCCGGCTAGTCCTTGGCCGAATACCAGAATATTTTGAGTTCATTATTTCTGCAGTCTGAACCTTAGCACCGTGAATGTCATGAGTTCATTGCCTTTATATACTTCCTTTTCTTTGTCCTCTGAATTTACCCCGATCAAATTTCAAAGAGAGGCACCTCAGCCTCACAGCGTGTCAGGGTTTTGGTGACCTTGATTCCTGCCACTCTTAGATTCGTACGTTTCTAGGCTGTGCCTTACATGTTTTATTTGCCTCCACTGGGCCGACCGACCGATCCCCACCCACTGGTTAGACTGAGCTGCCCTTTGAGGAGCCTGCACCTGGCTGGAGGTGGCGACATCACCGATTTTTAATTTAGAAAAATAAAGGAAAATGCTGCTTTTCTAGTTGTTCCTGGATGGATATGCTCTGTCTTGGTTTTGTGCTACACGTAAAAATTATAAGTGTGTCATTTGGAAGGATCACACCGGGATGGTCCAGGACCCTCCTGGGGGGCATGACCCTGGACCCCCTAGCACAATGTGCTGTACCGGGGGTGCTGCGGGAGAAGAGCTCAGCCCAAGGTCCTGGCACTGCCCCTGAAAGGTCAGGGAATATCTCCATCAGGGGGAGCTGTGACCCTCCTCAGCAGTCTGGTTCTTTACAGACGGTTCCAAAACATGCCTCCCAGGAGACAACAAAGGAAAGTCCCTTTCCTCTCATGGAAAAGGAGTAATGAATGAGGAAACTCTAGGTTTTCCTTCCACATCTGCTTCCTATTAGCTCTGTGATCTGGACAAATACCTCAGCCCCCTGGACCTGTCTCAAACCCATGAAATGAAGCATCTGCCTATAAAATCCAGGCTCTTGCCCAGTATTGATCTCTGATCTGTTACTGTCTTCTACTTGACTTCAGCACAGCTGACAATGTTTTTGTTCGATGAGACGGATTCCAACATTATCAGTCTAAGGGATCCCAATCTTCACATTCCATCAGGGCGCAGCTCTGGCCCACCCTTCTGGTGGCTAAGAAAACTGTGCATTCACAAACAAAAATATCCCTGTTACTCCCTGAGCTGTCTGACCCAGGCTTTGATGGTGAAGCTTGATGTCTCCTGTATGTCCAAGAAGATGGGCTTTATTTCCTTAGGCAAGTGTTTCTTTCCAATAGCTCCAGAAATCAGACACTTCCCTCACAGAGATTATCTCACCCATAGAAGCTTGATTCTGGTGGACCTGGGAGTTTAATCTTCACTGATTATACATAACTCTTGCTCGATGACCAAAACTTGGGCAGAAAAGCAACTGAGGCCACAGGTTAATTCTCCCTGTGATCTGAACTCCCAAACCTTTGGATGGGAAGGGCATGGATGCTAATCACTTCGATTAGCCTGGTTTTTGACTGTAAACAAATTCCCTTAACTTACATTGTTTCATTACAGCAGTGTTTTCCAATGGCAGGTCCTGACTCTGAATGGTTGAAAAACCAATCTCCATTGAAGGAAGAGAAGATAGAATAAAAGAGAATCAGTGTCCACCTCGTACTGTAAGGATAATGTTTGTTTGGTTTAGATGTAAGTGAATGCACTGGGTAGGGATGTAAAATGTACTTGACAACATATGCATGCTCAGTCATGTCCAACTCTTTGTAGCTCCGTGGACTGTAGCCACAAGGCTCCTTTGTCCATGGAATTTTCCAGGCAAGAGTACTGGAGCAGGTTGCCATTTCCTATTCCAGGGGATTTTCCCTGACCCAGCGTGGAACCCATGTCTCTTGCATCTCTCGCATTGATAGACAGATTCTTTACCACTAGCGTCACCTGGGAATCCCTACTTGTCCACTGGTGACTGTCAAAGACCCTCTGTTAGCTCACATTCCTGGCTCAGGGGCTGGGGGTGTCGGGGAGCGGAGCAGGGGTGCGTTGTTGAGCTGTTATCTCCATACTCCAGATTTGGGAACTGAGGCCCACAGAGGTCACAGTATAAAACGGGAGCCAGCAGGTCAGCTTCTCTTACTACTTGCGTCCTCAGCTCCTGGGGACCTCAGAGGGAGACCTCAGAGGGAGGACGGAGCGGAGGAGCCGAGAGGGCCCAGTGTCTGGAATCCACTGGTCTGCTGCTTCCCCTGACCCCCTCCTCGCCCACATCAAGAACTTTGAAAATGGGCTGGGGCTCCCTGCAGGCCTGTCACTGTGGTCTGTTCTCTTTAGTGGGTTGATCAGCCTGACAACTTTTTTTTAAGTTGATGCCTCCCTTCCGAAGTCCTTGCCTTACATAATAATCTCAACAATTAGAATAATAAGGGACTTTGTTGGCAGTTCAGTTAGGACTCCAGACTTCTACTGCAGGGGGTGAGGGTTCGATCCCTGGCTAGGGAACTAAAATCCCATATGCTGTGCTGCACAGCCAAAAAAATTAGAATGATGAAGGCAGGCGTTTGAGCAGAGGTAACCCAAAATATATCTATTTTTTATCCCATGCTTAAACTGTGATGTTTTGAACTTTTTTAGAAACAGTGTTCAAAAAGGGATAGGTTACTAGATACTGGTACTTTCATGCAAGGGAGTGCCCACAGTCTTTTAGAAGACTGAAGCTGATTTCTGCGTTTACCGAAGTGAGCCAGTTTCCAAGCTGTGTGAAGTGGGAAAAGCTAGGACAGAACACGGGTGTATAATGTATTTCTATTCCTAGCAAAAATGCACCTACATGTGATGTACATTTACACTGTACACTCAGCCATTCCACGTATATTCAGGACAGGGGAACAATGCTGTGACAGGACTGTTCAAAATACTGAGGACACAGCAACAAAAGGAACAGCTGAAAAGCCATGTCTTCTCAGGGCTCCCAAACTAGTGGACAGGCACAGACCATGGCTAAGAGGGCACACAGGGTACTGGGGGCCACCCTGCCTCTGGGAGGAAAGTCAGTTGCCAGGGATACAGGAGTGGGAGACTGTTCGTTACATACACAATTCTTAGGGGTTGAATTGTGAGCCCACAAAGGTATGTTAAAGCCCTAACCTCCAGCGCCTGTCAACTGTGATCTTATTTGGAAATAAGATCTTTGCAAATGTAACCAGGTTAAGATGAGATCATAAGGGTGGCCCAGATCCAATGACTGGTGTCCCTCTAAGAAGGGGAGATTAGGACACAGACACACACAGGAAAGGCCATGTGAAGATGGAGAGGCCGTTTGAGAGGCCAACAACGCCTGGCTCACCAGAAGCTGGAAGAGGCAAAGAAGGGTTCGTTAGAGAAAGTGTGGTCCTGCCAACACTGATTTCAGAATTCCAGCCTCCAGACTGTGGGAGAATAAATTTCTGTTGTTTTAAGCCCCCTAGTCTGTGGGACTTGGTTGTGGTGGTCCTGGGAAATACACAGCTTTTAAATGATGTATCATATACATGTATTACCTGTTTTTATTTATTTTTTATATTTTTTATTGAAGCAGAGTTGATTTACAATGTTGTATTAGTTTTGGGTATACAGCAAAGTGATTCCATTTTATATACATATATATATATTCCTTTTCATATTTTTTACCATCATGGGTTATTATTATAGGATATTGAATATAGTTCCCTGTGCTACACAGTAGGGTCTTGTTGTTTATCTATTTTATAGGGGCAGCTGAGTATTTGTCCAGGATCCCAATATGCATCCTGCTTTCTCTGCTTTTGGATAGGGTGTGATGTTTTGGTACGGGTGGTTATTTGGGGTGGGAGTGAGGAGGGGAAAGGCTGTTAACAGGTAGGTTTGGATCCTGAGAAATTATGCACCCTGGCATTTGCCTCTGGTCTAAATTGGGAGCTCTCTAAGTTAGCTTGCTTCGTAAGTTCAGTCGGTTCTATTTTGCTGTCTGGGTTCAGGTCTTTCTTATTACTTGGCTGGCTTGTTGTAGCCACGTGTTCCGGGAAACAAACTCACTCAGAAGGACAATGCAGATTGTGAAGTGCAATTTATTATACCGGCGGGCCCAAGGCAGAGTCTCCTCTTTGCAACCCGTGGACTGTAGCCCACCAAGCTCCTCCATCCATGGGATTCTCCAGGCAAGAATACTGGAGTGGGTTGCCATTTCCTTCTCCAGGGGATCTTCCCGACCCAGGGATCGAACCCAGGGCTCCCACATTGCAGGCAGACGCTTTAACCTCTGCACCACCAGGGAAGCCCATATAGTAGCTAGTATCTATTAATTCCAAACTCTTAATTTATTCCTCACCCACCCCCTTTCCCCTTTCTTAACCGTAAGTTTGTTCTGTATGTCTGTGAGTCTGTTTCTGCTTTGTAAATCAGTTTATTTTTGTCATATTTTAAATTCCACATATAAGTGATATCATATGATATTATTGCCTTCTTTAAATAAAACTTTTAGAGTGGACTTAGAGATAAGGGGCGATGGCAAGAGCTTTTACTATGACCTTTCTGTTCTTCCTCATGCCCATATTTTTCTATCTGGTTCCTTTTTCTAAAACAAATGATTCTATTTGTTCTCTCTCTCTCTCCTCCCATCAAAGTGAATAAGGCAGAGCTGCCTTGATGGCTCATTGGTAAAGAATCCACTTTGCAATGCAGGAGACACGGGCTCAATCCCTGATCCGGGAAGATCCTGCATGCCAAAGGGCAGCTAAGCCCGTGTGCCGCAGCTATTGAGCTCTAGAGCTGCGGAACCGCAGCTACTGAAGCCTGCGTGCCCTAGAGAAGCCTGTGCTCCTCAGCAAGACAAGCCTCCGCTGAGAAGCCTGTGTACCATAACTAGAGAGCAGCCCTCACTCGCTGCAACTAGAGAAACGCCTGCACAGCAACAAAAACCCAGTGCAGCCAAAAGTTAAAAAAAAAAAAAAAAAAAAGGATGAGGCGGCAGGGGCCCAAGCAGGCGGTACAAGCTGGAGGTTCTCATGAAAAAAGGGAGGACAGTGTCACCTCCCTCCATGAACACTGACACCCCTTCCACGTGCTAAAAGAACGACTCCTGCCACCACCACCCACCACCATGGGGTCAAGGAACACGGTCTGCTGAGGCCAACAGACCCACAGACCCAACAGAACCACATCCTAAGCCCTCCTCTCTGTACAGAACCATAATCGGCTGCCTAATGAGCCACAGCTCAGAGCTCTGTCAAGGCCAGCGCCAGAGTTTGACAGACAGCTACCTCCAATAACACCTGCTTCACAGACGAGGAATGCACACAGCTGGGCCTGCCAGCGATCACCCACCAACCACCCTGTGAAAGAGAGGACAGTGTCACCTCCCTCCATGAACACTGACACCCCTTCCACGTGCTAAAAGAACGACTCCTGCCACCACCACCCACCACCATGGGGTCAAGGAACACGGTCTGCTGAGGCCAACAGACCCACAGACCCAACAGAACCACATCCTAAGCCCTCCTCTCTGTACAGAACCATAATCGGCTGCCTAATGAGCCACAGCTCAGAGCTCTGTCAAGGCCAGCGCCAGAGTTTGACAGACAGCTACCTCCAATAACACCTGCTTCACAGACGAGGAATGCACACAGCTGGGCCTGCCAGCGATCACCCACCAACCACCCTGTGAACCCTTCCTTCTCTCGGAGACCAGGGTGGGAAGGCCTGACCGAGGCTGGCCAGAGGCCTTGCTAGAAGCCAGCCTCGGACCCCTTCCCACCCAGGTTTAGACCGAGGTGTCCTTCGAAAAAGGCAGGGCACGGACACCCTGGCCTAAGGAGAACCCTTGCCAGCCTAGCCAGCCTCTCCCAACCCCCTAAGCCTGCACTCAAGAGGGAGGTGGGGCTGGGGAAGGAAGTGTGGTTACAGAGACGAGGAACTAAACCGCTCACACGGGCCCAGACTGGGGCATTGTCTTGCTTTGAAAACCCCCAGATTTTATTTTGCTAAAGCTTGCAATTTCTTCTGTGTGTGAATGGCACTTGGAAATCTGTTTGTAATGGATCTTGATTGTATCCAGCTGTCACCAACTGTTCCCTTGCTGCCCGAAAGACAGCTGGCCACGTGCCACACAGTCCAGGCTCTCACTTCAAATAGAGGAGCTAATGCTCTGGTTCCCGCCAGACCTGCCAAAATGTTTTCACTTACGGAAAAAAAAACAAAAGTGGGGGATGGGGGCAGGGGCTCAGAGACAGCAGCGTCAGGAGGACTGGGCAAGGCCTCTGGGCCAAGGATATCGACAGAGGCAGCTGGCTCCATTCCGAGCCATGAATAGGGGCTTCCCTAGTAGCTCAGTTGGTAAAGAATCTGCCTGCAATGCAGGAGACCCCAATTCAATTCCTGATTCAAGACGATCCACCAGAGAAGGGATCGGCTACCCACTCCAGTATTCTTGGGCTTCCCTGATGGCTCAGCTGGTAAAAAAATCCCCCTGCAATGCAGGAGACCTGGGTTCGACCCCTGGGTTGGGAAGATCCCCTGGAGAAGGGAAAGGCTACCCACTCTAGTATTCTGGCCTGGAGAATTCCGTGGACTGTATAGTCTATGGGATTGCAAAGAGTTGGACACGACTGAGCAACTTTTACTTTCAACCAGGGCACGGTCACCAACAATGCTCCTGTCTGACTCACCCCTTCCACCAAGACTTCTTGTTGAGGGGGGCCTGGAAATTGAGACCTGATAGAATCAATGCCCACTGGTCTCTGCCAAGGGAAAGCATCTCACCAAGGCCATGCAAAGCAGAAAACAGAGTAATACACATAAGAAGGGAGAATAAAGTGCATGAAACGCGGATCATTTCTAATACTGTAAGAGCAAAAAACCACATAGAGGTGCATGTTATCAGTCCCCACAGTTAGCACAGGATAAAGACGGACACGTCCTTTCAACAACACAGTGTGACAGGTGCTGGGAAAACCTGAGGACAGGAGTCACTGGATTAGGGCCTCTTGTCTTCAAGGATGGTCCTGGGGGCCAGGAAGGCGGACCGGAAAGCCGGTTTCCTTCTCTAGAGGTTGGACAACTGGTTAGGAGACGATTCGAATCCAAGAGAAACATGGCCATAACTCAAGCTGAGAGCCAGGCAGTGGAGACAGGAAAGAGGACTTTTCCAGACAGCCAGGTGGAAAGATTAGAATTCCATCATTGACACATGGGAATCACGTGAAGACGGTGCTGAGCCTGGCGGGCACATTTCTGGCTTTGGCATCTGCGTGGATGGCGGGCCCCCAGCCTCAGGGGGCTCACAGGAGTTGGACACAAGTAGGAGGAGGCAGACAGCTATGAACTATGTCTGGGCCATGAATTTGCCAGTAGGATATCCACGAGCATCCTCTGGATACATTGATTAGACAATGGGGTATAATGATTGGAGTGGATTGATCCTGGCTCCATCTAAGTATCCAGGGCTCACCAGATCCAACAGATTTAACATTTAAGGGACAGAAAAAGAAGAGCTCTTCAGGGAGAGCGGGATGAACAGTGTCAAATCCTGAAAAGAAGTCGTGGCAAACGCTCATCCAATTTGGGAATTGGATCACTTGAGTGAAGCGATGCGGGCAGAAGGCAGACTAAGAGAATGAAGCAGAAGGCAAATCAAAGCTAAGTTGAGGGAGAGGGTGGCTGGGAGGGGACATGGAAACAAGGGGGCTTTTTTAGGATGGCAGACACTTGAACATGTTCATGAGAGAAGGAAGGGGGAAGAGCAAGACACAAGAGGCAGCTAGGAGGTGAGGTCCCCAAGGGGTGGAAGATTGATCTGGAGAGCACACTGAGGTCCCCACAGACGGTCCTACTGACCATTCCATGTAAGAACTGTTTGATCAGAGCTGTGAGTGTGGTCCCCACCCAGCAGTGGGGTCAGCATCCCTAGGGGCTTCCCTGGTGGCTCAGATGGTAAAGAATCTGCCTGTTGATGCAGGAGACCTGGGTTTGATCCCTGGGTTGGGAAGATCTCCTGGGGAAGGGAATGGCAACCCACTCCAGTATTCTTGCCAGGAAAATCCCATGGACGGAGGAGCCTGATGGACTAGGAGTCAGATACAACTGAGAGACTAACACTTCGACTTTTCAGGAACATGTTAGAATTGCAAATCATCAGACCTCAGCCCAGACCTGCTGAACCAGAATGTCAGGGGCTGAGGCCCAGCAACCTGTGTTCTCACGACCCCCTAGTGATTCTGACCCTCAAACCTGGGACTAGCACAGCAGCTTTCAACAGTGGCGGCCCAGTAGGATCACTCAGGAAGGTTTCAAATGCCAATGCCCGAGCCTCACCCTCAAGAGTCTCGTTTCGGCACATTCATTATCAATTAAATTAGTATTAAATAACTCTCCCAGGTGATTTTGCTGCTCCGTGAGTGTTGGAGCCACTATGTTAGAAGGGGAATAGATCACAAGGGGAGGGAAAGCAGCTGGTTTCAGTTTTGGGTTCCTCGTGTTTCGTTGTTTTACTTTGGAGAGGAATGAAAATCATTTGCAAGAGTAAGGGCACACAGGCAGTTGAGAGGGCACAAACATGTGGTAACTGCAGAAGGGATGGGAGAGTGGGGCCGTCTGAAGACAGAGCCTAGCGGGTATGGCCACCACCTTCTGCAGCCGGATGGTCCTCCTCAACAGAACCAGCTGGTCCTGAGGAGTGAGGAAGGAAGGAGCAGGACGTGGCTGGGACTGGGCCAAGCAGGGTGTGTGCGGCAGGGGCCCCTCCAGGCCTGTGTGTGCCTGCTAAGTTGCTTCAGTCATGTCCATCTCTTTGCGACCCTGTAGACTGTAGCCTGCCAGGCTACTCTGTCCATGGGATTCTCCAGGCAGGAATACTGGAGTGGGTTGCCATGCCCTCCTCCAGGGGATCTTCCCAACCCAGGGATCAAACACGTGTGATTGTGGGTTCAAGGGAAGGAGCTGGTTCAGGTGACAAGCCACAAGGTCCGGAAGGCCAAGAAGGAATCACACTGCTGAGCTTCCACCAGGTGTCACGTGACACATCCTCAGGCTGCCCCCTAGTGGGGGGAGAGGATTCCCAGAACCTCTTTTCTCCCAGAATCTTGTTTCACCCAGGTCCTGTCTACACCGAGGCTGTCCATGCTACCAAGACAGGGCAGGATTCACACCCTGGCCTTCCCCACTCCATCACACTGGCCAGCCTTTCACTGCTCACTTCTGACTCTCAAGGTTAGGCCGAGCTTCTAACAGATGCTCGCCTAGTTCCCCAGGTGTTCAGATAACTGTGCTTTTTTCTTAATTGGGATACTCCAAGCTCCATGGTCACGTCCTTCTCGTACCTGTGGTTATCCCCATTTCCTGTTCTGATAGCATGCAACACTGCAGGCTTGTCTGTATCACGGCCCTAGAACCTGTCACCCACCTGCCTCTCTTTTACGACGGTGCCCTACCACTCGACTTCCCAAGCCAGTGGTGTTCCCCCGGCCCTGAACTTTCCACCACATTTGTTACCTCTGCTCTCGATTCCAAGTACCCAGGTGGCCCCACCTTTCTAGTTACTGCCATGTCATACTTCTAGACAGGAGCACTTCTTGGCCGGCCTGTTGGACTGGTCATCCTCGCCCGTCTTCTCCACCCCTACCCCCTGGCCTGCACACACACTGTCGTCTGCTATGGGTGTGTAGAGTGAATCAGACCTTGTATTCTCTTGCTGAAAATACCGCAGGCACTCACCAGAGCCTGAGAGACACACTAAGGCTGGAGGGATGATGTTCCTGCTGAAGTTATCAAATGAGAAATACCCTGGGTTTTCGCTTTTTCACTTGACCATGTCAGTCAAGGGAGCCTGGCTGGCCGAGCCTGCTCACCAGCCGATGTCTGTTCACAGCGTCCCCTCGTCTCTGAGACCACATCTGGTAGAGCTGGGCCTCCTCCTGGTTCCCACTGGAGTTGGCAGCTCTGAGCTTGAGACCACAGACTGACAGAGGAAACCTGGCTGTTTGTCTTCCGGGCACCCAGAACAATGTGGATAGAGCTATGGTCTTGCTTGTATGATCCCTGTGCCCAGATTTGTGGTGGACCAACTCCAGCCGCTGCCCAGCCTGACGTGCAGCCTTTGGACACAAGCTCGGCTGGTCGGACAGGCCTGTGAGCTGTAATCTGTCACCCCAAACTCTCGCCCACCTGCTGAGCACTCCCTCTGGTTTGGGTACAGTTGATGCCTCGCGTCACCTCTTCCTTTGCTGTCATTTTGAGCCATCTGGCCATACCTCCACGGTGACCAGGGTAGAGTCCTGTGTCTGAGGGCATCCCTGAAGGGAAGGAAGGGGTGAGGAGCTGTGGGGCTTGGCTACCAAAACCCACCCACCGGAAATCTGCCCCTGCCCCGGACTGTCACCACTCACTGGCGCTGCCCTTGCCACTGGTAACCTCCCAATCACAGGGGGCTCTACAGGGTCCTGGGCCCCTCCCGGCCACGCCCCAACTTCCAGATCACGTGCAATCAGCCAGACATGATCTTCCTGCTCTTGTTAGGCCCAGCCTGACCAGACCAACAATGTCCACGTGGGCCACTGAATTCCAGTGCATGCAGGAACCAAGCCTTCCTTACCAGGGCCTCCAGCACATGGCTGAGGCAGCAGCTGGGCACGTCCACTAAGGCCAAGGCTGAAGGTGACCTGACTACATCATTGTACCTGGGCCAGGCTGGGAGCAGGGGCAGTCCCCAAACTGGAGGCCTGCGTTGCCCTTGACAGCTGTCAGAAGAAAAACTCAGTTTGGTAATCTTTACCTGTAGAAATCCAAACATTTGGTTACAAAAATTTTCAAACAACAGATCTCAGTGGAATGATACTGTTTTCATGTTTCAATCTGATACTCATTGAAAATCATCCACAAAGCTCAGGGAGCCACTTCAAAGGATTCTTGCTTTTTTAAATTCGGATAAGTGTATGTATAACATTAAGACATTCAGATAAACCTCTTTATTTCTAATTAAATAGGAATGTGCTCTAAGCTTTCTTGCACAGACTGCCCGAAGTGCCTGGCTCCCACTCACAGGCGGGTGACAGAAAGCACCCAAGGCTGACCTCGTGTGTGAACGGGGCCAGCAGACTGAAGTATGGGGTGGGAGGAAAGCTTTTAAAAGCCAAAGGGAAAAGACACAGGCAGGTCTCACAAAAACTCGTTATTTTATTGCACTGAGATCTTGGCAACATCTGTGGCCCCCTCGGTCCCTGGCCATGAGCTTGCGGGCTCACTGCACACACAGGGCCTTGGTATAACCAGGGCCCCCAGCGGAGAAGCAGGGAGGGAGAGGACTGGGATCACCAGGAGAGGTGCCCCCTTCACAAACATCAAGTTAAATTAGACCCACCCACGTCCTCAGTCAACAAGCGTCACCCTGAAAGCTTCAGTTCTTGCCTTGATGTGTACGCACCCAGGATCTGGGCTCACATCCTGGGCCACTCCTTCCCCTCTCAGTTTGGCTGATGCTTCTCCTTGAAAGGGGAGGACTCGCCTACCTAACAGTGAAACACGCTGTGGAGTCAGGCCAGTGCTCATCACTGCCTGGGAGAAGACGGGTGATGTGTTTTCCTCAGAAAAAGGCGTTGTAATTATATAGTGGAGAAAGGAAGAGACTGATTTGGAGACGAGGGAGAGAAACAGAAGGAGATAAATTTTGTGCGAGCAGACAACAGATTTTTTTTTTTCTTTTTCCAACTAACAAAGCATGACAAGAATATGGCCGGGGAAACAGTTCACACAGGAATGAATGCTGACATCTTGAGATGGGGAGAAGAAAATCCTGCCCATGGAGACACCTGCCTTCCCTCCAGGCATGACAAATGACAAAGTCACAGGGCACTGGGGCGGGCCCCTCAGTTCTGAGCAGGTGTGGCTGACATGCAGGAGTCAGGCCTCCAGAAAAAGGCTCCCTGGCCAGTCCAGGCAGAGCTTGGTTCCCATCTGCTGGGGCCAGAGCAGCCCCAGCTCAGGCCATGGGGTACTATCCTCCCCACCTTTTAAGAGAGAAATACAAAACCAGGAAAAACAAAAACCACCACCCACATGAAAAAATTAAGGTTATCTCCCTGTATAAAAAATGTTTAATGCTTTTTCGATACCACCTGGGTCCCCCAGGTCCCAGAACAAAGGACAAAGGGCAAAGCTCAGTGAGAAAGAAAGCAGGGGCTGGACGAGTGTATTGGGGCTCAGGCCAAGGAGACCCGTTGGAGCGCAGGACCAGGCCAGACATTGAGCCACGCCCACAGGAAGTGATCCCAAGAGGACATGTGCTGAGGGATAATCTTCAGGCCTAACTTCTGTACCTTTTACCACTGGGACACTGGTCTTTTTTCTGTACAATATCAGCTCACTGAGGATTTCCCATATTTATTAAATTACAAGTTCGCAGGCACAGCTTGAGTAGGATAAAAAAAGGGATAGTGATCATCTCCAGTTACATAATCATCTTCAACTCAAAAGCACTCACAAAATTGAGCAAACGAAGCCAGTATTTGCATATTAGGGAAAGGAGACATATTGCTAATGGAAGCCACAGGCCTGGTCAAAAATAAATGTTTTATATCAAGTAGTAAAATAAAAGGAGGAATCTACCCCAAGAACACCACCTCAGTGAGGACCCCGGGGTTACTGCAGCTGCAAGGGCCGGGGGCAGGAGCGGGGAGGTCCAGCAAAGCCACCTCGGAGCCCCCACCCCACCTCGGCAGTCCGCTCTCCAGAGGGGGTCTAGAGTTTCTTGAGATGGAGAGATGCACTGCCCTCCGCCCCTGCCACCCAACTCCAAAAGAAGGGAGAGGCTGCAGCGTGGGGCTAGCCTGGGGCTCTGACTTTCCGAGGGTGGACTGGTAAGGCATACAGAGGCCCCATGGGAGGAAGTGGGAGCTGCACGGTCTGTGGAGAAGGGCAACTGGCTGCACACTGTCACCTCCAGAGCTTGAGGTCACCCTGGAAGGCTGGGCCACGACCTCCTAGGCCTCCCCTTTGGCCAGGCTGGATGCTGCTGGCCGCACCCCGCTTCCCAGTCGCTGCGCCGCCATGCGGTTTGTCACAGGGCACGTCGTGTCCACCTGGGCAGAAGCCCAGGGCCTCTGCGGGCCATCCCCCCACCGACAGGCCAGCGAGTCCACGGCAAGCGGCTCTTCAGTCCAGACAGACCATCTGCTGGGAGGGATGCCGTGTCTCTGGAGGCTGTGGGGGCAGAGAACGTGGTTCCTGATGGAGAGAGACGAGACGCTGAGGGTCCCACCGCCATCCCTGAAGTGTGCGTCCCAC
>SJXQ01000206.1:680885-700297 GCA_006408695.1 Aepyceros melampus | reverse complement strand
CGATAGCTCAGACTGGAAGCCTTAGCTGGATGAGTCACAGACCAAAAGTTCCGTCTACTCTGAAGTTTCTGGAAGGCGTTGAAGTTTCTTTTCTTCTCTCTCTTGAATTTTTTCAATTTCTTCTCCTATGTCAAGAATCACAGCGTCACAATTCCCACAAAGGCCTCCCCCAGGTCCTGGTGGCTCCTTCCGAGTGCTCACTGCATGCCAGCTCGAGTCTCAACGTGTGACCTGAACAGATTTGTCCTCCACGTGGCCCTCGGGAGGTGTCCCCACGACCCCGACTTCACTGACAGCAGAGCATGAGCAACTGGGGGACGGAGACCCTGCACCCAGCCACGTGGCTCCCAGGCAGCCAGGCTCCAGCCTCACCCTCAGCCACTTCAAACCGCCCCGAAAACCCAAGTCCCTCCTGCCAGGCGCCACCACGCGTCACACCTTCCCTCGGTCGAACTCTTCATCCCAGTCATCAATGACCGTGGCCGTGCGGGCCAGCCTGCTGTCCTGAATGGCATCCTGACTGACGGCCGACACCTCGCCGTCCCACGTCAAAACTGCAAGGCAGACACGTGCGTCAGGACCTGGGTGGGCTTCCAGCTGCCCTGGCAATTTACTTCAAGGGTGAAATTTACATACGAGGCTGCTCTGCTCCTAATCATTCACCATTTTTGAGTGCCACCTTCTGGTGAAAATGGACACACAGAAGGAAAAGGAAGAGGGATAGTGTGGTCTCTGGTTTGCAGGACAGTCAATGATCCTGTCACATGAGCAAACACTGTTGACTCTGCCACCAATCCTCAAGTTTAGTTTTTATAAACCCCTGCTCTCATTTGAGAGACAAAGATCTTGTGTTCTCCAAGTCCAAATTAGAAAAATAATGTTCTAAATGAGAACATACAGCACGTGAGCCGGACGAGCCTTTCCGTCCACAGCTATCCCTGCTCTGAGACACACACTCGCCCTCTCCCTGCTCCCAGACCCCAGAGGGAAGCTGTTCTGGATCCTTCCACAGACTAAACCCACTGCAGGGTTCTTGACCTGCAATGCAATGGCTTCCTTTTCCTGTCTTCAGAGCCAAGCAATCTCTGTGCACAAGGCTCAACAGAGCAGGCCCGCTTCAGCCCTCTTTATCTCCTAAGCCAATCGCAGAAAAACAGAAGGCAGATCTCAAAACAGTACCTTTTCTCCCATAAGCTTTATCAGATGAATATTTGAGCAATTCTTGGACCACATCAGATTCTCTCTCTCTGTCCCAGGATGCAAGTGGAGCCAGTCCCAGCCCTGCAATCAAGAGGAACAATTTACATTCATTTAAATCACCGAGAAAATGATCACACACCTTTTATTTACAACAGCACTGCAAAACTTACTAATCATAAATTACTGAAAGAATGTATAAAAGCAAGCTCTTTCTGCCTGCCTGTGGCAAGAGAGTTAATGATTTCTCTTCCTCGCCTGTAAGGAACCGGCAGAAACATGGAGCGGAGGGAACTGGAGGGACGAGGCACCTCTTTCCACTGCCACCGCAGCCTGGTGGGGCAGCTCCCATCTGCCGGCCCTGTCCTCAGAGAGCCTGGCCAGCAAGAAAGGACATCTGCACAGACAGTACTAACTGCCCCTCATCATGGCTCTAGAGATGACATCTGAGCTGGCCCTGGCCTCTGCCCTGCCCCTCAACCAACTCCAACCGCCTGAATGGACTCACCGTCCTAAACACAAGCCTCACCTCGTCTCTCCATGCCACCAACTTGGCAGTGACCTTGTGTCCTTCAGGCTCAGTGCTCTGAGCAGGAGAGCGTCCACTGTCCAACCCCAGCCTATTCCCACCTGCCCCACCAGCTGCTCCTCAGCACAGCTTGGGCCCGGTGGTAACGCGGAGCCATGGACAGCTATAGCTCTAGCTAATTCTCGGCCAGTGACGCCCGTCCCCATTTTGGGACTGTGAGCGGGCACGCACAGCACTGGGTCTCCCTGCAGCCCTGGCACCCCCGGCTTGGCCAGCAGGCTCACAAAGCAATGTCGCGGTCTGGTGGCGGCCACTCTCGCTGCCTTTTCTCCAATTATGCTCTGGCCGCCTGCCGCAGCCACTCCTCACTGCCTAGGAGTTAGTGCTTTGAAATGGAATTATCAAAACTCCACGTTCATTCATGGCTGCGTTTCTCTGGAGTCCAGTACAAACTCCAGGTCAATCCCCAGGGACCAGTGTGCTCCCAAAGAACTAATACAACAGCTGATGCCCTGAGATCTGGGCCCCTTCCGGAGGAGCTGAGGACCTTCTCCCTCGTGTAACAGACACACTCCACCAGGAGAGCCCAGTGAGTCCCACCAGCCAGAAAGAGAGAAGACAAAATCCGAATAGGCTGCTTGGTGGGGGGCTCAGCCTAGGCAGACCCATAGCACACGGAACCCCAAATGCAAGAGGCCACATGATCGTCAGACAGGCTCACAACTGAGAGAGGGCAGAGGGAAGTGAGCTTCTGAACTCAGTGCTCCAGGTTCAAGTGGCAAAGGGCACCACCAGGCTGGGCGGCCCAGGAGTCACTCCAGTGGGAAGGTCCAGAAGGGAACAGCCCTGAATCAGAAGAAACGCTGGGCTCACAGAATGTGCTGACGTTTACGTGTGTCCTATTCTCCTGTGGGGTAGATCCGGCTGATGATCAGCCAGGCGAGGAGGCCCAGTGGGCAGACAGCTCACACCAGGACACAGGGCTCCCCAGTGAACCGCATCTGTCTCTGGACACACAGGGCAGGCTGGCTCCTGCCCTTAGCGGCCCCTCCCCACCCCTTGCACACCTGTGGGGGCCCTGGGAGCCTGGCCATTCACAGCTGGCAGGGGCCTGCGCCCAGGGACAGCGGGGCCCCTCTGGCCCTCGGGCTCCTTCTCTTCTACTTCTTGTCGTGGCTCTTGCTTCTTTTTTTTCTTTTTCTTTTTCCTTGGTGATGTTGCAACGGTCTCTGGCTGGATGACGTCCGAGGGTGCGCAGCTCCTGAAAGTCAGAGTAGACAGTCAGCTGCGAGCAAACCAAAGCCCAGACACCTCGAGAACTCTGCTGGCGTGTGCCCAGCCTGCAGAAGAGCCCCGGGAGACACCACCCAAACCCAACCAGGACAGAGTGCGTCAGCGATCCACGGCCACAGCCCAGGAAAGCAGATGAGCACGTTTTTAATCCTCACCGAGGCAAGTCCTACAAACTGGACAACAGGACCCCAGCCCAGTCCAGGTCACGTGACCTCCCAGCACACATGGTACTGGCCAGATCCAGGACATGCCTCCACTTGCCAAACCCCGGGACAACAAGGTCACATCCCAGAGATCCAGGCGCCTGTTATTTCCAGACAGCACCCACCCAGAGCAGACTGTGTGTGAGTGGAGGTGCAGGGCCTCTGGCTCCTCGCTCTCACCCATGCCAAGGTGGGTCCTCAGGGAGGCAGTCTTCTTCGTCACAGCTCTCCGGTCCCTTTCTTCTCCTCTTCCTTCTGCTCACGTGGGGGCCATCGGTCATGCATCCCATGGGCCAGCTGTTCTCCAGGCGCTGGCCACTCCCTGGCTGGTGTCTGCCCTCTTCCTCCGATCTGTCTGCCGGTGGCTCTGTCTGGCCCTCCTTCCTGCGTTCAGGACTCCAGGGCGGCCCTGGTGTCTGCTCGTCCTGCAGTGGGGTGGTGTCCACATCCCCAGTGTGCTTCCTCTTCCTCTTCTTCCTCTTCCCGGGCGGGGCCACCACGGCTGTGCAGGTCTCCGAGACACACTCCCCCCCTTTCACGCGAGTCTTCTTCCTCTTTTTACCAAGGCTCTGGGGGGGCTCGCTGGCCTCTGGCAGCTGGTATGGGGGTGCCCGGAAGGCCCCATTGACCTGAGGCAGGGGTGCAGAGGCGGGCGAGCAGCTCTGTGGGTCTGATGTCCCGAGAGGTTGGGGGCTGCTGGACAGTGAAGGGGGACAGGGGCCGAAGAGGGGCTTCAGATGGCTGGAAGGTCTGGGAGCAGGTGAGACAGCCCTGTAGGGAGAGGTGGGCAGTTAGGACAGCCTGAGTTCTCCTGCCCTGCCCTCCCTCAGCCCCTTCCCTCTCAAGTAAGGATTTTCAATGATTTTCCCTGTAAACCTCAGATATGTACATGTTTCAGAGAAGTTAGAAAACACAGGCTAACAAGCAAATTCAAACCTCAGGATCAAAGTTCATAAAAATCACTACGTATCTCGGTTTCTTGTTGCCAGGGAGTCCAAGGTACTTTTACAAACTCCAGTGCTTTAAACTTTCCATACAAATGTGTTCAGAGGAAAGCTCCATCAAGCAATAAGCGTCCAGCCTCCACAAGCATCACGCGTCTGAGCACAGGCAGCCGAGTCTTACAAGAAAGGCAGATATAAGCCTATCTGTCTTTTGCTATTACCTTCCTAGGATTTTCCTCTGAAACCTGGGGTTTATGAAGATCAGGGAGACAGACTTTCCAGCCAGCTATACAGCAAGACAAGCAAGGGGTGGGACTGGACAGGCGAGACTCTTGGCTCTCCTTCCTGTCAAATGTGTCTGTCGCTAACTTGTGTCTGTGTGTGTGTTTAGTGGCTAAGTCACGTCCAACTCTTCTGCAATCCCAGAGACTATAGCCGACCAGGTTCCTCTGTCCATGGGATTTCCCAGGCCAGCATACTGGAGTGGACTGGCACTTCCTTCTCCAGGGTATCTTCCTGACCCAGGGATCAAACCCGGGTCCTCTATTGGCAGGCCGACTCTTCACTGCTGAGCCATCTGGGAAACCTTTCTGTCAATTATGCATGCACCCATGGAAAAGTCAATTTTCCACCCTGAGCCACAATTTTCTCATCTGTGAATGAATGACAATAATGCCCACCTCCAAGGGTTATTAATTAAACAGAACTGTCTCTTCACTGTCTAAATCAGAACAAACTCTGGTGGTCACACAAACTGTATTACTATGTCACGTTACTCTGCATTTTTTGGAATTAAAAAAAGTTGTACGTCAAGGAAACACAGAAAAAAATACCAAATATATGTTGTGAACATTTAAGGACTTTCCAAGTGCAAAACCCCCATGCCAGCAGTGAGAGTAGGAGGAAGGGGGCTGGGGGAAGGGAACAGCAGGCCCCCGAGTGCAGGCCTTGAATGAGTGGGGCAGGGAGGGCATGATGGCTCCATGTAAATGCTGAACCCGTCCAAACCACCTCATGGCTTTGCTTCGTCTTCCTTCTCTCCTCCATCCCTCCACAGCTGTCAAAGGCCTTAAGAGTCTCTCACTCCTCAGACAACCATTTATCAGTAACTCTGAGCCTTCTGCCCTTGACACCTGAAGGGACTCAAGCGTCCCTGTGCAGAGCGGGCTGGGAGGTGACAGCACATGCCTCCGGACAGGCATCTACCCAGGATGCTGAAAAGCCCCAGGGAGCCACGTCTGCTGCAGTGGCCCCTGGAGCCCACTGGGAATGCCCTGAGGGCCAGGGCAACAGACCCCACCTTGCCCCAAGATAAGCCCCAGAACACTGCTAGGAGACACTACCTGCTCAGAACTCTGAGCTCACACGGCGTCTGTCCAAACACCCACCACCCCTGCAATCCTGGCCTTCCGATTTGGGGTCCTGTCTCAGCGCTGGGGATCCCCAGGCAGATCAGTTCACAGCACACCCAGCACCAAGAGCATGTGGCAGACAGACGGGAGATGAAGACAGAGTCAAAAAAGGCCAGGACCGCAGAGACCAAGCTGCCTGCACCCTGCGGAAACCCCTCGGGCAGGAGGAGAGGGGACACCGGGCAGACCTCTGCGCCGGCCCCACAGGGAGGGGCGGCTGCCCTGCTTACCGCATCGCATGGACAGGCCAGGGGGCGGCGACGACGGGGTGAGTGGGTTTCCGGGGGTAGGTGAGGTCGGAGGATGGAGAGAGGGCAGGTGGACGGAGGTCATTGCCGGTTGCCCTCCGCAGGGTGCTGGCCTGCAGTTATTGACATAAATAAAAACTTGGTGGTCTAAAAAAGGTTGCCGTGAGTGAGGAGGAAAATAAAAATAAAATTAAAAAAAAGAAAAGAAAAGAAAAGAAAAGAAAAGAAAAAAGAGCCCAGAAGGGAGGATGAGAGGACAGAAGGAGAACAAAAAAGGGAGCGTGAGGGGTGGGGGTGGGGGGATGATAGAAGAAGAATCAGAAGTGTTTTTGGTTAGAAACAAAAAGGAAAAAAGGAAGGAAGTTTAAACAAAAACTTCAGCACAATTACATCACAGCCAGTCAGGCTGCACACAGAGGTGCCGGCCAGCCTGTGTCCCTCGTGCTGAGCTCCCGGCCGGGGCCCATCCCCGAGGCTCCCTTAGGACGTCTGTCCACAGAAATGGAGGCCCATCGGCCGCCAGCCTCATCTGATCACACTGCCGCTGCCCTCGCCTGGGCCAGGACAACCCTCCAAAGCTGGGGGACGCCCTCAGCCGTTGTCCCACCGCCCTCCCCAAGCTAAAAGCACCCCCACTTCCTGGCTCCTACCAACACCCTTCGGGGTCAAGCTGCCCACACACTCACCTTCTTGGCAGAGAGGGCCAGCTTTTTGGCCGGAGGAGGAGACATGGCGTTGGCCGGCTCGGGGCTGGCACCGCTCGGGACGGGGCACTTGGCCTTCTCTGGCTCGGCGTCCTGTTGGGCCGGCAGCACCTTGGCGGGGCCGGCAGTGGAGGAGTGGGTTCCCTGAGAATCTCCGAGGTGGGTGGCTCCGCCCCGTGGGGCCTGGGGGGGCCTGCTGGTGGGGTGCTCGGGGCTGGAGCCCCCCCTCTCAGGGGTGGGGCTCTGGTTGCCCGCCTGGGGCCCAAGCCCGTTGGGGGTCCCCACAGCTGGGGCCCGGAGTGAGGTAGAGGCAGCGGCCCGGCCGTCCCAGGAGCCTGGCCTGCGACCCTCGCTCCTGCTGCCTCCTGGTGCGCTAGCACTGGGCGGAGGGCAGAAGTGCTGCAGGGAGGCTGGTTTCTTGACTTTCTTTCCAGGCTCATCCAGAATGGCTGGCGCGTGGGTGGGTATTTTGCAGACTTTGGGGGAAGGGGACCCCAAGGGGGGCTTGGGAGGACATATCCATTCGGAGACTTCAGGCTCGACACAGAGCCGTTCCTGGCAATGGGCACTCCAAGTTCTTCGGGGGTCTGTGGCTTCTTCATCGTCATAGGATCTGGTCTCTAAGAGAGGAGCAAAGCAGAGAATGTGGTCAAAGCCAGAGGGAGCGAGGCCGGCGCCGACGAAGAGGCAGCAGGCGGGAGCTCTGGAGGAGCTACTCCGAATTACTGACATGGGCACGTGATACAGACGTCGCTGCTTCTTTTCAGCAATTCCTGAGTTCAGCACAAATGGGTACGTCTCCATAAGCATCTCGAGTATGAAAGCAGGACATTTTCATCAGGATATGAGAAATACAAAAATAGTATAAAGGGAAAAAATTTACCAAGTGCCATCACCTAAGCATAACCCTTGACTGGTATGCTGGTGCCCTCCCCACGGGCTTCTCTGCCGACACGGGGCACCTTGGTTTCAACCATGTGCCGCCATCGCTTAAATACTCAGGCCCTCAACAAAGGTCTTAACGTTTGACCAGCAGACAGCTCGGAGAAGGTGATGGCAACCCAACTCTTGCCTGGAGAATCCCATGGATGGAGGAGCCTGGTGGGCTGCAGTCCATGGGGTTGCTAAGAGTCGGACGCGACTGAGCGACTTCACCTTCACTTTTCACTTTCATGCATTAGAGAAGGAAATGGCAACCCACTCCAATATTCTTGCCTGGAGAATCCCAGGGACAGGGGAACCTGGTGGGCTGCCGTCTATGGGGTCACACAGAGTCGGACATGACTGAAGTGACTTAGCAGCAGCAGACAGCTCACAGTGTGAAGAGCTTATAAATTAGACTGGCTCCAGGTAGCCTTGAAACGACCAGCTGGGTGCTAGGTGCCCCATCCTTCTCTGTAGCACCATTACACCCAGGTCTATACTGCCCATACCCTGAAACGCTCCCCAAGGCCTGCATCAGGGTACTCACCTGACCGGTCACCTCCCCCTCCCAACAGGTCAAGGTCCTACGGTTAGTAACTACTTGCCGATGAAAATCAAACAACTAAATCTTCTCCTGTATTTAGTACTCTATACTCATTTGTTTTAGCAATAGAATGACTAGACTATTAATATTTTCATAAATTAGGATGCATATTGCCACACTGAATTTACTATTCTCTTACCAGCAATGAGGTTTTCCCAAAACGTTTGCTAAATTGATACTACTTTGAATCATTAAGCACCCATCTCCTTTGCACAGGCCACAGAGTGACTTGAAGTCACTGAGGTCATTATCTCTAATTCCCTCCTAAAGGGAATATGCCTTCCCACTGTGCTGCACAACCTGTTCAATTGTTGAGCGTTTAAGTACCTGGGACCATACAATGTTATTTAAAGTAAAATGACTTCTGGGCAACTGCAGTGTATTTGGGAAAGTTGCTTTCGTAATGAAAACACACTGTCAGTGGAGTAGCCTTGCTAGCCCAGCCTAACCCAGGGTTGCCCATGCGCCCCTCGCTGTTCCTCTGAGCTGTGCCTGAGGCTTCTGGCTTTCTTGCTCTGGCCAGAGTGACCATCACCCTTGCAACTGGGTCACAGCTCATCACTGCTGTGTCAATTCTGATGCTTCTATTTCAGCTTCTATTTTCTTCAACGTGGGCGGGGAAACAGATTTCATAAAAGACTAAAAACCCTGCAGGCTGTGGAGGCCGTTGACAGTCTGGGTTTGATTTGATCTTCAGACTGGGATCACAGAAGCAGTCAACAGAGATGGTTGTTCTAGTTTTGAATTACAAATTATGTTGTAATAAAGGAAATTGCTATTTATCTTGGTAATAAAACTGAGTTTAACTTTTTCTTAGTAGGAAATTTCCAATACATACAAAAAAACCTTCAAGGGATACTCCTTAACTTTACCACATTCAGTTTCTTGCTCCCTCTCCCTGCGTATCCATATCAACAGATGCACGTGTCTGTACATATACCTTTTCCTAACTAGCTGAATGAATTTTAGACAAGACGTCCTTTTACCTCCACATACAGCAAGTAGTCCTCAAAAGAAAGGATGTTCTCTTACACAACCATAGCAAAACCGCGACGGTTATACCCTGGTACAATCTACTCACATTTTCGGTATTAAAGTGTGGGGATAAAGTATTTTCTCCCAGGTGCTTAGGGTGTTGCTTGGGGGACCTGTCATTGCACTTGTGTAAGGCAGCTGGGAGCTAAGTCTTGATCTGCTGAGTCGCGTTTTCTATTCACTGCTCCCTCTTCCTCACCAGCATCGGTCCTACAACCCGCTTCAGAAAGAACATGGAACACGGCAGGACCGTCTGTGCTCTCCTTCAGTTGGGCCAAGGCCCCTGGCCTGCAGAGGCTGGGGGCGATGCTCCATGATACCCCAAGAGGCACAGGTGGCAAGAACTGCAGGATTTACATCGATCCTCTCAAACAAGTACCTTTCCGGTCATTGGAGAGGCCGCGGTCCCGTTGCTGACATTCTTCCGGACATGGTCCGGAACCACGCCGGGGCGGCTGGAAAGGGAGGAGGCCATCCTGGAGATGGAGCCCTCGGGACTCTTCTTAGAGCCTGGAATCCTGTCAAAGGGACAGAAGGAGGCAGGGACTGCCTTGCTGAAGCTGCACAGGCTTGACCCAAAGTGAGTGAGAGAAGGAATCAAAATATCAAAGTCAAGGTTACAATTTCATGGGGGGCAAGTAGGGAGTTCCCTGGAGGCCCAGCGGTTAAGATTCTGGGCTTTCACAGCCGTGGCCTGGGTTCAGTCCCTGGTCTGGGAACTGAGTCCCTCAAGCCAAGTGGCATGGCCCAAAAAAAAAGTGGTGGGGACCAAGCAAAGGCAGACCACAAGAACTTACTACACAGCTGTGGATTCCGCTCAGTATGAGCAGAGAGCAAATTAGGCGAGAGCTCTGCCAAAACTAGACTCTCAGTTCATCAACGCCAGCCGAAGCAGCAGAACACCGCCCTTCGCCTCGTCCTGATCCTCCAGGTGGCGACCATCAGTCCCGGGAAGAAGTGCCTCCCGAGGCCTCCACCCTCTGACAGCCCACTTCCCTGCCCACCACGACCACTCCCCTGAAGAGGACGGGGTGGGGCGAGCCAATAACCAGATGGAGTGCAGCTATTCAGGGGCAATAATGTAAAATGCCAGACGGCCTTCCCATTTACGTGCCGAGTCACCTCCACGTGGGGCAGATGGACTGTGCTCAGTCCGACCTTCCCTCGGGCTCTGGCTCTGACTCAGCAGCCAGGCAGACGCGGTCTAAGCGTCCTTCCCGGTGGCTGCGTGCTATTACCCCTGACCAGCCGGGGACAGCTCATCCGTCCTTCAGATTTCTCGGTTACTTTCACGCAGGAAAAGGCCAGGGAAGCCTGTCAGGGCGAGAGTGGAGGTGCGGGCTCTGGGGGAAGGGGCGGGGTGTGGAGTTGCTTACCGCAGGTAGAAGAGGACGTAGGCCTGCTGGTTCAGAACCACCTTGATGTTGCTGGCGTGGACCAAGGAGTCATTCATCTGGTACCACTGTCCATTGCTTGCCTGAAGCAGCAGAGGGTGAGGATGAAAACCAAATGATCAACACTTCTGTGATCCTTACTTTTAACAAGGGAAGGAACAAACCTTTTAACTGCCACATATATCCGAGTTTGAGTTAGCAAATGTTGCTGTTCAGTCGCTTAGTCATGGCTGACTCTTGGTGACCCCATGGACTGCAGCACGCCAGGCTTCCCCGTCCGTCACTGTTTCCCAGAGTTTGTTTAAACTTATGTCCATAAAGTTGGTGATGCTATCCAACCAACTCATCCTCTGTCACCCTATTCTCCTCCTGCTCTTAATCTTTCCCAGCATCAAGGTCTTTTCCAATGATTTCACACGAAAATACCAAATAGCTAACTGAATATGCCCCCCCAAGTGTGCTGGAGCCCCCTCCTTCCTTCCTGGCACCCCCAAAGATGCAAGCTTTCCCTTCTAAAGGCTCTTTTGGAAGGTCTGCTTGGTACAGCCTTTCCCACCAACATCTGGCCTTCTGAGACTTCTTCAGGGGTCTGAGAACAGGGTACCGAAAGCAGCCCCCTCTGCGTCTCACTGCAAGGCCTTCAAAGTGGGACCGATCCGAGTGGGACAGGTCAGAAGGACGCCTTTGTGCTCCATGAAGAAGCAGCAGTAGGACCTGGACGTAACCACAAAACAGGGCCAGTTCCCAGAGTATAATGAGGGCCCACCTGGAGTTGTGCAAGCAGGCACCGCCAAGCTGCCTCTCCTCACCCCCCGGCCAGGAGGCAGGGCACACACCACCCCCGTGGCAGCCAGACGCCCACACCAGAGCCACTAACCTTCACGTAGCAGTAATAGTGCCCGGCGTGGCAGCTGTAGCCCGAGTGGACGAGGACAGCGTACAGCCCGTACATGACAGGCTCGCCACTGCTCTGCGACATGTATGGGCGGATGTTCAGGAACTCTGGGTAGCCCACATCCTGTTGGAAGAGCCAAGGAACAGGAAATTACAGTTCATCAGTGAGAGTAAGGGTCAACTCACCCTCCCAATCAGTGAATCTTGAACTATGTGGGGTGACAGGCACGCAAGGCTGAAGCAGGAGCCTCCCCTGGTCAGTGGTTTAAAAAGAAAGCAGAAAACACATCCTTTTTAAGGGAGTTTCTCTGAGAAACTCTGGTTCTCTCGCTACCTAGGTCCCACATGCAGAAGAGCTGTTCGTCTCCCTCTCGCCCCCAAGCAGAAGACTTTGAGGGGAGGGCAGGGCACGGGGGCAGGGACCCAGGGCTTTAGAAAAACAGGCTGACCCCAAATGGGCAATTGTAACAGCAGGTTAAAATTTTAATTGGATCTGAACAAAGGTCATGCCAAAGTTTATTTCAGGAATGAACAATCTTTCATAAGCAAATACTATCAAAAGTGAGCCTTGAACGACAAGGGTATAATGTACTGCAATTACTGCCTGTGCTCATACAGACTTTTTTTAAAAAAATGAGGCACAATTTACATGGAGTCAAACACATAGCTCTTTGAGGAGTTTACAGTTTGCTGAGTTCTGACCTGCCTCCACTGATGGTAACCCATGCTCCATTCTAGAGACAGACACAGACCCAGAAAATCCTTTCTCTCCATGAATGCCCCCATCCTGCGGGTTCCAAGCCCATGGCCAGTGGTTACTGCTGCCTGTTCCTGGGATTCGTACAGTCGGTACCTGTTTGTGTTTGGCTTCTTTAGATCAACAGAATGTCATGCTATTCATCAACATGTCTTTTCTCATCTATTGACAATCTCAGAAATCTTAAAGATAAACACACCCGGTAGGCTCAGGAGCTCCAGTCTAGTCTTGCCGGATACAGGGCCAAAATCAAACAGACCAGTGTCTCTCAAACTGTGTTCTAACAGCAAATTGGTTCCAGGTGTTATGGTGAAACGTGAGCTCCTCTGGGCAGAAGCAACGTGACCTCATTTAGCACTGGTCATCTCCCCGATTTCCTAGAGCCTCGTGTGGCGTAATGCAATGTAAACATGTGAGTGTCAGTAAAATGGAGGAATGAGTGACTCCCTCAACAACTGAGTCTAGGAAATTCTTCATAATAAATTCCCCTGGGAGATTCAAAATGCAACACAGTTTAATAAAGGCTCTGAGAAGCCCTGTGATTAAAAACAACTGTTTTAGGGGCTTCCCTGGTGGGTCAGTAGTAAAGAATCTGCCTGCCAATGCAGGGGACGTGGTTCAGTCCCTGCCCTGGGAAGATTCCACATGCCCTGGAGCAACTAAACCCGTGCCCCACCTATTGAGCCTGTGCTCCAGAGCCCAAGAACCTCAACTACTGAACCCACGGGCCGCAGCTTGTGAAGCCCAGGAGAAGCCACTGCAATGAGAAGTCCGAGCACCGCAAGTAAAGAGTAGCCCCTACTCCCTGCAACTAGAGAAAAGCCCAAGCAGCAACGAGACTCAGCAGAGCCCAAACAAATAGAATAAAAAAAAAAAGAATTATTTTAACGTTGGCTGGCGTTTCCCAAGCTCAGTTGAACACAGAACATCTTTCAGAACACCATGCAACCGTCCTGCAGAACAGCAGTTTGGGAAATGCTGACCTAAACAAGCCCCCTACCACCACCAGTGAGGACACTGAAGCTGAGGCCAGCGCCTGCCCAAAATCACACAGCTGGGCTCTACCAACTGAGAACCGGTCTTCAGACCCTTATGAAACAAGGCACCATCTACTGCACTCTGCAGCTTTTCCCTCCATGCTCCACAAAGCACAGCATGGAGCTGCACCTGCTCCAGGGCAAAAGGACACAGAGATGGGAGCTACAGAGTGCAGCGTTCATCACCTTGATTCTTAAGGCCACCTGGACCCTCCACTGCAGGAACGCCCCAAGCACAAGCAGAGTTTAGGGGGGAAAAAGACGTTCTTGAACTTGACTGCCTAACAATCGTTTAGGGATTTTTGCAGAAATGCAGGCTCCTGGGCCCTGGCTTCCAGAGAGTTGAATCCACTCTCTCTCAAACTGAGCCTGGAATCTGAATTTTAAAAAGTGCCAACCACAACGTCCAGGGCCCTGGCATGAGGGCTCACCTTGGTGATCTTCCCTCCACTGAAGTTGGCAAAGCGCTTGAGCGAAAGCGTCAGGACGTTGGACGTCCGGTGGATGGTGAACCGCTTGCTGGCTGGAACCTTCCTTTTGCATCTGCGAGAAAAGGGAGAGGAAAGGCTATCGGCCTGTGCTCTGAGGACTCCTGTCCTCAAACAGGGTTCAGGGTTAGCATCGGAACACCAGGACCCGCTTTTCTTTCTAATTTTTATTTATTTGGCTGCATCGGGTCTTAGGGGCAGCAAGTGAGAGCTTTTGTGCTGCAAGGACGCTCTAGCTGTGGCACAAAGGCTTAGCTGCTCCCAGGCACGTGGGAGTCTTAGTTTCCCGACCAGGGATGGAAGCCCCATCCCTCGCACTGCAAGGCAGATTCTTAACCACTGGACCAGGGAAGTCTCCTGAGACCTGCTCTTTAACGAGGTATTTCCTTGAATGGGAAGAAATAGTCATGGTTGTCCTAGCTGCCACTCATGTGGCACTTACTCTGTACCCCTAAAAATCAAATCAACATCACTTAAGGAAAGGAAAGCAACAGCAGGACAGGACTAGAAAAAAGGTGGAGATTCTAACACAGAACGAAGTACTTTTCCTACCAGGAGACTAAGTCAGATGCATGGAAAAATAACGGGGCTAACACAGGAAAAAACAAATTCAAGCAGATGTGGCCAAGAGATAAACAGGCAGGCAGGAAATCACCAAAAGCAAAGCCAGAAGAGGAGGAAATGAAGGGGGAGAAGAGAGAGGCCAAAGTGAACAGCGTCTAGCAAAGAGGGGCGTGAACTGAGAGGGACAAAAAGCAGGGTTCTGGCACAGAATCGTAAACCTAAAAAAACACAGGAAGAGAAACCTTTAGTGATTATGGCTTTTATTGACCTGCATGTAAGGCAACACACCCACAGAGACTGTATAACCCTAAAGAGAAGGTGGTTGGAGTCACGTCTGCTGAAATGGAAAAATCTCGAGGGCCACTCAAGTCCAAACAGGAAGCTGCAGAGTACGGCTCATCGAGGCGGCAGGATGGCCTCCACATGCAATCACCCCACTTCTGGGCCTCAGTTTTTCTTCCTGTGGAATGGGGTAACAACAGGCCCTGCCTCACACACGCGAGCACGTGAGCCCTCAGAACAGAGACCAGCCCGGGCTAAGTGCCACACGAGTGGCAGCTAGGACAACCACAATCATTTCTTCATCTGTGCTGTTTTGAGGCTTTTAGTTTGAAGACACGTTACACCACTCAAGAATGTGGACGGTAGTCAGGAGTTCGCTGGCGGCCCAGTGGTTATGGCTCGGCGCCGTCACTGCCGTGGCCTGACTCAACCCCTGCTCAGGGAACCTAGACCCCACAAGCCACGAGGCTTGGCCAAAGAGAGAGAGACTGTGGACGGCGGTTGCCTGCGAGGGCAGCTGGGTCAGGTTAGGTGACGTGTTTTACCTTGCCGGCTGGCTTGATCTTTTTGGCCACAATCAAACCGAAACTTACTTTGCACACATATAGGCATTCTCTCCGCTCAGGACATCTGGTTTCACAAAAAGTTCCAGAGCACGCACGATGTTTGCAGCTTGCTGAGAAGGACAGAAACAGGGAGTATAGTGAATAGGGAAGAAAAAGGCTGACTCCAGAAATGCCAAATGTAAGGTCTTTTTCAGGCTGAGGCAGCAGATCACGGCACTTCACTTGCCCAAGAATTGGCCTGCTCGCTGCCACCTTCTGGGAGTCAGAGCATCCCATCAGAGAGGTAACAGGGAGCCAGGCTGTTACTCCTTCTCTGTGGACCGGGATCACAGCCCCAGGGGTTTATCACGGCCACGGCGGGTCTGATCCAAACCTCCAGCTGAGGTGAGCTCGGCTCCGGCAGCCTCAGAGCAGGGACAGAGGAAGGCTGCTCAGAATGGTGCGCCCTCTGTGTGGAAGCTCCCCGTGCCATGCGGGCCTCCCTGCTCAAGCCCTGCACACAGTGGGGTCGCCATTCACATCTGAGGGCAGATAACTGTTTTCTTTAACCCCCCCTTTTTTTTTCGGAAAAAGAAAAAAGAACACAGAGGAAGACCGCTAAGACGAAACACACACAGATGGAGGATTCTAAGTGTCTCTTTCCTGATGAGCCTTCCTGTTTTGGGGTTTCCTGCCCTCTGGCCTCCCCATCCTAACGCAAATGAACGTCGATCAGCATGAGGTGTTTACCCGGATTTCCAGCGCCACATCCAAGTAGGGGTCGTAGGTGTCTGAGACGCTCTTGCACACGGAGCACTTCACTGCAAGAGAACGAGGGAACGGTGGGGTGGGTGCAGGGCCCGGACCACCACCCCCAGGTCGCCCAGGTTTACAAGTCCGAGAACTGGAGGCACGCTCCCAGCTCACCAGGTCCCCGAGATCCGGGACGGGAAATGCTCAGAAGAGGAGAGCAAACCCTGAGATGCCTGGCTGGCTTGGCCAGGGGCACTTACCCCCACCCCAAGGGCAGCAGCCACGTCTGATTAACTACAGAGTCCAAGGAAAAGCAACACCAGCGTGTCAACATGCTCTGGACTCTTTGCTCCTCCAAACCCCCTCCCAGGAAGGCCGAAGGCGGGGCTGTGGGGCACAGACCAGGCTGGAGGCCTCAGGGGCCTGGCGGTTCAGCTGGGGGCCGAAATAAAGCGTTTCGGGTCAACACTTTAATCCCCGGCCAGAAGGGACACAGGACATTTCTCCACTTACCCCGAGATCGGAGGTAGCCTCCAAAAATCTGATGGACCAGGGTTGTAGCCTGTGTCTGACGATCCAACCTGGAGAAAGGCCACAGCCTTCAGGTGGAGGGCAGGAGCCAAGAAACAGGCAGGCACCCCACCAGGCCCCATCCCATCACCTGCTCAGTGGCAGCTCTGCCCGGAGATCTGCCCCAGAGCAGCCACCTCCCGTGGGACGCCCTCTTGCCCTCTCAGTGGGCGGCCTCGCCTCCCGCCAGGAGCAAGAGGCCCGATGGACCTGCAGGCCAACCCTGCCTCAGTGCCCCCTGCTCCTGCTCCAGCTCTGCCCTTGGTCCCGCGTGGGCACCACACTTTCTGGAGGCTGCACGTGTGCTGCTAACCCTGCTTCTCTCTCCGCAGGCGGCCCCTTCCTGCCCTTTGCAGAGCGAGCCAGGGCGCCCTGGTCTCAGCCTCCGGTCCAGGCCACGTGACTCTTCATGGCTGTGCTGCCCACACACGGGCAGCTGGCTAAGGAGTACAGCTCCAGAACACACGGGGGCCAACACTGGGTCAGCAGACTTTTGCTCCGCAAAACTAGGAAACAAAAGCAACTGCCACCATCTGTCACCAGCACTCATCAGAGGAGGGACATCATAGGTCCAAAAACCTGCAAGGACATAACTTCAGACACACCCAGACCCTCTGGGTGGGAGGCCCCCAGGACAACAGGAGCCGTCAGGACAGGAGCCCCGAGGAACACACAGGGACATACTCTCAGCCCAGCCGGGATGAAGGGACAGTGCAGACAGCAGGGCCAGATCAAGAAGCCATCCGAGACACTGCCACCAAGCGTTCCACCCGAGACGGAGGTCAGGAGGAAATGGGAGGGACGAGGGGACCCGAGGCCTGTGTGGCACCTCCTATGAGGGAAGGCTCCTGGGAGTCCTGGCAGCTGGATGTGGCTGGGAGGTAGCCCGGGGGCAGCAAGGCAGATAGGCTCCTTGGGGGACAGGGGAGGCAGGGCAAGGGGAAAAAGGAGTGTCCTGAACAAGAAACAAACAAAAAAAACCAAGGCCACACCCCTTCTGAGTCTGGATGAGAGCCACCTACCCCCAGCGTGCACTTCGCGGCGCGGCCAGAAGGGGGCGCCTGAAGTAAGAGCCAGGCCAATCGGTTAGTATCCGAAAGCTACCGGTGCTGCCAGTACAAAATAAGAACCAGCCCCTGGGGGCAGCACGAAGCAGGAACAGTCAGTGCCGAAACTCAGGGGTGAACTGAAGATCCCAAACGAGTGCATGGGGAGACGGAAGACCGCTGTGAACAAGCCTTAAAACTAACATAACATGACCAAAAGGAGAGAAAGTTCACTGAACTCGGGGAAAAGAAATGAGGTGCCCGCGGGGGAGGGACTGAGGGGCACGGGAAAGGGGCACGCGGGGTGTGTATGTGTGTGAGTGTGAGCGTGGTGGGGACAGCTGAGATGCGAGACCACCAACAGCCCAACACCCAGAAAGGGAACCGTACCGTCAAACGCATAAACCAGAACACAAGAAACACTCCCAGGAATTACAGGGAAAAGGGACCTCTAGCACCAGCAAAAGCAATGCCAGCTTGTTTTCCCGAGGGGAGGGTCACTTCCCAGCCAGGGCAAGGTCACCGATGACAGAGCAGGTTCAACTCCCTCAGTCTCATCCTCCGAACAGAGGTTTCCCATCCTCTCGGCTACAACTCAACTCAACCTTCCTGAAGGGCATTCCAGACATGACTCCTCAGCCATACTTCAGAGTCCAGGACTCAGTTCCACTCCAAGCCCAGGGAGCACTTCCTGCCTGCTTTCTCTCAACTGAACCCACAAACCCAAGAATAATACAAAAACATTCTTGCAGCAGCTATTTCACAAAAGGGAACGCTGGTCTATGCCCTCAAATTCGGGCGGAGCAAACCTCAAAAATCATCATCTCCCTACCCTCGAGTTCTCCTGCAGACTTTCAAGTTCTGCCTAAAGACATTACGATTCCCACTGCCCCATCCTCGGGAACGAGACAAGGCGGTTTTAAAAAGATGGGGCAAGCCCCCGTCAGTAGTAGAAGGTCCTTGGAGAGACCTATTAGAGCATGTCCCTCTGCAAGCTGCTGGGCAGAGACACCACCACCTGACCTGCAGCAGGAGAGGCCCTTTCTGGGGAAGCGGGGGATCCTCTGCTGGACCGCTCAGGGGCCCAGTGTGGACACCCACAGAGGCAGCTTGCGGGGAGGGGAGCACGTACTTGGCACAGCCGCTCAGGCAGGCCTTCTGCATGGCGTCGATGGTATACCGCAGAAACTCGTGTGCGTCCTCCTGGTTCCCAAAGCGGAAGTGCCGGGCAATCTCTAAGGAGGGAAGGAAGATGCGTCAGGCCAGCAGAGAAGAGCCCCCACCTTCTCTTCCAAAGTCCCATTCCCAATGGTCTCGTGGCCATCTCTTAGCGGACCCAGGATTAAACCCAAGTGAGGAAACGGAGCCCTGCATGACGCCCAAGTCCCAGGCACCTCCCTGATGGCAGTTATCTTCCCAGTGAGACCCTCTACACGTAACAAAAAGCACGAATGGATGCCCAGCAGTAAGGATATGAGCTCCGCTAATTAATTAAGCTGGCTTTCCAGGAGCCAATACAGACCATGGCAGATCACCATCATGTCGGCCCAATACAATATACACAGGTTTCAAAAAACCAATGGGTGGGCTTCCCTGGTGGTCCAGTGGTTAAAAATCTGCCTGCAAACGTGGGGGACACAGGTTCAATCCCTGGTCCAGAAAGATCCCACGTACTATGGGCAACTAAGCCCAAGCACCACAACAACTGAGCCCGAGCTCTAGAGCCTGCGGGCGCCAACTACTGCGGCTCTTGCGCCCTGGAGCCTGTGCTCAGCAACGAGAAGCCACTGCGAGGAGGAGCCCACGCGCCGCAACCAGAGAGTAGCTCCCACTCGCCACAACTTGAGAAAACCTGCGAGCAGCCTCGAAGACCCAGTGCAGCCCAATAAATACGTAAATACCCGAAATAAAGCAACAGCAACAAGACTAAGGGCCCACCTCTGCCAAGCAAAACACAAGCCTGACTTTCACAGCACATGGACCCTGGTT
>SJXQ01000206.1:660400-672888 GCA_006408695.1 Aepyceros melampus | reverse complement strand
CCTAGGGGCCCCTCTCCGGCCCCTGCCCCCCGTCTGCTCCTGTGCTGTCCTGTAGCTGTCTATCACACCTCTGCCCGGGAGGTGAGCCCCGGAGGGCAGCAGAGGCCGCTTACTCCTTCTCTTTCTTTCCACCAAGAACATCACCTCGCCTGTGGAAACTGCTGAACACAAGGGCAAAAGTCTTCCCAACTGACCAGGGCTGCCTCCCCGGACCGTTCAGTTTGTAACCCTGCTCCTCTCTGTCCAGATGAATCCCTGTCTCACCCCAGAAGCTTCCGGCAGCCTGAACTCCCCAGGGGGCTTCTCGGGCTCCTCTCTGCTTTACCCTACCCCGCCTTCCTGGTTTCACTCCCAGCAACTTCCCTACCTGCATCTGGTGCTGAGCCTATCTATGCGCTAACCCTCCGGCCTTCTCCACTGCCCTTGCGGCGTCTTCCCCGCACATCCGCTGACGGCCTGGCCTCGACCCCGAGACCGAGGCCCAGGTCCTGCGCCCGCTCTCCTGAACCTCGCCAGGCCCGCCCCCTGCTGTGGCTGAGGTCCCTCCCGAGGGTGCCGGCACCCCGCCTGAGCACCTAGGGAGGTCTCAGGCTGAGCCCCAGCTCCTAGCCCTCTTCTCTAAACAACAAGGACGTGGACTGTGCTTGACGAATCCTGTTATACTTCACAATATTTAACTATAAGGTTTAAATCATGTTGGGGCGGGGGAGACTTCCCTGGCCATCCAATGGTTAAGACTGAGTTCCAACGCAAGGGCTGTGGGTCCGATCAGGGAGTCACATGCCTTGCAGCAAAAAAAAAAAAAAACCCAAAAAACATAAAACAGGAGCAATATTGTAACAAATTCAATAAAGACTTTAAAAATGGTTCACATTAAAAAAAACTTTAAATTAAAAAAAATAAAACATTAAGCATTCAATGAGCAGAATACTTTATATTAAACATATTTCAATACATTGAATCAAATGTCATTTCTTATAATACGTTTTAGGCTGTTTTGGGATAATAGGGGTTTCATAATGTGTTCTTGAGTCCACAGAAACAGCCTAAGTACCTTCTCCATCGTTAGTAAATTGCATGTATAGTCAATATATGTGTGAATTTTAGGATATCCTCTGATACATTATAAGTTCACATTCTTAGAAAAGTAAATTAAGGCCACCCAGTTTGTGACTCTTGCCTGGAAAATCTCATGGGTGGAGGAGCCTGGAAGGCTGCAGTCCATGGGGTCTCTAAGAGTCGGGCATGACTGAGTGACTTCACTTTCACTTTTCACTTTCATGCATTGGAGAAGGAAATGGCAACCCACTCCAGTGTTCTTGCCTGGAGAATCCCAGGGACGGGGGAGCCTGGTGGGCTGCCTTCTATGGGGTCGCACAGAGTCAGACATGAAGCGACTTAGCAGCAGCAGCAGCAGTTTGTAACTGTGGTTCCATTTTTCTGGAAGCACACTAAAACCTAAAAGTGACTGTTTCAGCTGTTCTGAGCCACCGGATGGCAGCATTTCCATACAATTCTGGAGCAAAGGCGGCCACTTCTACCTGTGATCAGATCTGAACGGAGACTGCCTTCTCCCAGAACGCTTCAGTATTATTTGTACTGCAGTGCATTCTCCTAACATATTAATTTAGTGATACATTCTAGACAAGCCACCAATCAAACTGAATGGTTGTCCATTTTTTCTTCATTTTCCATTATCTGGGAATAAAATTAAATGATTAAAACCCACTAATCTCCTAACTTTGCAATACTTACTGTAAGAGTCTGCATGAAATCACATTATCTATCAAAACAAGCCATTGCATTTGTGCACTCTCCCCCCGTCGGGCTGGCATTCAGTAGCCTACCATGCAACGGGGCTCTGTGAGGCACAGCGGGAACAAGTGGGAAGAAGGACTGGTCGATACAGGGCAGAGGTGTAGGGTCGACTGGAAAAAAAAAAAAGCCACAGCCTAAAAGAGTTATGAGAGTTATGTTTCATTTGGTGGGAATTTTTAGGGCTTCAAGCCCAGAGGCAGCATCTCTACTGACCTTGAGAGAACTGTCTGCAGAGGTACGGGGAGAAGAGGGGCCAGGTTTTATAGAAGTTTTACAGCAAAGGGCTGGTAGTCTGACCATCAAAAGATTACTATAAATTAAAGAGAACCAGACATCGCAAGAGCTTTTCTCCATAGGGAAGATGCAACGGCCGGACTCTCTGGAGCCATTTCTTCGAGATGCGCCTCTGCTCTCTGACCAGCATCCTGTGTCCTCGAGTCCTGAGCTCTACCTGGGCTCACTCCAGGGAGCCGCTGCAGCCTGGTGGCTGCTAGATGGCTGCTGTTCTTTCCTTCCTGAGCTCCCTCAGGGCTCACTGGCTCACTTGGGAGGGCTTGAGGTTTGTCATTTGTCTCTGAGGATCAATCTTTAATATTTACTCAGATTCAAATAATAAAATGTAAAAGAAAGGTAGAATTTGCACTGGATCTTTCCAACTAGCTGAGCTATGCCATTGGCTAACAAGGAGGAGGTGACTCAGAACCAACAGAACGTTAGTGCTTCAGAGACCTTGGTCTACTGACTGAATGTTGAGAATGATCTTACTAAGAAGGGGAGGTCACTCATGGTGCAGCGAGAAGAGCCAGGGTCTCTCAGAGCTGGAAAGACACACGTCTACACAGCAAATACAAGACGTGGGGGCTGGTTTGGAGGTTCTGATTCATCGCCAAGTCTCAGTCTCTGGAAAAGACCCCACCGGAGACTGGGGAAATGCCTTTTTCCCATTCTGAGGTTCATGATGATTATACTTTGCAGGGAGGAGTGGACTATGCGTCAGGTTTGTTTGAAGTTGCAATCCTACATGTAGTGTTTACAACAATCCGAGAAGCAGTTACACCCAGCCTCTAGTCCACGGACAGAAGAGGGAGGCTAACAGATCCAAGTCTGGGTAGTCAACACCGAGATGGGGTTTAGACCAGACAGGTGGGTCCGGAAAGGTAAGCACTCTGTGATGCTCACTGCCCCCGATGGTGCGCATGTCTTACCGCACAGATGGCCCGCAGGCGGAACACGCCCTCACACAGCAGGATTTTGACACGCTCAACCAAAGGAGGTGCTTGCGGCAGAAGGTTCCAAGTGTTAGGGGAAGCACACTGATCCCACCCTGGCCAGGCACCATGGTAACCATTTGCATGAGTTGTTTTGTGACAGGAGATCCTGATGAGGAATACGGAACTGATTAGCCACCACCAACCGGAAGAGTTCGGGAAAAGTCTAAAGGAGACACCGTGTGTCCGTCTACTTCCCAGAATCCCTCTCGCTAGCATCCATCTTGGCTGAGCGATGCGTGCGCCACCAGGAAAGACTCTGAATTAGAATGACTGGCCAAAGACCACCTGGAAACTAATCTCATCACCATAAAACCCGAGACTGCGAGCCATGCGGCAGAGCAGTTCTCCTGGGTCCCCTTACCCTCCTGCTCTCCACCCGGGTGCCCTTTCCCAATAAAATCTCTTGCTTTGTCAGCACTTGTGTCTCCTCGGACAATTCATTTCTGAGTGTTAGACAAGAGCCCAGTTTCGGGCCCTGGAAGGGGTCCCCCTTCCTGCACCAAATGGAGACTCTGGTGGGGCTCTTCTTCTCTGAGACTGACATCCTGACCACTCGGGGTACTCAGGGGCCAGCTTGCCTGCCAATGGACCAGACCCAGTGGCCACAACTGGGGCCCTTTTGTCCCTGGTCTCCCCCTGACGTGGACAACTGGCCAGAGTGCCACGACTGGTAAGGAACAAGAGACTTTTGACCTCTCTCCCCTTCCTTCTCTTTCCTCTCCTTAACCCTTCCTATCCTTCCCTGTTTTTCTAGTCCCCCGGTCCTGGACGCAGGAATCTGGTCGAAGGGCCCTCAGCCTGAGCTGAGGATTGGAGACTGATCACCTCTTGGCAGAGAACTCGAATTCTGGTTCTGGTCTGGTCTGATTTCGGGTAGGGCTGAGTTCCAGTCCTCCCTTCTCTGGAGGCCCAGGGAAAAGTCCCATAACGCCTGGGTATCTGCAGATGGCAGGAGATGTCTGTAAGGCCACCCCTTTCACTCCCCTCTCCCGCCTCCTCCTCTTCTTTCAACCCGGCTTCCTTTCCTCCCTTGAAATCTTTGATGTTAGTACTTGGGTCTGAAGTTCTGTGTCTCTATAGGAGGCTTTCTGAGAGACTGTATTCTTGTGTTTAAGGGAGTGTCTGATGAGGACAGCCAGGTTCATACGTGTGTGTTTTAACTCTGTTCTGTGTTGTGATTTTTGACGCCCATTTTGCTTTGTCTGCCACCATTTGGCTTAGACCTGCCGCCACTTTGTTAGAACTTGGTTTTCTTTCCCTGTGCCTTGAGACCAGGGCTCTCAGGAACACTTATCTGGACCATCTCTAACTCCTGAGACTGAGGAAAAAGGGAGAAAAGACTTGAAGCTAGATCTCGCACTGTGTCTGTCTGAATATGTCTTGGCATGTCTTTGTCTCTGGGTAATATTTTTGAGATTAATTTGTAAATGAGCTCTATTTATTTGGCTTAAAAAATGGTAAGTGCTTACAAATCAAATAATTCTAAATTAAACAATAAATTCCAGGTTCATGTGAACTGGGAAATAGTCAGTCTTAAATACTTCATATTAATGTCTGTTTGTTGACCTAATATAGACATGTCTTAGAGGAATTAACATTAAGTAGAATATCTTCATTGTACCTAGGTTTAATATAAGTTAAATATTATATCTGTTACAAGTTTGTCAACAAGGAAATTACCTCGAGTGAAGAAAATTCTAAAAAATGTAAATGAGATATGAGCTTTTATATAAACTCTATTAAGAATAATTATTCTTTTAAAATATCTGTCTAAAATAGTCTCTCCAGATTGGCATAATTTAAATTTCTAAGGGCTGTGCCAAGTGTTCTGGTGGCTCAGAGGTTAAAGCGTCTGCCTCCAATGCGGGAGACCTGAGTTCACTCCCTGGGTCGGGAAGATCCCCTGGAGAAGGAAATGGCAATCCACTCCAGTATTCTTGCCTGGAGAATCCCATGGACAGAGAAGCCTAGTAGGTTACAGTCCAGGGGTCGCAAAGAGTCGGGCACGACTGAGCGACTTCCCTTGTGCCAAGTGTGCTAAGTGTGCTAAGTCTATTGAATAGTTAGGTCATTTCCAGATAAAATAACATTTGAAACATTTACTACTAAACACTAATTTCCTTTTACATAGAAACTAAAGAGATTTGGGACTATAAATGAATAATGGTTGGTGCCATCCAAAAATGTTCTAAGAAACCAAGGGTTTTAGAAATTATCACTGGTATTTATGCTCACCAATCTATAAAATGCTAATATAAAAGTTAGTTCTTGGTTGCTAAATGAAAGGAAGAAGTCTGTTTTCAGTATAAAAAAGAAAGAAAGAAAGAAAAAGGTTTGAAAAATACTAAAGAATTATGCATGATCAGGATTTTCTGAAATTGGATTACAATTAGTTAGATAAATGGATTTTGTTAGAAATGGCACAGCCATAAGAAAACTGGTTCCAGTCAACTAGGTCCAAGATGGCGGAGCTGACCTTCACTAGACCTTGAGCCTTGGTATTTTGCCTACTGTGATATATCAGCAAGCTAAATGATACACCCATCAACACTGACTAAACCTGACCAAATGTTCTAAACCCTTTTAATTGATCTTTTTGATAAAACTTCCTAAATAGAATTCTTTTGAAGTTCTTTTGACCTCTAGCTAACTTTGGGGTGCTTCAGAGGGCCCCTGAAACATCCCAAAGAGGATATTAAACTGTGTTTATTTGGTTGGTTAAATTATATGAAAAAGATTATAAAATGAGTAATAAATCCAGTCATGTTAAAATGTATGGTAAAATTAGTAATACAGCTATCCTAGGAATTATATGGATTTCTTAACATTCTGATATGCCCTGGTATTCTAATAGAAAACCTGATGACTTCACAAAAGTTAACAAAAAGACTGAATGAACCAGCTAATATGCTTATAACTTTTATGGTTTCTATCTGAAAAATTATGGGTTTTCAGGGAGTAGGGAAAACCTTCCTCTCAAACTAATTTTGACAATACTTTGGTAAAATTAAACGTTATAAACAAAACAATTATATTTTCTATCGACTCCTCCAAAAATTGGAAATTCCTAGGTTTCCAGTAAGTTTATCAAATGAGTTAGGAAGGTTATCTCATGGGTACAAAAATCTCAAGAAACTTTTGAGACCTTAAAAAGGGAAGAATTCACCTAGATTTGTTAGGCAAAATCTGTGATAAGCCTTTGGTGTGAGTTTCCTAGCCCTGTTTTGTTTTAAAAGTTCAGTCTGAGACTCTAAAAATGTTTCAGCAAAATAAAGTCTATGATCAATTATGGTTATATAAATCATCAGACCAAAATTAGCGAGAACAGACCTATTTTGCAAACAAACTAGCCTTAATTTGGTTATATTTGATAAAAATGAGGGTAACTTTAGGGAGAAAAAGATACTTCAAAAAATGTTAAATCTCAGTTTGTTAATGGAGGTCTGCATCTAGTAAGACTCATCTCTTAGATAGTTCTTTGCTGCTATGTGATATTAATGTAAAATTTAATTGAATTCTTAAAGAACACCCTAAGTTTGTTTCTGAAGCTCATCTCAGTAATCTATCTTTGGATGAAGATCAGATGCCTCATGACCTGCAACTAGGACTAGAAAAAGACATAATCTAAGGGACTGTCTCCAACTTGGATGGAAGGACTTTACTATCAGGAGAAACTACACTACACCAGGATGAGGAGATGACGACATCAGAGGTAGACAGCTTCCCCAAGATATGGACCTGATTCGTATGATCATTTATGTTTTCTTGACTTCTTAGACCTTTGCATATAAATCAAGTACTTTTCTACCATAGGCCCGATTCTATGCTAGTTTTAGAAATCAATCCAATTGTTGGGTTTGTGGCCAATTACCTGTATCTAGTTCTGGGTTACCTCGGTAAATTTCTCTACTACAAGACTGTAACTGGTTGGTCCTGAGAAAATTTACTTAAAAAAAAAAAAAAAATATATATATATATATATATAGGCATTGGAGAAGGCAATGGCACCCCACTCCAGTACTCTTGCCTGGAAAATCCCATGGATGGAGGAGCCTGGTAACCAAGATATGGACCTGATTCGTATGATCATTTATGTTTTCTTGACTTCTTAGACCTTTGCATATAAATCAAGTACTTTTCTACCATAGGCCCGATTCTATGCTAGTTTTAGAAATCAATCCAATTGTTGGGTTTGTGGCCAATTACCTGTATCTAGTTCTGGGTTACCTCGGTAAATTTCTCTACTAAAAGACTGTAACTGGTTGGTCCTGAGAAAATTTACTTAAAAAAAAAAAAAAATATATATATATATATATATATATAGGCATTGGAGAAGGCAATGGCACCCCACTCCAGTACTCTTGCCTGGAAAATCCCATGGATGGAGGAGCCTGGTAGGCTGCAGTCCATGGGGTCGTAAAGAGTCGGACACGACTGAGCGACTTCACTTTCACTTTCACTTTTCACTTTCATGCATTGGAGAAGGAAATGGCAACCCACTCCAGTGTTCTTGCCTGGAGAATCCCGAGGACGGCGGAGCCTGGTGGGCTGCTGTCGGTGGGGTCGCACAGAGTCGGACACGACTGAAGCGACTTAGCAATAGCAATATATAGGCATATTCAGGTCACTGTGATATTACTAAATGGGATCCCTTCACCAGGCCAATTAATAATGCCTGCTCTGACTCTAGCCATAAATTTGAGCTTTTTTCTATTACTCAACCTCAATCAGAGCAATAAGAAAAGTTTCAGCAAAGAGGAAAAAATCTCCCACAATCATGGGATGAATTTATACAGATAACACCAGGCTATGGTAATTTAGGTTTAAAGTCTCCTCTGTGTTGGAAGCAATGAAATTATACTAATGATAATCAGTCTAGTAACACTGGAAAATGGGGCTATGTGCCTTATAGACGGTGGTGCCAATATATAATTTCCCTGGAAGATAAAGATTCTACAGAGTAGACTAAGTCAGATGACCTGAGATATACTGGGCTACCTCTAATGGAAGCTCTTAAGTCTTACTTGTGACTTTACTAATACTGCTGGCTATGTTATTTGCATTTCACCTGTTTTACAAAATTGCTGTTTCTTACACTGTCAAATGTGTGCCTGAGGCCTCTAATAGAATAATAAATAGTCCCATATGAGATCAATGATGGTAACAGTGTAACTCTAGATATGGGAAGAAGCAACAAGAGGGAATATTTTCTTGGACCAAGAGGCTAGCAAGACAGGTGGTTCAGAGAATTTTGGATACTGTTTTATGGCCTAGTCCAGTAACAGCACATTGAGTGGCCTGTCAACAAAAGCTTTGCCAAACCTGAGAATGGACACTCTCAGCACCATGGGACAAAATGGTCATGAAATGCCCCCCTCAAAATATGGTCAAGTTTATGAGCAAAAAGGGGCTCTGCCAACTGAAGACTGACACTTCCATCTACATCCACAAAGATTAAATCATGGCCGCTGCAACTGCTGACTTTCAACGTCCCTGAAAGGAGTTCAGGGTGAAAACCAGGAATGAGGCACTCTGTGCTCTGGGAAAAACTGGCAGAACAGGTCTTCAGATAGTTAGATCTTTTCAGGAGAAGATTTTATGAGTCCCAATTCTTGCATCTTCTGACGTCATTAATGGTGAAATCTGCTTTGGCTATTAAGGAAAAGTTTACAATTAAAAGTCAAAATAGAGTAGCTATGGTTCAGATATCCTGGGAAATAACTAGGTGATCTTATGGGTGTACTTTCAGATTAGGCCTGTATTGCTAAACACTTGAGTTTTCTGGGTCGTATCAGGCTTGGATGCCACCATTCTCAAAACAATGTCTGCTGGAAGCTAGTAACCTTACTTTTTATAAAACTAGGCAACTGGCTACCTGGTTACAAGTCTCCTTGAAGTGCCAGGTCCAGACTGGGTTTCAGGCCTATTCTTCTAAAAAGAAATGAGATTTATTTTGTCTACTAAATTCCAGTTATCACTCCTCCAGCTACTTCTAGTTGAGTCTGTTACACCAAAATGGCAGACCAAGGGATTGAGATTTTGATCATACAAGACTCAGATCTAGAACTTGGAACTCGGAAATACTTCCAATTCAGTGTCTATACGCCAAGCTGAGGCAATCCTATGCTCCATTTTGACAAGAAGTTATCACAGTCATAGTTGCCTAGTTCCCTAAATTAAAACTGAGTAGAACTCTGTGGGGCTCTGGGGTAAGATCCGTTCTGTGTTCTCCATTTCTTGTCTGTAGGATCTAGGCTTCATTCAGCCTCCTTGACTTTCCCTGACTTCCAAAGGGTGGATTCAAACAATTGCTAATAAGGGAAGGGAGGGGATACAGAAACAGGAGAAACAATCAAAGGTTGGAATGGCCTCCAGACAGAGTCCTGGTTCCTACTCAAAGAAATAGCATAACAATGTCTTTGAGCCCCCACCCAGGTTCAGTTCAGTTCAGTTCAGTTCAGTAGTTTAGTCGTGTCCAACTCTTTGCGACCCCATGAACTGCGGCACGCCAGACCTCCCTGTCCATCACCAACTCCCGGAGTTCACCCAGACCTATGCCCATGGAGTCAGTGACGCCATCCAGCCATCTCATCCTCAGTCTTCCACTTCTCCTCCTGCCCCCAATCCCTCCCACCATCAGAGTCTTTTCCAATGAGTCAACTTTTCACATGAGGTGGCCAAAGTACTGGAGCTTCAGCTTCAGCATCATTCCTTCCAAAGAAATCCCAGGGCCGATCTCCTTCAGAATGGACTGGTTGGATCTCCTTGCAGTCCAAGGGACTCTCAAGAGTCTTCTCCAACACCACAGTTCAAAAGCATCAATTCTTCGGGGCTCAGCCTTCTTNATTGAGTGCAGCACTTTCACAGCATCATCTTTCAGGATTTGAAACAGCTCAACTGGAATTCCATCACCTCCACTAGCTTTGTTTGTAGTGATGCTTTCTAAGGCCCACTTGACTTCACATTCCAAGATGTCTGGCTCTAGGTTAGTCATCACATCATCATGATTATCTGGGTCGTGAAGATCTTTTTTGTACAGTTCTTCTGTGTATTCCTGCCACCTCTTCTTAATATCTTCTGCTTCTGTTAGGTCCAGACCATTTCTGTCCTTTATCGAGCCCATCTTTGCATGAAATGTTCCCTTGGTATCTCTCATTTTCTTGAAGAGATCTCTAGTCTTTCCCATTCTGTTCTTCTCTATTTCTTTGCATTGATCGCTGAAGAAGGCTTTCTTATCTCTTATTGCTTTTCTTTGGAACTCTGCATTCAGATGCTTATATCTTACCTTTTCTCCTTTGCTTTTCGCCTCTCTTCTTTTCACAGCTATTTGTAAGGCCTCCCCAGACAGCCATTTTGCTTTTTTGCATTTCTTTGCCATGGGGATGGTCTTGATCCCTGTTTCCTATACAATGTCATGAACCACACTCCATAGTTCATCAGGCACTCTATCTATCAGATCTAGACCCTTAACTCTATTTCTCATTTCCACTGTATAATCATAAGGGATTTGATTTAGGTCATACCTGAATGGCCTAGTGGTGTCGCCCACTTTCTTCAATTTAAGCACAGGCTACAGTCCATGGGGTCGCAAAGAGTCGGACACGGCTGAGAGACTTACTGTGTGCCAAGGACTTACTGTGTGCTTTCAGGTAGAACTTACTGTGTGCCAAGGACTATTCTAAGCACTTTATGTAATTCACAAGTTTTATAAAAACACTATGAAGGCGATATTATTATTACTTCGCACATAAGGGACAGACAGGTCAGGTGATTTTCAAGGACGCACAGCCACTGGGTGGCAGAGCCAGGATGTAAACCAGGCAGGTCGGCCTCGGGGGTGTTCCTGTAGCTGCTGTGTTCCGCTCACTCCACAATTCACACGGAGCCTGCCTGCCATCAGATCACCCCTGCGTTTCTAGCATGAACACAAGCTGCTCACAGTGGTTACGAGACTCCTGACTTTGCTGGTATTTTACCTAGAATTTTTACATATACATTCACGAACGAGATGGAACTATAATTTTTCTTTCTTGTATTGTGCTGGTTTAATTGTGCTGTTTTAATTAAGAGAACCTCACTGAATGAGCTAGGAAGTTTCTCTATTTTTCTTTTACTCTGGAAAAGGTTGTGAATCACGGAAACAATCTGTTTCTTAAAAGTTTCAGTAAAACTCACTCGCCAACTGTCTCAGCCTGGGGTTTTCTTCATGGGGAAAAGTTAACCACTGATTTAATTTTGTTAATAGTTGAAAGGCTAGTCAGACTTTCTGTTCTATTCTATTTGGCGAAGTTATCTTTTCTTTCATCTTTAGTTTACTGATATTCGATTTCCACTTTGGAGAACATTTTATGATGCACGTAAAACGGTGCTACTATAATGGATGCGATAGCTGAATGTACGTATTTTGCAGGTGTTTTCCAAAAGCCCTTTCTGCTGTCCAGGTGATTATTTTCAGATCAGTTTAGAGACCGTTACTCTACCTGGATTCTCTTCCACTGCCCATCCTGCAGCCAGCACGCCTCAAATTTAGGATTTATCAGTCACTATGGAGCATGAACCTGACTCCTAAATCTGACCCAGGCTAAAAATGGCAGCACCACGAGAACACGGGTTTGTCCAAATAAGAGAAAGTCTGGTCCTGAGCACCCACAGTGGCCCCGCAGCAAGTGGACGCTCAGAGCCGTGTGCGCCCAACAGCCCGCCCCAGCCCCGCGCTCACTCACAGCCTCGCGTGTGCTCCTTGGAGAGCAGGTAGTTGGCCAGGGGCGGCGTGTAGGTCAAGCATTGCACGGTGGAGTTGAGGAAGCAGGTGTTGCCGAGGTTGTGCAGGCCGGCGCCCACGCGGTACACACGCCCCCAGCGCAGCGACAGCCGCTCCACTGGGAAGAGCACCTTCTGGGCGCGGGGACCCCGTCACTGTAGCTCTCGTAGGCGTGCTCGCTGCCTGGAGTGGGGGACAGGATAGAGGAGGGCCTGATGTCCAAGCCCCAGCACAATCCGCAGGCGCGTGCTCAGGAGGCGGCGTCTGGGGGTACCTGGGTCCCCACTCCAGAGCCCAGGAGGAAGCCTGTGACCCCACAGCGCTCCCCAGAGGGCTTTGCCTGGAGCCCCAGCACAATCCGCAGGCGCGTGCTCAGGAGGCGGCGTCTGGGGGTGCCTGGGTCCCCACTCCAGAGCCCAGGAGGAAGCCTGTGACCCTACGGTGCTCCCCAGCAGCCTTGGCCTGGAGCCCCAGAGCCCCTGTGTGCACGAGCTTTGAGGACAGCTGGAGTCAGGAGGCCCTGGCGCCGACCCCACTCACGTCGCCTCCTAGTCTCCAAGCCCTGTTCCTGAAGCTCTCGAGACAGAGCTCGCTGTCTCACCAACCCTGTTCTGTTACTTCTGTAGCTAAAACCTACT
>SJXQ01000206.1:641753-660236 GCA_006408695.1 Aepyceros melampus | reverse complement strand
CCCATGCCCGACGCTCACAGCTGACCAAACTGCGTTCCTGTTCCCACCACCGGTCAGTGTTTCGCCCCTCCGCCTGTCAGCACACGGCCGGGCCCTCGGCACCACCTTCTGCGTCTGTACCCTGTCTCCGGGCCGGCGGTTCATCTCCGCTCCGGTGGCACCCGGCTCCCTCTGTCCTGGGGTTCAGCAGCACGTATTTGCTCTTCAGTGACTCCAGCTGGTAGGAGAAACTCTTGCTGGCCGGCTCAAACTCCAGCTTCTGCAGAAGGACCTTCTTGGCAGAGGCAGCCAGAAGCTTCCCCAGCTCCCCATCGTCAGCCGAATCCCTGCGGCCAGGCTTGAGGGCTTCCTTCAGCTTGTCCACGATGGGCATGGTGCATCACTGGGGGACGAGGAGGAACACAGAGGAGCGGGTAAGCAGGCCCTGGGAGCAGAGCATCCCTCCTCTGACAACCCCTTCTAGGCCTTATGGATGGGCCCCTTCTGACAACCCCCCCGGGCCTTAGGGATGGGCCCACCATGAAATCGGCTCTGGATCGGCCGCCAACCCTACAGAGCAAGTGGAAGACACGAGATCACTAAGACACAGCAGCATCCACCCCTCTCCTCTCAAAACAGACACAGTGCCTCTGCCAACAGCACTAAATAGACAGACCTCCCCGAGGAGGTCAGACTACCCTCCTGATGTCATCTCTTCAAGAAGTAGCATGGAGTAGGGACTTCCCTGGTGGGCCAGTGGTGAAGAATCTGCCTGCCAACGCAGGGCACACGGGTTTGATCCCTGGTCCACGAAGACCTCACATTCCTCAGGGCAACCAAGCCCTGTGCCAAAACTACTGAGCCTGTGTGACGCAGCTATTAGCTTGGTGCAAAAGTAATCACGGTTTGGCATTGTTGCACTTTGCTGTTTGATACTGGAAATACTTTCTTACATAAATGTGATTATGCTAAAATCATTTTAATGCACATTTCTCGCTTTCTGGGTTTTTTCACTAATGAATTAAATTATTTGCTGTTTATTTATATTTATTTTAGACTACAGAAATGTTAGACAAAAAGCAAAATCGAGCAGCTTTTTTATTCACATTCAAAATGGGTCATAAAGCAGCGGAGACAATTTGCAACATCAACAATGCATCTGGCTCAGGAACTGCTAATGGATGTACAGCGCAGCGGTGGTTCAAGAAGTTTTGCAAAGGAGATGAGAGCCACAGTGATAAGGAGCGCAGTGGCCGGCCGTCGGAAGGTGACAATGACCAATTAAGAGCCATCAACAAAGCCATCCTCTCACAACTTCACAAGAAGCTGCCTAAGAGCTCAACGTTTCAGCATTTGGAGCAAACTGGAAAGGTGAAAAAGGCTCAGTAGGCGGGTGCCTCGTGAGCTGACTGGAAATTTTAAAAAATGTCACTTTGAAGCGTCATCTTCTCTCATTCTACACAACAAACCATTTCTTGATTGGATTGCGAACCGCGACAAAAAGTGGATTTTCTATGACAACCAGCAACCATCAGCTCAGTGGTTGGACCGAGAAAAAGCGCCAAAGCACTTCCTGAATTCAAACTTGCACCAAAAAGAGGTCATGGTCACTGGTGGTCTGTCGTTGGGTCTTATCCACCACAGCTTTCTGAATCCCAGCGAAACCATTACATCTGAGAAGTATGCTCAGCAAATCGACGAGATGCACCAAAAACAGCAATGCCTGCAGCCAGCACTGATGTAACAGAAAGGGCCTAATTCTTCTCCCTGACAGCGCCCAACCACACGTCGCACAACCAACGCTTCAAAGGTTGAACGAATTGGGCTTCAAAGTTCTGCCCCATCCACCACGTTCACCTGACCTCTCGCCAGCTGACCACCGCTTCTTCAAGCCTCATGACAACTTTTTGCAGGGAAGACGTTTTCACAACCGGCAGGAGGCAGAAACTGCTTTCCAAGAGTTCACTGAATCCTGAAGCAAGGATTTTTTATGTTACAGGAATAAACAAACTTATTTCTCATCGGCAAAAATGTGTTGATTGTAAGGGTTCCTATTTTGATTAATAAGATGTGGTTGCTGCTGCTGTTGCTAAGTCGCTGCAGTCGTGTCCGACTCTGTGCGACCCCATAGACGGCAGCCCACCAGGCTCCCCGTCCCTGCGATTCTCCAGACAACAACACTGGAGTGGGTTGCCATTTCCTTCTCCAATGCATGAAAGTGAAAAGTGAAAGTGAAGTCGCTCAGTCGTGCGGGACTCTTAGCGACCCCATGGACTACAGCCTACCAGGTTCCTCCGTCCATGGGATTTTCCAGGCAAGAGTACTGGAGTGGGGTGCCACTGCCTTCTCCAAAGATGTGGTTAAGCCTAGTTATAATGATTTAAATTTCACAGTCCGAAACTGCAATTACTGCTGTACCAAGCTAACACTCAGCCCATGCACTGCAACAACTGAAGGCCGTAAGCCTAGAGCCTGTGCTCCGCAATAAGAGAAGCCACTGCAGTGAGAAGCCCACACGCTGCATGAGAGCAGACCCCGCTTGTGCAACTAGAGAGAATCGGCCTGCAGCGATGAAAAGTAAAATACAGACATAAAATTTAAATGAAAAGAAAGAAATAGCATCAAGTGACTTTGGACATCTTGCCTACTGTAATTTCCCTCGAAAGGCGACCACATAGGCCTAATGTCTGCTCAAAACCAGGGAAATGCTAATTCTTGCAAGACACTCTGGTCACACACACAAATCCACATAATAAAGGAATTCCCAAGGTGAGTGAGATAAGGATACCCCTGTGTTCAGACCCACAGTCTTCAAAACCAAGAAGGCCATGAGCCGTAAGGGGCTACCAAATACAAGAAAGGAGGCTAGTCCAAACTGGGATGTGCTGGAAGTGTAAAATACATGGACTTCGAAGACTCAAGTCTGCAAATGTAAAATGTCTCAGTAATTTTAAGACTGGTTATATGCCAAAATGTACTTTTTATTTTATTCATTTATTTATGGCTGCTCTGCATCTTCTAGGTCGTCCACAGACTTTCTCTAGTTGCGGCGAGCAGGAGCTACGCTCTAATCGCGATGAGCGGGCTCACACTGCAGCGGCTTCTCCTGCTGCGGGGCGTAGGCTCTAGGCGCTCGGGTTTCAGTAGTCGTGGCTTGTGGCGCTAGAGCATCGGCTCAGGAGCTGTGGCACACCCGCTTAGCTGCTCTGTAGCACCGGGGTCTTCCCAGACCAGAGATCGAACCCATGTCCCCTGCACTGGCGGGCTGATTCTTAACCACCAGACCACCAGGGAAGCCCTGAAATGATCATATTTTACATATATTGGGTTAAATAAAATTCATTCCACCTGCTTCATTTTCTAATGTGGCCAATGTAAAACCCGGTGATACCTGTGGCTTGTGTTATCGGATAGCGCTTGTGCAGACTATCTTTTTTAAAAGTGAGAGAGGAGACAAATGATAGTAACAGGACCAGAAAAGTATACACAAGACGCGGAAGCTTGAGGCGGTGGAGCAGGCAGGGGCGTGGTGGCAGCCTGGACTCTGGAATGCCTGCGTTATTCCATCTTGGATTAGCTATAAACTCCAGGGAAAAAAAATCACTGTGACTGCCAGAGCCTATTCTTTATAAAATAGGAATAAGAACAGCATTAAAGGTGCCTATGAGGTAAATGGGGAGACACATACTGGATAAGAGCTGAGTACAAGCTGAGGAACTGCAGTGTAACAAACCAGAAAGCCCCATCACCCCGGACTGCTACACGTGGAACTACCACTTTTCCTTCCCATCCACTGCCTCCCAACCATCTGGCCAAAGCTCAAGGACTGAGTTACAATTAGATAAGAGGTTCCTTACACAACTCACTCCCATCAGAAAAAAAAGATGACTCCCTTGGGTACATGGTCTCTGGCTGGACCCAGGAGACACAACTGATCAGGTGGACCCAAAACTCTGCTAGAGTGAAAAGACTTCCTCCAGCACCTCTGATGACATCAGCCAGATTTAAGTTATGGGGCACCTAATTCTGTATATGGATCAAATTTCTTTTTCTATAAAAATTTCTATAGAGAACAGAAATGTAAAAACATTATTTAAAAAAAAAATAGCAGCAAGCACAAATTCTTTGATATGAAAAAAAATAAAAGCAGCTTTCCTAAGGAGAATTATCTAAGAGAGCCCACAAAACTGAACAATGGCTGCTGGACCACGAGCAGGCTTACCTGGGGTGTCTGAACTTGGGCGTGCTGTTTCTGCAGCGTGGTGTCAGGTGCTTGGCCGAACTGGGTAGGCAGGGTGCTGGGCCCTCAAAATCACGTGCTTCCCAGGTTTGGGCCCGTTAAACCATCAGAGCTGCAAGCGTGTTTTCTGGAAGGGACGTTGGAATCTGTGGGGTGAAAGCGCACCACATGAAGCCACCTCTCCTCCCAACGTCTCACCAGCTCTCTTCTGTAGATGTGGAGCAGGAAGGTCAACTATCTTCCGGTAACACTCAGCATTAAGGCAGAAGGAATACGGATAGTGCGAGACCCAGGAAGAGTAGAGGACAGCTGAGCTAACTAGCTGCAAACGATTTGATTGGATACAATACAAAAATCCTGCCCTCTGCTAGAGACCCTAAGCTTTACGCCAGCGACAAGCCCAATGAACAAATATCTCTCCCACACTCACTAGTCAACTCCAATCTCCACTGAATTTGCAAAGAGTAAGAGATAATAGATAATCATCTCCCACTTTGTTTTCATGAGCCAGTAAGATTTAAAAAAAAAGAAAACTGAAAGTGCAATGACAGTTGCCAAATTTTCACTTTAGCTAAGTCTGCGGGTTTTTTTTTCCTGAATTACCAACCACAATCACTATGATTACAGAAAATTAAGGTACTTAAAAACTTTTTACTGTGAAAACATTCATATACAATGTAGAGAGAACAGCACAGGGAACCGCCACGCTCCCCTTATTCAGCTTCAATAATTACTGGGTGGGATAAGGCAACTCCTCTCCTGTCCCCATGTTACTTTATAGCAAGTTTTAGATACTACACCATGTCTGATGTCCATAAATAAAAGCATATTAACTCAAAAAAAAAAAAAAAAGACACAATGAATACGATCTCAGAATGAAGACAATGTGTAAGATTTTTCTCATGAAAATGCCCTATGATGTGCCTCTTCTTGTTAACATCCTGTATCGCTGAAGACTGTCATGAGCAGAGACATGGGTTTGGGAAACTCTTGAAGCTAGAGGATAAGCAGATCTTGGGAGATTTAACCCAATTTCATTTGAGATAAATAACTCAGAGAACACCTACCCTACATAGCCCACTCCTCAATGTGTAGTCAAGATACTTTGAACAAATCGAATTTTTCCAGTTTTGACAGAAAGATGAAACCTCTACACCAATCCCATGCGAAACATGAAGCAACAACCTACAAATGATTTCTCTCCAAGGTGCAGCCACCTAGAGAAAAATGCTCTTGTAATACACCATCAAAAGGCCTCTGATGCACACACCTGGTAACACACTCTTCAAAACTCTGCAGGATGCTCCTTCCAGCCCACCTTTCCCACTGTCCAGGAACCGCTCATACTTATCCGTGCACATCTCTACTTCTACTCAAAGCTTTCTCGGTCGCCATTCAAACTCATCTTCTCTCCCTCCTCCCTGTAAATGCAATTTTCCAGCATGAACTGCGCTCAAGACTCACAGGGTCAACCACGTGCTGGCGGGGAGGAGTCCCAGAGGCTGGGGCCTCCCTGAGGCACTTTACAGGGGCCTCTGCAGCAAAGCCAGCTCCCGGCCCCAGCCAAGAAAGAGCAAATTGAGTGTCTGTCTCCCTGGGGACCTGATTCTCCACCTCTCTTACAGACAGTGGACTGAGGCAGGACCAGGATGTTTTTCCTCTCTCTCCCAGCTTTATTTTAGGAGGCTGCTCTAGCTCTGGGAACCCCAGGGGAGACCCAATACTACCCGACCAAAGAAATGGGTATTTTTAAAACTCACATCTTGAACCCACCCTTTCACCATAACCCTGAGGAACGTTATCTCTCAGGAATGAACCTTCCCACATCTCTTACAAATAAGATAAAGGAATAAGACATCAGCCCTGCTGCCAAACCGAATGCTCTCCCCCTGAATCTAACTTAAGCCACTCCAGGAAAATCTGAACCCTGCATAAATGATGCTTCTGTGCATAACGACCGTGCCCAACACCGTCCAGGCTGCTGCCTCCTGGCCTGCCTGGGCTCCTGGCCGGGCCAGCTCTCCCCTGCACCGTGGGGCACTCTGGAAATGCAGGGAAGAGCAGACAGCAGACCTGGGGCAGCCCGGACGGAGGGCACACTTCCTGGGCCTCCCCGTGGACTCCCGAGCCTTCGGGGACGGCGCAGCCCTTAGGGCCTCCCCGGAACCCCTCGCGGACGGGCATTTAGGGGCCTCTCCGTGGGCCCCAGGGCCTCCCCGTGGACCCCCAAGCCCCTCGCGGACGGCGTAGCTCCGAGGACCCGTGGACCTCCAAGCCCCGCGCAAACACTCATGTCTCCCCCCGAGTGTCCACGGGTGCGCCCCGCGCCGGCGGCAAACTCCCGGGGGAAGTCCCACAGCCAGCCTGCGCACCGCCAACCTGGTCCCCGCTTACCCGGCCCTCCGCCGGCCCGGCTACAGGCCAGCAGCGCTGGCGTCTGCTCGGCACGGGCCCCGCACACGCACCATCCGGGTCTCCGGCGCCTCACACACGTGTCACGGCGACTCTTAAAGCAGACTCGGCGGGCGGCCCGCGCGGCGGAACCCCGAGAGGCCCCGGCGGCTTTAAGAGGCGGGGCCGTCTCCTGCCTCGGTCCCTGGCTCCGCCCACAGTCGCTGACGCTCCCAGTACGTCACCCCCCCATCTCGCGGCCCCGCCCGCTTACGCGATGACGTAAGCACGCAGAGTCGGAGGCGCCCCACCCTCTCGGCCGGTGCCTGGCAGGTTCCCGCAGAGCGCGCGAAGTCCCTGCTTCCGGGTCCGGCGCCCGGGGCGTTCCTTGGGCTGTGTCTCGAGGGCCTCTCTTCTTCGCCTGCGGTCTCGGCGGTGGCGTGGGGCAGGCTCTTGGTCGCACCCTCCAGGGCATTTAGTGACCGAGACATCCATCGGGCGACAAGAGGGTGGCAGGCCCAGGAAAGCCCGAGAGCGGACCGAGGCTCTTGGGATGAAGAGGTCGGGAGTGATGGCATTTGACCTTCGCCGTGTCCTGGGCCCTGATCAATTTCCTGACCCCACTCCCTTGCTTCATTTCAGAACCGTCATCCCGTGACAACTGCGTTAAGGTTGTGGTTGAATTTTTGCAAACACGTTTCTCTTTTTCGTATTTTAAAAAATCCTTTTCACCTGAATCCTCTTGGTTGCCACCCATCCTGGTCTCCAGAGCAGGTGGAGATAGTGTGATCCTAGGCCTGACCTCCAAATACTTAACGGAAGCAAAGGAATATTGTTACTCCACAGTAAACGACTTTTTCCAAAAGGCGGCACTGGAGTACGCAACCCAATTTGCTGTGTCTTTGGGAGACAAATGTGAAAGGCAGGATGGACGATACTGGATGAAACGACTAGAAGCCTTGAGCTAGTTGTCATGCTCCCCACCCAGTCCTTCAGGCGGAGGTGGGTGGGGCTGGGGTTGGAAAGAGAATGGGTGTAATTGGGACAAAATTCACCTGTAGTTATCACTTGGGCGGGGGGTGATGTTTTTTTTGAAAAAGCAAACAAACATAAGCTGACAAGAGCCTGAGGTCGAGCTGTCTGTGAGAATCCTCAACTACAGATTCAGACTGGAATTTGCCAGTGAGTCCATTCTGTGCCCTAAAACAGTGAGTCAGACAAAGATTGTTTTCACTAATCCAAGCCTGATACAGTGTATAAATGAGTGATGAAAAGCTGGGGACAGGTGGTCACAGGGCTAGTAACTAGCCAGAGAATGAGGAGACCTCAGTTTTATCCCAGCTTTGTGCTAATTAGCAGGTTGCTTTGGAGACTAAACTAACCCAGACCTCCATGTGATCATCTATGAAATAAAGATAATCTCCAGCAGGTCTTTGATTCTAATAACAATACCAATGACATCTTGCTCCTGTTAACTGAGTTCATATTATGTGCCAGTTACTGAACTGGCCACTTACCCACACTATCTGATTTAATCCTCATGGAAACCCTACAAGAAGATACCATCCCATTTTACAGATGAAAATACTGAGCCTGCAGCATCCCAGCAAGCAAGTGGTGGTTTAAGCCCAGGTTTCTCAGGCTCCAAGTTCACACCTTTAGCTCAGGCCCTCAGAAGTAACCCCCAAGTTTTTCTGAGATGACAAAACTGTTGTCTGAAAGGCCCACATGCTGCTTTAGAATATGATGTGAGACCTGGAAGATGGGAGGAACCTTTGGCCACACACATTTCCACCCTATTCCCCTTTCAAATACCCTCCTGAGTAAAATCTAGAAGTACGTTCACATGGCCAATATGAAAGTCTTTCCTAAAATGCTCAAAGGTCACCAGAGAAATGCAAATTAAAACCACAGTGAGCTAGCATTCCACACTCTCTGGAACTGCTGGAAATTAAAAGACTACATGTTGAAGAGAATGTGGAGTAGATAGATTGTAAAACTACAGGGATTGGAAAATGATGCAACCATTTGGGAAAATAATTTGAACGATTCTTTTATGTAACATACTTGCCCCATGAGCACATCTATTGCTGTCGCCACAGCAACTGAACTACTGCCTGTAGACTGGTAAATTCCAAAGGTGCAGACCTCCCCCACCCTTATCCAGTTCCTTCTGGACACCTCCACTGAAGGGCCCATGACCATCTTGAAACTCATCATGCCCAGAAACCGATGCTCCCCATGCTCCGCTAAGCTGCCTCGCCTTTCTGCCCTGTTGCCCATTTGGCCTGGTGTGCTGGAGTTCAGACAAAAATCTTGCCCTTTTCAGCTGTTTTCCCAGTGAGTCTGGCCACATGGGGGCACTGCTGAGACTGGCAGTGGCTTTGGCTCCATCCAGGGAGGCACACTGCGGTTGCAGCCTCCCACCTGTCCTCTCCCTGGGCTGTGATAGGGCAGCCTCTTGCCTCTTCCCCTCCACCCTCGAGGTGCTAACAGTTTCCTGCTGTTCCCTTGGCTTCTCAGAGAATTTCTTCCATCAGAATGTAACCAGTCCCTGCCTTAATCCCTGCTGTTTTAAAGGCTGTGCAAGTGGTTTGGGGGTTCCTGGTTGGACTTGGACTGATGCAGACTGTAACCCCAACATCCACCTGCCTGGCTAGCATCCTGGGTTCCCCTCTCTCCCTCACCCCCATGTAAATTCTTAATGAATTTTGCCGATTTTACTTTCCAAAGATTTCCTCAAGCCATTCCCTCCACTCCATCCAATTGCCCAAGGAAAGCCACTCTGCTTTCCCCTACTTTACTGGATTATAGCTGAGTCCATTGCTCAAATTGCCAAACAGAATGATGTACTTAAAAGGCCTACCCAACCCATTTCACTCCTGTCTGAAATCCTTTCCTGAAACTCCCTGCCATGCCCCAGCCCTGCTGAGAGGAGAACCAAGCTTCTTAGCATGGTCTCTAATAGCCTGGGGATGGGGGTGGGGGCTGGTTCCTGCCTGCCTTTCCCCCTCCTCCCCAGCCACTCCCTGCCTTGGATCCTTCAGCAGGTGGTGTTCAGTCACTAAGTCATGTCTGACTCTCTGTGACCCCACAGGCTGCAGCACACCAGGCTTCCCTGTCCTTCACTATCTCCTGGAGTTTGCCCAAACTCATGTCCATTGAGTCAATGATGCCATCCAACCATCTCCTCCTCTGTCGCTCCCTTCTCCTCCTGCCCTCGCTCTTTCCCAGCATCAGGGTCCTTTCCAATGAGTCGGTTCGTAACATCAGGTGGCCATCAGGTGGCCAAAGTATCAGAGCTACAGCATTAGTCCTTCCAAAGAATATTCAGGGTTGATTTCCTTCAGTAGAGCTAGTCCCCCCCAGACCCCGATCAGGCCATCTCTACTCCAGGCTCAGGCTGGTCTTCGGCCTAAAATTCCCTTGCCTGCCTGTCCTTCAACCACCTCCTTCGGCACCACCTTCTCCAAGAAGTCTTTCTGGATTCCTCCCACCCCTGTCATTCAGTTGGTGCTGCATTTGGCTGGCAGAACATTCCACTTATACATTCAGCTGGAAAATTTCTGGATTTCTCTTCCCTTCCCCACCATGCCTTATTTCATCTGTGGTCCCTGGGCCTGGTGCACAAAGGTACAGTGGATAAATGTGAAATCCAACTAAATGGCTAATGCTAGAGAGGAGATAACTGAATAATCTCTAAATCCCGAAGGAGGAAACCATAGAAACACTGAAGATGAAAGAATGAAGTATTCTCAGTTTAAAAAAAAAAAAACACAAAAAACTGTAACTGAAAGGAATCTAATCAGAACTTACCTTTTTTAAAAAAAGGGTATCCCTGTGGCTCAGTTGGGGTCTCAAAGAGTCAGACACGACTGAGCAACTGGACTGAACTGAACTGTGGCTCAGCTGATAAAGAATATGCCTGCAATGCAGGAGACCTGGGTTCGATCCCTGGGTTGGGAAGATCCCCTGGAGAAGGGAAAGACTACCCACTCCAGTATTCTGGCCTGGAGAATTCCATGGACTGTATATAGTCCATGGGGTTGCAAACAGTCGGACACGACTGAGTGACTTTCACTTTCACTTTAACAAAAGAGGTGGGTTAACAAATTAACAGGACTGTTGCCCAGAAGTCACCTGGGGGTTCCTTAGCTTGGCGGTTGAGGCAAAAGGGACTAGATGCTCCATACCCCTCCACCGCGCCCCCTCCCATTTCACAGCCTGTGATGACCAAAGATTTATGCTAATTTATGGAAATATCTACATCACATTTCTAATTGTAAATTAGTCATTGTTTCTTTTACATCAGTCATTGTTAAGTTTTGGTTCCTCTGAGCTGCTCCTGCTGGGCCTACACAACCCTTACAATTTCCAGTTTCTAGAAACTGCCAAATTAGATCTAAATCCGGTCTGGTTGAATTCACCAAGGAAAAGCCATGTGGCAGGGCTCCCAGAGTTTTGCTTTAGGCCTTCTTTCCCTTGCACGCAGATATCCTTCCATGGAACTGGGCCGGTGTTTGGTGGTTTGGCCAAAAAGTAGCCAATGGGCCTTAAATCCCTGTGCTGGCCGTGGCCACACACTTGCCGCCTCCTTCCCTTCCCAGGCAGAGCTTCCTCTCTAAGAAAACTATCCTGGAACTTCCCTGGTGGTCCCGTGGCTAAGGCTCCAGACTCTCATGAAGGGGGAGCCCAGGTTCGATCGCTGGTTGAGGAACTAGAGCCCACGTGCCACACTAAAGATCCAGCGTGCCACGATGAAGACTCTGTGCAGATAGATAGATAAAACGGAAAATTCGCCCAGAGTCAGTGCTGCGGGTGTGTATTTTCCCTGTGTGTTTGGGAGTCACTTCCCTCACCTGCCAATACTGAAATCCCCAGTCCCCACAGCTTTCATCACGCCTCCCCTCCTCTCTGCAAACCCACCTCCCTCTCCCAAACTCTCCCACAAGGTCTCATCCAGCCGAGTGTTGCTTCCGCTGCTGGGTCTGGTCCGGTCCGCTCCTTTCCCCTCGGGTGGCTCTGGTTACTCTTTGTAGCACAGTGGTCCTTTGCACGGCTCTGCTGCTGCTGCTGCTGCTAAGTCACATCACTCGTGTCCGACTCTGTGTGACCGCATAGACGGCGGCCCACCAGGCTCCCGTCCCTGGGATTCTCCAGGCAAGAATGATGGAGTGGGTTGCCATTTCCTTCTCCAGTGCATGAAAGTGAAAAGTGAAAGTGAAGTCACTCAGTCGTGTCTGACTCTTCGCGACCCCATGGACTGTAGCCTACCGGGCTCTTCCATCCATGGGATTTCCCAGGCAAGAGTACTGGAGTGGGTTGCCATTGCCTTCTCCGCACGGCTCTGCAACTTTTCTCCAAGCATTGCGTGCATCTGTTTGGCCTCAGGACTCGATTGCATAAACTTTTCAAGAGTATTCAAGACACCTGGGAAGCAGGTGGGTAGAGACAGAGGGGCCATGGGCAGAAGCTGCGTGTTGAATGGCTGAATGGTGACTCAGTCCATCCAGGGCCTGTGAGAGGAGGCAGTAGGGGTCACCCCCAAGCCAAAGAGTCTGAGAATCTGTGGTGCCTCCTTCCCTCCTCCTTCAGGCTGAAAACAGAGGACCCTGAGGCTCTGGAAGTTGGTGGGGAACACCATGGAAAGGAGTCAGGTTCCAAATCAGCCGTGGAGGAAATCCGCCAAACGTCTCCACTAGTCTTGGCAGGAAATAAACTCCTTTGTGTTAGTCCCTGGGTTTCTGGGGTCATTTGCTCTGGCATCCAGAGCTGCCTTAGCTGGTATGCCTTTGCTCCCAGACCACAGGGCAAGGCTTTTGGGTCTCAGGGTTGTGTGAGTGCCACATCTGAGGATGAGCCCTAGCACCTGGGAATACAGCATGGGGTGGCGGTGATATTCCTTGTGTGGTTGGAAGATGTCCCATAATGACAAGGTGACCCCGCATCACAGTTTCCCAGGACAGGCGGCTGGACACCTACTGGGCCCACTAATTGTTCACAGCACCCCCTTTCTCTGTCAAAAGTGTCCTGGTTTGGAAGATGCAAAATATAGAGATGAATTTCCCAGATCATTGAACTTTATCCTTTAAGTTTGGAAATTACAACTCACAACAAGGCATCTTGATGTGATCAAGTGTCCTCACTGAGACTAGAATTTTGCTGTCATCGTTGCTGCAAAATTCATAAATAAAGGAGAGAAATTTGCCTTTGTTCTGAAAACAAATACATTAAAAACAAATCAAGGCCCTTCCTATAAATGGAAGGCACAGCCAAGAATAAATAAATAAAATTATTTTTTAACAGTTATTCAAGTTTTGCTCGCTTGATTTTAAGTTACATCAGATAAACATGTCCAGGAATAATTTAGAGGGGAAAAGAAAATATCTGAAGGGTTTTCACCAGCCCGGGTGGCTCCCCACCCCCTTTCCACCCTCCGCCCCCAACCCTCATCCTAAACTGGGTCCTGCAGAGGCTTCTGTGTTTCCACTCTGAACACACACGTGTCTGTTGTGGGTTCTGACCCGAGCGCCAGGCTGTCCTCATTTGCCCCCAATGCTTTTCTTTCACAGAATGAGCAAAGCTGAGGTGGGGGAACAGTGGTGTCTGGTAGAATCCCTAACAATCTGCTTACCCCACATGTGGGTCTTGATGAAAACGGACTGAAAACTGCGAAATCAAGAAAAGGGAAGATTGTTCAAACTGGATCATGGATGCGTGGAGTTTATGATGTCATTCTCTGCATTTCTGGATGTGTTTGAAAATTTCCATAAGAAGTGCTTTTTAAAAAGTCACAGTTGACCTAAATACATAAAATAAATGAAACAGTTGTGTCTAGACCCCAAATGTGGCCTGCAGGTCAGAATGGGCACCGATGCCAAGGAGGGAGGGGGCAAGGAGGGGACCTGTAAACATGGGACTTGAGGGAGCGACTGCAACATGTGGATCTTATTTGGATCCTGATTCAAAGCAAGAAACTGTAAAAAAGCATTTATGAGACCATCAGAGGCGTCTGAACACCGACTAGTCCATGACATTCATGAATTATAATTATGTTCTCAAGGTGTGATTTAAGTATTTTGGAAAGGTTTTAAAAATAGTTTTTTTTTGTTTTTTTTTTCAGAGATACATACTGAAAACAGACAAAACTGACATCTAGAAACTTCCTGATAACCTTTGGCAGGGTGGTTGGGCAAGTAGGTACAGAGAAAGAACAGTGGGTTGATGGTGGGAGAGGCAAGACGGACGCAGGTCTGCTTGTGTGCGTGGCGTGTGTGTCTAAGATATGCTCCACAACAGAAAGGGAGATGTATGTACCAAACGAAGGGACCCTGTCCTGCCTCTTGGCCAATTTAAGAAACCACATTCACTGTCGTCTGCCACATCCCATGTAGAGCTCCAAGCCCCTAGGCCTGTTTCTCAGGAGAGAACCCAACGCACAGGCTTCCCTGGTGGCTCAGTGGTAAAGAATCTGCCTGCCAATGCAGGAGACACGGGTTCCATCCCTGGGTCGAGAAGATGCCCCTGGAGAAGGGAATGGCTACCTACTCCAGTATTCTTGCCTGGAGAATCCCATGGACAGAAGAGCCTGGTGGGCTACAGTCCATGGGGTCCCGAGAGAGTCGGACATGACTTAGACGACAGACCAACCCCTACCCCACCCCATTCCAAAGTTAGAAAGGGGAAGCTTGGAACGTCGAAATGACCACATGGAGACAGCCAGCGTTCTCACTGATAATACTGTTTATTGTCCACGGACCGAGCGGTCACTTGAGAATGAAACAAAGCATCGGAGACATGCGCTGTCTGCTTGTCGACTTTCAACAACTCTCACGTGTTCCCAGCACAGGAAGGTCTCAAGACTTCATATTCCAGCAAAATCACATTGCCCCAAAATTGAAAAAACAAACAAACGAAAAAAAAAAATCCAAACAAAAACGAACAAGATCAACAAAGCTTTAAATTACGGCGGCAGGTCCGATATTTCTTAATACTTATCAAGCAAAGATTTGGAAATAACTACAATGTAAACTTTATTTTAAATATTTTGAGTCGCTTGCAGAAGACAAGAATAGAGGGAGGAAAGAGCAGTGCTTAGAACATAGCATATAAATTAATGCCAAATGGAGAGCCTTCTTAAACTATATATATATGGCAATTATTGACCGTGACGGTATTTGAGTGGCTTCTCCGCCACCATTGTGTTCTTCATCTTGACTTTTTTTCTTTCCTGCTCAGCATGGCTACAAGACCAATGTGTGGGGATTGACTATAAAGGCCATCTTTTAGAACCAAGCTACACAAAGATTCTTTGCTTTGTAATAATTGCAACCAGAGAACAAAAAACAGGAGATAGAAAAGCAATGATACTCAAAGAACAGACGAAAAGGCCTGAAGGAATCACCATCATAGGCTAGCTACCATGCCATTTCCACTCTGGATCCAAAGCTCCCACGATGCAGAAATCTTTGGGGGGAAAAAGCGAGCCTAATCCCTATCGAGGGTAATAGAAAACACAGCACAGGAATGATTACAACTGATGTCAGAAACAAACCAAAACATTAAGAAAAAAAATCAGCAGAAACAGGAGTAAATGTTACATATGATAACACCGTACAGGAAGCAGACGGGGGTGGGGTGTTATATCGACTGAAGGGTCTGGTGTTCTTATATATACTGAAATCACATGGACTGGTCCATTATGACATCTTACAAACTTTTATCACTGCACAACATGAAGGTGCCCTTGGAGCGGGCCAAATTCCTGGAGAGTCCCCTAGTCTGCCCTAGAAAGGGGGTCATCAAAATCTGTGCTGACCGGGCCCCTGGGTGGGCATGCGGGCTGCATGCCACAGCGGGGGAGGGTCAGGAGTCTTAGAGGTGCTTTGGGGTCACCACAGAATAGAGAAGACTTAGAAGATGACTTTGGAAGAACTCTGCAGAACACCTGCTCCCGGGCCAACAGACTCGTTTCATTGTGTGTGTTTGCATAGCGTGCATGATAAACTCAGGACAGTTGACCTTTACAACACAAGTGGGGAGAAAAAGGAGATTATCTTTACTGTTACTGAGAAATTTCTGCCTCCGTTAACCCCCGATTTACTGGCATAAGGAAACTACCTTTAGGGAACAGCTAGGCTCCTTAGCTCCCTATGAAGTTTCTTACTTGGAGATCTTTGTAATACAAGAAATATAAGCAGAGGAGGGCGGGTACACCGGTAAATTTGGGTTCACCTATTCTCTGAGAATTCATCTTTAGCAGAAGGAGATGTCTCTTAAAGCTGGCCACAGTGTTCTGGAGGCCCAGAAAAGCCACGAGCACTTTACTGACACCACCTCCCCACCAAAATTCATCCTTCCCAAGGGAGGACTTCATTCTGCGCTTCGCTGACTTCACTCTGGGGAACCCCTGCATTCCTGGGGCACACTGACAAGTCAGTCTTCCAGGGAGCTCACACTATTAAAACTCTGGCACCTGCTTGGGGGGCTCTGAGGTGTGGTGGGGGACAGGGCACGACCCAGCTTTTGATGTCTTCAAGATGTGCCAGACAGGAGGGGGAGTTCATGCCACCAGCCACACAGAACCCCTTGCAAAGCCAATTCATGTCCCTCTACCTGGGTGCCCAAGGCCAGAAAGAGGAGGGTGTGAGAGGGGCCTTAGCAGCTCAGGAATGAACTCTAGGGGCAGCCAGGCCTCCCTGCCAAACATCTGCACCAGGGCCTGACGTCACAGACTCCCTCAGGGCTGGGGCGGGTCCTGCGGGCCAGGGATGGGACCGAAAGGACTTGGCTGGAGCTGACGCCTGCCGCCCTCACGTCTCTAAGAGGCCAGGAAGGGAGGCTCCTGCTGGAATCCTGCAGATTAATATGATTAACTGGGGATCCTTCAAGAGCAGGCCACTGGTCCAGGGCTGCTCCCTGAAGTCAGACGCTGGGAGTCCATGGTGGGCGTGGGGGAGACAGGGGGTGCACAGGGACCACCACCCTAGGGCCAGAGGTGTGGAAACTGCAGGAACCGAGGGACATGCCCCTCTCAAGATGAAAGGGACCTGGTAGGCCTGCTACACAGTCTGGCAACGACCCTTGAAAGTTCCTGCAAAATGTACATTTCCAGGCTCTGCCCTGACCAGGCTTGGGGACCCCAAGTGCTGTCTGCTCAGCATTTGTGACAGTGCCAGGGCTGGGCCCGGGAGGGATGCCTGTGTGTCTGGCCCCTGCCTGCACCCAGGGACGGGAGACTGAGACGCACGGTGCCCAGGCTGGCGGATGGGGTGTGGGACCCACCTCTGCCTCCAGACCCACAGCTGTGTGTTTAAAAGGAAGATGGGGGTGGAGAGGAGAATCACACTAACTTAAAGCCACTTGGATGACTGTTTTTATTCATGCTGTTTCCAGGAGGGGATGTCGGAGCTGGACCAGTCTGAACTCTTGGACACTGTCAATTGGCCCCAGGAGTGCTGGTGGCCTGCTTACGGGTCCTCGATGTCCAGAAACTCCTGCTTGGGGGGTGCTGCTCCGCGGTACCAGGCGCAGGAGCCGTCGCTTCTCTTAATGCAGGCGAAGAACTTGGCCTGGTGTCCGTTGATGTTCTTCTCCGTGACCCAGTCCATCCAGAGGCACTCGTCCGGGGAGGAGATGTAGCAGGGAATCATGGGGCATCGCGTGATCTAGGAAGGGGGACACGAGATGGAATCAGCTGGGGACCAAGGCCATGCAGGGGGCATCTCTAGAACCCGGCCTTCACCTGGTGAAGGTGTTCAAGGGAATGTGCAGAATGAACGACCAGGTAAGTGCAGCAGGGAAGGAGGGATGGAGCTGCTCCCCCTTAGGCGTTCCTGAGCGCCAAACTCTCCAAATGGCAGCAGGCAGCCTGTCCCAGATAGAACAGAAACCTTTCTGTACCCCTTAACTACCAAGCACGCCTTCTACTCTGGGCCATCTGGTTTACCTTCTCTGAGCACAACAAACCAGCTTCAGCTTAGTCCTACCTCCCAGAGAGTATAACAACAACAACAATGAAGGGCCTTCAGAGACTGCCCTCGTGGGCCAGTGGTTAGGACTCTGCACTTCCACGGCAGAGAGCATGGGTTCAATCCCTGGTCAGGGAACTAAGATCTCACATGCCTCATGGCACGGCCAAAAATACGGAAGTGGACATCTCAGCATATGTAAATAAAACAAAAAACAATAAAGAGTTTTGACTATCAGACAGGTCCAGGTGAAAAGAACAGCGTCTTGCTCCCAAGCACACGGATGCTTCGAGGGAATCAGCAAGGATTAACAGCATCTTGGCAAAAGAACCTGCGTTCACAGGAGGGTGCAAACCTTCAGGCCGAGCAAAGAAAAAGGCGGAACTTTTTTGCATGGGTTCAATCCCTGGTCAGGGAACTAAGATCTCACATGCCTCATGGCACGGCCAAAAATACGGAAGTGGACATCTCAGCATATGTAAATAAAACAAAAAACAATAAAGAGTTTTGACTATCAGACAGGTCCAGGTGAAAAGAACAGCGTCTTGCTCCCAAGCACACGGATGCTTCGAGGGAATCAGCAAGGATTAACAGCATCTTGGCAAAAGAACCTGCGTTCACAGGAGGGTGCAAACCTTCAGGCCGAGCAAAGAAAAAGGCGGAACTTTTTTTTTTTTTTTTAACTTCACCTTAGGCACAGGGGAGTTTGCTAGACTTACAAGTAGTTGTGAGTCAGAATTCACCCTGTGAACGAGCTAAGGGGTGGGCTATCGAGGATCTACCAGGATGGGCAGGAAGACCACACAAGCAGTGTGAACCAGCACAGGCCAATCTCTGGGCCACAGCAGGCCCAGACTCACACCCTGTGCTGGGGTTGGGGGAGGGGCAGGGGGGACCGAGGGA
>SJXQ01000206.1:627894-641545 GCA_006408695.1 Aepyceros melampus | reverse complement strand
GGTCACGGAGACCTCACCTTCTGTGGCTGCATCTAAGCATTAGCACTGTTCTAACTGTGCTTGGCACCGCCTCTGGGGTGCTTTCAAGAAGAAAGGCAGGGGCTTCAGGGGTTCTCATCACAAAGACCCCATGTTTACATGGACCCACGCGTGGAAATGGCGGTACACTGGCAAAACCATAACATAACCCTGTGGATTGAGAGGCTCTGGCAAAGTCTGGGATCAAACCCCGGCAGTCCACCTGGAGCAGGTGGCGGCGGCTTACCTTGCACTCACAGCCCATCTGGTACCTGTGGTTCAGGCTCTTCTTCTGGGTGGTGCTCAGGGTGTCCCAGGGCACAATGAAGTCACAGAGGGTGATATGCATATTGCCATTCCCCTCGGCCTTCCCTGAGGAGACAGGGGTCACCAAGCTCAGAACGAAATTACGGGTTCTCCTCTTTTTCCTGCATCTGGATGAGGCTCAGGCATGGGGAGGGTTAGTTCTGACAGTACCCTGAGGCATAGACTATTTTGTGTCCCCTCCAAAATTCTGAGGTTAAAGCCCTGACCCCTAGCACCTTAGGATGTGTGACTCAATTGAGAGAGAAGGTCTTTAAAGAATTGATTAAAATGAGGTCATTAGGGTGAATCTGAATCCAGTAGGTGCCCTTGTAAGAGGAAGAGATTAGGACACAGACAGACACACAGGGATGACCACTTGGGGAACACAGGGAGAAACTGGCCATCTACAAACCATGGAGAGTGGTCTCAGAAGAAACCAACTCTGTCAACCTCTTAACCTTGAACTTCCAGCCTCCAAAATGGTGAGAAAATACGTTTCTACTGCTTAAGGCCTCCAGTCTGTGGTTTTTGTTATAGCAGCCTGAGCAGACTCATACACCATGGAATATTTATTCTGAGTATAAGAATGCAAGCTCACTGTAGAAAATTTAAGAAAGTAACTTTTTAAAACGTCTCTCTTTTCATGACCTAGAGCTAACATTCTGATGCATTTCCTTCCAATGTTCTCTTATGCACATGTATTCAAGTGGAAAATGTCACTGTTGTATGTAGATTATATTGTTTCCTGTGTTCGTTTTTTTTTTCCACCAAATATTTATTCACAACCTTTCCTCCATTTGATGTTGAACTTGTAATTCTGGGTTGTCCCATTATGAACAATAAGAGCAGAATTTTATAAAATCAGCAATCTGCCCTAAATTCCCTGTATTGGGCGTGATGAGACGCTTGATGAGACACTGTTCGCACCTTAGACTCCTAACTCAGCCCCCTTCCTCCCTTTGTGAAGAGTTCTCACTGGTGGCAGCCCAGGCATCAGCAGAGCAGCAGAAAAAGACAGACCAGTGTATTCTGGTGAATGACAGGACCTAACGAGGGCCGGGGAGGTTGTCTAAAATCTTGTCCTTCCTGTTACAATGGCACCTTGTCAAGAGACACAGACGCCCAGTGATGACACCGGAGCCTGGCAGAGAGTGGCACGCGACTCCCTGAGAGGCAGACAGGAGCCCCGGGCTGCACCCTGGGATCTTGGCTTGACAAAGCTGCAGCCCGTCCAACTTAATGATCTCAGGCACAGCCCTGGCCACCAACAATCGCTAACAGAAATACAGCTCAGGGAAGTGCTGATGCAGCGAGCTTATCTACTGCATCTCGTCTGGAGGGAGTGAAACAGAAACCGGCCATCTGCGGAAAGACACTGGCTTGCCTGGGGCCGCAAGCAGCACCAATGACAGCCTTTATGCTGGGCAGGTGGCAGGCAGCGCTCCCCAGGTGTGAATTCTCCTGCTCTTCTTTCTGTCTTAACCACGCCTCTAACCTTCAAGCCTTCTATTTTTTTCTTGGACTTGTCTGACATTTCAGGTAAAGAAACGGATCAAGAAGCAGGAGGACTTCTTGATTGCATTCATTCTGATCCTAATAACTAAAAAAATGATATATCTGGGTGACCTTAAGCTTCAAAAACAGCTGTAATTTTTTCTAGACCTCACGCTGAAGCTGATGCTCCAATACTTTGGCCACATGATGCGAACAGCTGACTCACTGGAAAAGACCCTGATGCTGGGAAAAATTGAAGGCAGGAGAGGAAGGCGACAGAGGATGAGATGGTTGCATGGCATCACCAATTCAAAAACACGAACTTGGGCACACTCCAGGAGATGGTGAGGGCCAAGGAGGCCTGGCGTCCGTGGGGTTGCAAAGAGTTGAGTGCAGCTTGACAACCCAACACACACACACAGCCATTTTCTAAAGAGTATAGAATAGACAGGGGACTAAATGGACATTGGCAAGTAACTCTTTCCCACATCTTGGTTTCTTCTGGCATTGACCTTGCCCGGCCTGGTCATTCATTAGAGGCAGGCTGAGTACTCATTCCAGTCTCTCCCTCCAAACGTACGTAGCAACTTCCCCTGCGTCATGTGACTGGCATCAGTCTCCCAGGTCACATTGTTCTTTGCCTCTCTTGCATATCGTGTTCTTTAATCAAGTCATAAGCACAGAGGTAATGGTTGTGTCTTAATCCTTTTTTATCCATAGTTCCTTGCACATAATATTGACTCAGTAAAAGTTTACTGATGATGACGTGGTTATTTGTTCTAACAATGTGTTCCAATATCTTTTATTTTTTTTGCTGTCTTCCTTTTTAAACCTTTTCCCCATCAATTCAAGCTTCCACAGAGAGTGGGCAAAGGCAGGGCATGGAGATGAAATGCAAATTTTTTCTTTTTAAAAAATTTTCATTTACTTATTTTGGGCTGTGTTGGCTCTTTGTTGCTGTGTGCGGGTTTTCTCTAGTTGCAGCGAGCAGGGACTACTCGCTAGCTGCAGAGAATACATGGGCTTCTCACGGCAGTGCTTTCTTCTGTTGCAGAGCACGGGCTTCAAAGTTGCAGCACGGAGGCTTAGTAGTTGCGGCACATGGCTTTAGTTGATCTGTAGCATATGAGATCTTCCCGGACCAGGGATAGAACACACGTCCTCTGCATTGCCAGGCAGGCAGATTCTTGACCACCAGACCACCACAGAAGTCTGAAATTGTGTATTTTCAATGACCCCAGTTCCCAGTTCCCATGAGCTTTAAATGTCATGTGTAAATGGTGTAGCATCTCAGAATGTTAAGAAGAGATGCCTTTCAGTAGAGATAATTAAGACTGATTTGGTACGTGAGCATCTGTCTGCCTTGGAAAAAAGCAAAGTCTTTCTTGGACACAGAAAAACAGGAATTAATTAAAATTTGTAACTGAGGGTTGTATGTTTACTTTTCTTTCCGGAGATGAGGACTGGAGAAGAAAATGACAGGGCCGAATCTATAACAGTCCCTGAACATAAGCGTCTCGCGGTGCCAACTCGACATGTGAAGATGAGTCATCAGCCCAGGAGGAGGTGGGCTGCCCCAGGCTGTGTGGTCACTCGTGGGGCCGCAGCCAGCGCTGGCTGAGTGATTTTCTGTGCCCCGTGATTCTTGGTTAGCCCGTTGTGACTCCAGGAAAACAAGATCTAGATTCTGTGCTTCAGAAAGTAAACACCAGATTGAATCCAGAGCCGTCTCACTGAGCCAGGGAACGAAGCTGGCTTAGAGAGGTTCCTCTGTAATGGGGTGAGTCAGCAGCCAGTGGAAGGGCTTTTTATTAATCTTACGCTCCACAGCCAGTCAGGAAACTAAAATGTGCCCCACGTTGCTTGCTTCCAATGTGAAATGTATGGCAGCTTAAGACGATAGCTTCTCAGGTGGCACAGGGGTAAAGGATCCCCTTGCTAATACAGGAGACACAGGAGCTGCAGATTCGGTCCCTGGGTCGGGAGATCCCTTGGAGAAAGGAATGGCAACCCGCTCCAGTATTCTTGCCTGGAAAATTCCATGGGCAGAGAAGCCTGGCGGACTGCAGTCCATGGGGTCGCAAACAGTAGGACACGACTGAGCATGCTCGCACTAAGGTGACAGGCACACAGTTATCAGCTGAGTGCGTCTTCAGACATTTTTAGTTTCCCTTATAAATGGAGCAACAATGTGGATGCTTCCTGAAGTTTCTGAAATGTGTGAGGCAGTTACTCGTGTAACTGTTTTCTCATTCAGCCTGGGGACCAGTTTCACAGGTCACGTACATATTGCATGTTAAATAGCCTTTGATGGCAGATATGAACAGCTGAGCTGACACGTGAGTGAAAAGACATGTATCAGAGAGTGACTGAAATTATGGGGCTTTCTGTGTTTGACTCACCATGTTCCCTTCGGACATGAAGCCTCTACCTTTCAGAAAAGGGTCTGAGCACAATGGATGTTCCTATCACATCTCCCGAGAGAAAGAAAAGCAACTACCAGCAAAACAATCATCGCACCACCCTCCATGCCTGTCCTGGATCCACCTTCTTAGCAGCCCCGTGGCTTCCTCGCACTCCTGTGATAAGCAGGGCAGGATGGGACCCAAGCCCCACGCTCCAGAGAGGCCTCGCCAGGGTTCCTGACCGCTGGACGGAAGCCCTCGCCCCGTCCTGCCCTGGGACCCAGCCAGAGGGCCTTGAGGTCTGGACCACTCATCTCGTGCAATATAAGAGCAGCGCCACCCTCCTCAGGATCTCTGAGCAAAAGGCAGGTCTGACTGCCTGGGAAGGGCCCCCGCAGATGAAGATCATGCCCAGAGGCCACTGTGCAAGGGGGCTGACTGACCTTGGCCGCCATGGCTCAGCCCTCCTGAGTGTGTGCAGACTGGCTCTTTGGCACCTTTTGAACAAAAGGTCTGCCTTTGACCCAGAGCAGGTAGGTTCTCAGCCCTGGCTGTGCACTGGACTCCCCTACGGAGCTTTACCAATCCTCTCGAAATGGGAGCCATCCCCACAGATGGTGCTTGACTTGGTCTGGGGAGCTGCCTGGGCATCAGGAATTTTGCAAACTCCCTGTGGAATTCCAAGGAGCAGTGGAGGCGGAGGACCGCTGGGTTAGGCCTCAGGGCAGCGAGACTTCTAAACCTGGACCAGTAACGGAAGAAGCAGAGAGCAGTAGACCCAGGAGTCAGGCTGTTGTTGTGTGGTTGCTCAGCTGTATCAGACTCTTTTGCAGTCCCATGGACTGTAGCCCAACAGCCTCTTCTGTCCGTGGGATTTCCTAGGCAAGAATACTGGAGTGGGTTGCCATTCCCTTCTCCAGGGGATCTTCCTGACCCAGGAATCTAACCTTGCATTGGAAGACAGATTCTGTACCCTCAGCCACCAAGGGTTATGCTGCAAGTGAAAGTTGCTCAGTCGTGTCTGACTCTTTGCAACCCCACGGACTTCTCCAGGCCAAAATACTGAAGCGGATAGCCTTTCCCTTCTCCAGGGGATCTTCCCAGCTCAGGGATCGAACTCAGGTCTCCCACATGGCAGGCAGATTCTTTATGAGCTGAGCCACCAGGGAAGCCCAGGGTTAGGCTAGCCAGGGTCTAATTTCTGGCAGCACCATGGCACCACTTCCTGGCAGTGTGACGCCAGCAGGGATGTGTTGAGAAGCGTCTAACCAGTAGCTCTCCTGGGATTAAGTGTGTAGTGTTTGAGTTCTGTGGTGTCAATACTCCTACGCTGGCCAATCTCAAGCTACCAACATGACATCAACCAAAGCTTAATCATCGGTCTGAAAGTGAAAGTGGGTTCAGGTACACACCGTGGGGCCTGAGCACATGGCTCCATCCTCTACTCCTCACCTATAGAATGGGGTTCGTGATGGGGGTAGTGAGGATTAAATGGAACCCACATGAAAAGCATTTGAAGAACATCAGTGCCAGGAAAAGGACACTTCTATTTCTATTAACAGGAAGCTGGTGGGCCTGATGTAGAATCCTTTAAGACAGATTCATCTGTGCATGTCTGGAGGCAGACGCTGGCCCAGACCAAAGTTATCTTCCCACCAGGAGCCACCAGCAACAGGATGCGGGCTCTCCCTTCTGAATAAGGGCTTCTGCAGCAGCTCTGCAGTTTGGTCACGTAGCCCCTAGAGGGCAGTATGGAGACCCAGAGGGATGGCTGAGGCTCTCATTTTAAAGGGTGTTACAGCCAAAATCACTGCAGATGGAGACTGCAGCCGTGAAAGTAAAAGACATTTGCTCCTTGGAAGAAAAGCTATGACCAACCTAGACAGTATATTAAAAAGCAGAGACACTACTTTGCTGACAAAGGTCCGTCTAGTCAAAGCTATGGTGTTTCCAGTAATCATGTAAGGATGTGAGAGTTGGACCACAAAGAAAGCTGGCGCCGAAGAATTGATGCTTTTGAATTGTGGTGTTAGAGAAGACTCTTGAGAGTCCCTTGAACTGCAAGGAGATCCAACCAGGCAGTCCTAAAGGAAATCAGCCCTTTAGGATTGATTATTGAATATTCACTGGAAGGACTGATTATTGAATATTCATTGGAAGGACTGATGCTGAAGCTGAAACTCCAATACTCTGGCCACCTGATGTGAAGAATTGACTCATCTGAAAAAACCCTGATGCTGGGAAAGACTGAAGACAGGAGGAGAAGGGGACAACAGAGAATAAGATGGTTGGATGGCATCACTGACTCAATGGACATTTGAGTAAGCTCTGGGAGGTGGTGATAGACAGGGAAGGCTGGTGTGCTACAATCCATAGGGTTGCAAAGAGTCAGACACGAGTGAGTCACTGAAACGATAGCCTGGTGGCTCAGCAGTAAAGAATTCACATGCCAATGCAGGAGACACAGATTCAATCCCTGAGTCAGGAAGATCCCCTGGAGAAGAAAATGGCAACCCACTCCAGTACTCTTGCCTGGGAAATCCCATGGACAGAGAAGCCTGGCGGGCTACAGTCTATGGGGTTGCAAAACAGTCGGACATGACTTAGCAACTAAACAATAGCCTTTAAAAGGACCCAAGAAAAAAAGGATGCTGAAAACTAGAAGCTGTTGATTTGTTAGGGCAATGAGGTCTCTACACCACAGAGGAGATTGGGCTACTGTGATCTCAGAGTCAAATCGTCAGCTCTCTGCATTGTGATTTTTGTCCCTGTTCCCTTCTATTTAATATTATCTCTCCTATTGTAAAAACAGGAAGATACTGCAAGTATGAAATGGTGCAGCCATTTTGGAAAACGGTTTAGAAGTTCCTCAAATGGTTAAACACAAGAGTTGCCATAGATCCTGCAATTCTACCCCTAGGTATCTACCCAAGGGAAATGAAAACATATCCAGGCAAAAACTAGAACACATGTGCTCAGAGCAGCATTACTCAGTAAATAAAAGGTAGAAACAGCCCCATGAAATGCTGAATGGATAGACAAAATGTAGTAGACCCATCCAATGGACTATTATTTGGCCATAAAAAGGAGTAAAGTTCTGATACATGTTACAATGAGTAAAACATTAAAAACTTAAAAACAAACAAACAAACAAAAAACCACCAAAACATTATGCTGGGAGAAGCCAGACACAAAGGACCATATATTACATGAGTCCATCTGTAAGAAAGTCCAGAGTAAAGAAATCTAGAGATTAGTGGTAGCTGAGAGCTGGGAATGGGGGGAGAATGGGAGTTAGGCAGGTAACAGCTAAAAGGTACAGGGTTTCTTTTAGACCATGGTTATGGTTGCACTCTGACCCTTGAATTATACATTCAATAATAAATACACCCTGACCCTTGAATTAACACATTTGAAATAACAGATGCTCAGAATAAGACATTTAGGAAGTTCAGAAGACCCTTTAAAAGAAGGGGGAAAAAAATCTCCTTAAATATAATCTCTTTAAATATTTATTTTTATTTAGTTTGGCTATTTGGCTGGGCTGGGTCTTAGTTACAGCACGCAGGATCTTCAAAGTTTAGTTGTAGCTTGTGGGATCCAGCTCCTGACCAGGGATGGAACCCAGGCCGCCCTGCATTGGGAGCTCAGAGTCTTAGCCATGGAGCACCAGGGAAGGTCCCACCTTTACACAATTGCGATAAATAAAATTAAAGCCCCAGCTTTTCAGTTGCACCAGCCACAGCTCTCAAGTGTTCAGGAGCACACTGAACAGCTTGGACATAGGGCATTTCTGGCATCAGTGGAGGTTTGGTTAGACCTGTGGGTCTCAACCTGGAGTGAGTCTGCTCCCCCGACAGGGCACATCTGGTGATGCGGAAGACCCCATGACGGGGGAGGACACTGCAGCAATCAGCAGGTAGAAGCCACATGTGTACCCCTGCTCAGTCATGTTTGACTCTGCGACCCCATGGACTATAAGACTTCCAGGTTCCTCTGTCCATGGGACTTTCTAGGCAAGAATACTGGAGTGGTTGCCATTCCTACTCCAAGAAGTCACAGATGCAGCTAAATAGTCTCCATGCATAGGACAAGCCTGCCAGCAAAAAATGATCTGATCTCAAATATCAATAGTATGATTTTGAGAAGCTCTGTTCTGGACCCTGGGGGTGCAAGCTAGCAGGGCAGGCAGAGGAGGCAATGGAAAGAAGTAAAGGGATTTCTGTATCAATTCTGGTCCATGCATAGTAATAAATGTACCATACTAATGTTAAGACGTTAATAACAGAGGAAGCTGTAGGAAGACCTGAAAGAGCTGGCTATACTGTACTAACCTGCTCAAGTTTTCTGTAAATCTTTAACTGTTCTAAGAAATAAAGTCTAGTAATAATAATAAGAAAAAAAGAGAAGTCATTTTATGTAAGACTAAAAGAAAAACTTTAAAAAGAAATGCAATGATGAAATTGTGGTCTATCCATTCAATGGAATATTATTCAGCCTGAAAAAAGGAGGAAATTCTGACATTTGCTGCAACGTGGCTGACCCTTGAGGACACTGCGCTCAGTGAAATAAGCCCATCACAAAAGGACAAATGGGGCTAGTTTCCACTTTTATGATGCCCCAGAGGACTCAGATTTCACAGGGACAGAAAGCAGGACTTTGCAGGGGGCTATGGGAAGGGGAGTTTGGGAAAATGAAAGAGTTCAGAAGACGCATGGTAGCAACGCTTGTGGAACAATGTGGATGTGCTTCATGCTGCTGAACTAGGCACCTAAGATTGGCTAAAATGGTAAACTTTATGCTATGTATATTTCATCACAATAAGCGAAAGAGGGATACAATGAACAAAGGAACGGGCGAGTAGCACACACAATAATATTAAGAGATTTAAAACAAGGTTTTGGGACTTCTCTGGCAGTTCAGTGACTAAGGCTCCAAGCTCCCAATGCAAGGGGAGGGCCTGGGTTCGATCCCTGGTCAGGGAACTAGCTCCCACATGCCGGAGCGAGGAGTCCCTCTGTCACAACTAAAGATCTCGTGTGCTGCAATGAAGATGGAAGATCTGCATGGTCGCAGCTAAGACCTGGCACAGCCAGACAAATAAAAAACTACTTAAAAAAATAACAAGACAAGGTTTCAACTCTGCCGTCCACCTCTTGCCCAGCTGTGAGCACTTTCAGCCTCTCATCTCTGTGTCCACCTGACCTCAGGTTTCCTATGAATACTGGTTCACTCTATTCTTTCTCTTAAGTCACATTGGTTCCACTATTCGAACAAGGGGAACGTGGAGGACGGTTGAAAATTCATCAGTCCTCTGATGGGAAGAAGCAGGGAGTCCTCGAGACCTCTGAGTAGCACTGTGTGTATCATGCGTGTCGTCAAGGCTCTGGTTCACCTCCAGCCGCCCCACCTCCACTCCCCTGGACGCCCTCGTCTGCGCACACACCTGCAATGAGATACTCCTTCTTTCCTCCAATGTCCAGTGAGACCCCACACACGGCAGAGGAGGGGGCTGTGTAGATAAACTCAATGTCCTGGTCAGGTCCCTTGAACATCTGGAAAGAGGAGGATGAGGAACGTAAGTGAACGTGGGCGGCACAGCCAGGAATCCAGATGCCTCCCTGAACACATGCCCCGACCTGCACCCGGGGTACTGCCAGCACGGAAAGGGGATGGGGACACACCGGTCAGACGGGCTGGAAGACGACAATTCCTAACACACAGGGTTCTTCGGAGTCGCTGTGATTCACTGCCTAGAGTGGCAGCTGTCACCAGGCTGGGGATGGCCTGATCATCCAGAAGGACCCACCTCCGACGCACCTGCCTTCCCAACCATGTGTGAGGTCATCACAGAATCTCCGGGGCGGGGCTTGGATACCTCCAGGTGATTCTGACCCACCACGGAGGGCAGCCACTTCTGTCTCTTTCCAGGAATTCTGATCAAATACTGGCTACTTGATGCCAGAGCAGAGAGGCACCTCTTAATTAGGATGTAACTCTCCGGGCAAGAGGAGTTCAACTTGCTATTTCCTTAGAGCCCCTTGGGAACAGACCTGGTGTTCAGGAGAAGGGGTGCATTGTTCCGCATCTGCGCAGGAAGTGAGAAAGCCCCAGCCAGGGGGTTCCTGCTGCCCCACCAGGGACAGTGACAGGCGGGGACGTGAGGGTGGGCTGAGAACTGCCCTCCACTCCGGTTTTAGGGGTGCAGCTCACTCGCAGCCGGGTGAGTGGGGGTGGGGGTAATGGAAAGGGGAGGACACACACATCCAGAACCAACACAACACAGGCGGCCACACAGCCCCATGGGACACACACACCTGAGGCTCCACAACACAGGCGGCCACACAGCACCATGGGACACACACACCTGAGGCTCCACAACACAGGCGGCCACACAGCCCCATGGGACACACACATCTGAGGCTCCACAACACAGGCGGCCACACAGCCCCATGGGACACACACACCTGAGGCTCCACAACACAGGCGGCCACACAGCACCATGGGACACACACACCTGAGGCTCCACAACACAGGCGGCCACACAGCCCCATGGGACACACACCTGAGGCTCCACAACACAGGCGGCCACACAGCCCCATGGGACACACACCTGAGGCTCCACAACACAGGCGGCCACACAGCACCATGGGACACACACCTGAGGCTCCACAACACAGGCGGCCACACAGCACCATGGGACACACACCTGAGGCTCCACAACACAGGCGGCCACACAGCACCATGGGACACACACCTGAGGCTCCACAACACAGGCGGCCACACAGCACCATGGGACACACACCTGAGGCTCCACAACACAGGCGGCCACACAGCACCATGGGACACACACCTGAGGCTCCACAACACAGGCGGCCACACAGCACCATGGGACACACACCTGAGGCTCCACAACACAGGCGGCCACACAGCACCATGGGACACACACCTGAGGCTCCACAACACAGGCGGCCACACAGCACCATGGGACACACACCTGAGGCTCCACAACACAGGCGGCCACACAGCACCATGGGACACACACCTGAGGCTCCACAACACAGGCGGCCACACAGCACCATGGGACACACACCTGAGGCTCCACACACAGGCGGCCACACAGCACCATGGGACACACACCTGAGGCTCCACAACACAGGCGGCCACACAGCACCATGGGACACACACCTGAGGCTCCACAACACAGGCGGCCACACAGCACCATGGGACACACACCTGAGGCTCCACAACACAGGCGGCCACACAGCACCATGGGACACACACCTGAGGCTCCACAACACAGGCGGCCACACAGCACCATGGGACACACACCTGAGGCTCCACAACACAGGCGGCCACACAGCACCATGGGACACACACCTGAGGCTCCACAACACAGGCGGCCACACAGCACCATGGGACACACACCTGAGGCTCCACAACACAGGCGGCCACACAGCACCATGGGACACACACCTGAGGCTCCACAACACAGGCGGCCACACAGCACCATGGGACACACACCTGAGGCTCCACAACACAGGCGGCCACACAGCACCATGGGACACACACCTGAGGCTCCACAACACAGGCGGCCACACAGCACCATGGGACACACACCTGAGGCTCCACAACACAGGCGGCCACACAGCACCATGGGACACACACCTGAGGCTCCACAACACAGGCGGCCACACAGCACCATGGGACACACACCTGAGGCTCCACAACACAGGCGGCCACACAGCACCATGGGACACACACTTGAGGCTCCACAATTCCACACGAACCACACCAGGACTCTTGCTGCATGGTTAAACCCAGGTTAATGGTATTGTTTGGTTTTGGCGGAGGAGAGAGCTTCAAGAAGCAAACCCAAATGGAACAGGGTCATCCCAATGTCACAAAGAACCAGCTTTGCAAGAGCTATACCCCAACCCATGCCAAGAAAGGTTATGAATGACGTCTGTCACCAAAGGGCTGAAAGTGCTGCCTTGGTGTCAACACCTCCCTTTTCATAACCCCACAGTGGGTCATTAGAGCAGAGATATGGTCTTAACTGCTTCATAAATAGAGATGTTGGCACTGAGAGACCGGGGCACCCCTTTAAATGACACAGACATAATGATAAGCATTTCGCTGACCTTTTGGTAACATGTATTTTCTATTTTTATAACGATATGGACAGCCACAATGACTAACCAGGTCACAAAGCTATCTCTCCAGCTACAGCCTGGAATTTTCTTCCCTCTTACAGACCAAGTTTTGTTGTTGTTCAGTTGCTAAGTCATGTCTGTCTCTTTGCGACCCCATGGACTACAGCAAGCCAGGCTCCGCTGTCCTTTACTATCTCCCCAAGTTTGCTCAAAATCACGTCCATTAAATTGGTGATGCCATCTAACCATCTTGTCCTCTGCCACCAATTTCTCCTTTCGCCTTCAATCTTTCCAGTATCACAGTCTTTTCCGTTATTTACTGTCAACAATAACCTTCCATTAGCTCTGGGCCTGTCCTCCCAACCTCCCCCGTGTCTTCCCTCCCTTCCTCCCAAACACGGGCTCCTTGCCATATGACCTTGAACACAACCCACATTCTGAAAAACTGACAAATACCAGTCACCTCCCCCTGGGTCTACAGCTCTCAATGCCTCTGGTCCTACCTGGCCTGGCAAAGCATCTTCTCCATCACCGGCTGGGCTGCCAAGTCCATTTCTTCCCTAACTCCCCTCTCTTAGGTAATGTCCCAGCACACCTCTCCATAGGAGCCGGCTTCTCTCCAAATCCTTACCCCTCTTGAGGATTACTAACCCCTCCTTGCTTAGTAAAGCTAACCAGGCAAGACTGGAGCCCACTCGCACTTTGGGGGAATTAGGTCATTTGCCCTGTTAGTTGTGGGCTCCCAGAGACAATGGCCAAGTTCCCACTGCCTTTGAACCCACCCACCATGGAAGAGGCGGGGAGGCACTCATGGAATGTTCCACAGAAGCTGTGAAGTTTGTAACTTAACGCTGAAGCTCTGCCACTGATTTATAGCCATCAGAGTGAAGATAATACATTTCTGGAAGAACTGAGCCGATGGGAACACACCATGTGCACACAGGTTCTCTGGCACTTACAGATTAAGGAGAATCAGATCCACCTGCAGCTTGACCCCCTGCTCCTCACCGTCCGCCCCACGTGTGGCTGGGCCAGTTCTAGGGGCCTAGAGGCGCACTGAGACAGTGGGACACCCTGCATGCTCCCAAACCTCCCACGGCTCTGCCGGACACAGCCACCCCAGGACGGCCACCGTTACCTTTATCTGCTTGATCTCATACTGAATCCGCTTGATGGGGTTGCCATAGATGTCGTTGCCAGAGTCCACCTCCTTCTTACTGACCGCTTTGGCCCTGATCACTGTAAAACAAAGATGCAAAGGTGAGCAGAGTC
>SJXQ01000206.1:615524-627583 GCA_006408695.1 Aepyceros melampus | reverse complement strand
CTCCATCCAGAGGGGGCAGACCAGGAATGACGCCAGAGCCCTCTGCTAACAGGACCCCGGAGCAGCTCTTGTCCCTCAAGACCTGGGGGTGGCCAAGGCCATCACTGATTTGAACAGGATCACTGTGGATCTCATATGCTGGGACTCTGGGGCTTTTTTCCCTTGCTCCCCAGTGTGTATGTATTGGTGGCTGGGAGAGCAGATGAGCACACTGACTAGCCTGCCATCCTGATCACGCAGTTAAGGACAGTGAGAGCCCTACCCTGCCAGCCTCCTCCCATAGCCTAAAGTCAGTCAGGCTTTTTCAGGCTGAAGGTAGAGGGGGAGTTACCTTCCTGCAAGAGGCCCCATCGTATTTAGGTTAGGGGTCTGACATCAAAAAAGTCTATCCTGCCAGCCTCTGAATCCGTCCTCTGCATGTCCCTGAGAAACGTCCTGGGGCTGCTTTTCATAATAACACACATTCTATCAGAGGCAACGGCAGAGGAAGGTCAAACATTTTAACCGAAAGGGCGTGGAACGGGAGGAGGAGACATTTGAGAGCATCAGTGGCAGAAAAAAGGGACAGATGCCGAGGGGAAAGGCCAAAACACAAAGAAGGATGGTCCTGGACCTTGACACGAGATGGAGGAGAGGGGACGAGGTCAGGCTGGGGAGGTTCTGGAATGTTCCCTGAGGCCTGAGACTGCTTGTGGACCTTACAACCCAGGGCTTCCTACTAGCAATTAAGCTGGGACCCTGCTCTGCCCCGTAACCTGACAGGCGGGGATCAACAGCTCATGCTGTCACTTGGGCAGAGCGCTCCCTCCCTTTTTTCATTTTGAGGCTCATCAGCTGGCGGCCCAGGCCATTCTAATGGCTTTAAAAGCTTTGTCCTTCAAGATTCGGCTGTTCAGGGTCACCGTGAGTGAGTGTCACGTGAGCATGGGTGGGAGCAAAATAGAGAAACAAGGAGCAGACAGGGCCTGGCTTGGAGGAGCCCCCCACCCTCCACCCCAGTGAGCAGCTGCAGTCTCAGCCCCGGCCAGGGCTTTCTTTTCTTGCAGAGCAGGGAGGTCCAGGACAGACTCCCATCTGTGCCCACCCCCGTGGATCCCCTAAATGCTCTCTGGACCTCAGTCTGGCCCCAGAGCCCCACACCACAGCTCCAGTGCCCTGCTCCGGCCCAAAGCCATCCTTATTTTTCCTTCTGTTGGCACTGAGTCATGACTGGCCGAGGCCACAGGTTCCTGTTTCCCAGGCTGAGCCAGGCCCCAACCTACGAAGCCACATCCAGGAAATGCTAAGCAGTGGGCCACGCCAGAACAGAAGGCCTTGCCCTTGTAACAGGTCATCCTGATCTCAGCGTTTCTTCCCACCCCTCCACCCATCTTCCCACCCCAGCACGTGTTGCCTTTTCACAGCCACACCCCATCCAGCTCAAGCATCTTCCTTGGCAGCCCGCTGCCGCCCTCTAAACATCCTCCTGGCAACCTGGTACCAGCCAGTGATTGTTTCAGCTGCGTTGGTGGTCACCCGCTCTTGTTTGTTCTACCAGTCCATAATACTTCCTGAATCTGAACTTACCCAGAGGTGTCCATATTTTCAGCCCTGAATGCCATCTCCTCTCTGCCTGGAGAACTTCTATTCATCCTTCAAGACCCAGCTGAAATAGCCCTTCTCCATCTTCCGTCTGGGAAATCCTGTCCTCTCGTGGCACTTGGTGTACATCTCACACCTCTCATCCATTTTGCTATAAACACCTGTTCCCTTGTTTACGCAGAGACCAGGGAGCTTCTAACAGGCAGAAGCTATGTTCTAACCATAGAACAGTTAGCTCTATTTGCTGAGCTGAACCTGAGATAACTGGATGGCAACACAGGTGAGGTTTGTCTTGGTCCCTCTTACAACCTGCCTAGTCTATACCTTATCGCAACACCGCATGAAAGTTTTTCTGCACATCAGTAAACATCAGATCAGTCTGTCCTAAGTTTTCTCTTCCACAGTATCGTCCTCAGCGCATGCTATCAAACGAACCAGGAACATCCAAAGGAGATCACAGGTCAGAAGAAGCAATGCTGCCAAACTGCATTATGGTGTACCCAATCCTGAATGCTTTTTGAAGCTGTTTGGTACTATTGATCAGAGGCCCAGCACTCTGCACAATGCTTACTGCATCATAGGTGTTCAATAAACACTCTGCTGACCATCAGAAAACAAGCAAAAAGTCAAAGCTACCATGAGGTAACACCGCTCATCAGTCAGAAGGGCCTGATTGTTAAAAAGTCTACAAATAACAAATGCTGAAGAGGGAACCTCTACACTGCTGGTGGGAATGTAAGTTGGTACAGCCCCTATGGAAAACAGGATGGAGTTCCTCAAAAAACTAAAACTAGAGTTGCCCTATGATCAAGAAATTTTATTCCTGGGCATAAATCTGCATAAAACTGTAATTCAAAAAGATACACAGACTCCCCGTCATGTTCGAAGCAGCACTATTTACAGTAGCCAAGACACAGAGACAACCCGAATGTCCCGACAGATGAATGGATGCGTAACATTTCATCCTTGTTACTCAACCATAAAAAAGAATAAAATAATATCATTCGCAGTAACATGGATAGACCTAGAGATTATCACACTAAGTGAAGCAAGTCAGAAAAAGACCAGTGCCATATGATATCACTTATATGTGGAATCCAAAAAAAAGGCACAAATGAACAATATCTATGAAACATAAACAGACAGCAGAACTCTGGCTCTCCAGGGGGAGGGGTGTAGGGGGAAGGAGGAATTGGGAATTTGAAATTAGCAGTTGTAAACTATTATATGCAGGATGGGTAAACAGCAAGGTCCTACTATACAGCACAGGGGAGTATATTCAATATTTGGTGATAAATCATAAATGGAAAAGAATATGAAAAAGAATGTATATGATATAACCGAATCACTTTGCTGTACAGCAGAAATTAACAGCACTTAAATCAACTACACTGAAACCAATTTTTTTTTTTAAAGAAAAATAAGCAAAAAGTACTCCCAAATAGCCAAGAGACCCCATTCAATTCCACACAATAAGGTCCATGCTTTTTCTCTTGTAAAAGCTCCTAAAGCTCCTGGGCAGTCTGGGTCCTGATTTGAAAGTGGGCAGCACAGGACTCCATCCTGCTGTAGCCCCTCCCTGCGACACAGCCTCAGGGAAGCTCCCTGACCTTGCTGGGACGCAGTTACTCATTTCTGAAACAGAAATACCACCACCGCCAGTATGGGCACACCCTCAGGGTGAGGGAGGGGACTAAGAGCTGGGCCCAGGAGATGCCTGGCACAGAACGCATGCACAGCTCAGCGCAGAGCAAACACAGCCCCACGGGGAAGAATGGCACCGATTCTCTCACTCCCCAGGGGGACGAGGAGTTAGGAGAGTCGCACCAGGCTCACTGCTCAGGCTCAGGGAACCCACCCTGGGCATCTCGGACGCCAGAACTGGGTCTGGTAACAGCTTCCTGGAGGACCTGCTTTGGGGCTACAGACCACACACTCGTCTTCAAAAATTGTCATAAAAGAACAGTTAAGCCTAGAACGTTCACTGGCCCCTGAGAGCCCGGCAGGAAAGTCGGGGGTGGGGTGGGGAAGATCTCTGATTGGGCCTGTCACCACATAACAGGAGTTCGGATCTTGCAGGATCTGTGAACTGAGTCTCAAGGTTTTATATAATGAAAGAGAAAGAGAAGGAAAGAAAGTGAGAAGGAAGAGAGAAAAGAGAGCTCAGTTCTATGGAAAGCCTTCCTCAAAGCATCAACACCCTCCAACCATGAAGGAGAGAGGCTGGGCACACTCCTGTCCACCTGGGTGTGAGGTGCCATCTGGGCTCAGCACCCTTTGCACGGGGTGGGGGTGGGGAGACACATATAAGTATTGGCAAAGGAACTGATTACAACCAGAGGCTCCCAAGGGCAAGCTACGGATAGCAGACCCAAAGGGAAACAGATGTCTAGGCCCCACATGAGAGGGAGGGCGAGATGGCATCTCTGTGGACCCCAGCCAGCTCAGCCGCGGACATCCTGACCTTCAGCTTTCTGCGCCCGGCACGAGCCAGAGTGGGGAGTGTGTCCCTGCCAAGCTCAGAGTTGGGCTACCTTTTAAGTACAAACCCGAAGAGCAGGGGCCCCATTCTGTTGTCCAAAGGGAAAAAGGTGCAAGGTATGGGAAAGTCTTTAGTAACAGAGCCTGCCTTCAAGAAGATCCAGCCCAGGCAAGACAGATGGATGATGGACTGGAAAACAAAGGAGCACAGTTTCCACCTGCCAATGGCAGACAGAGGAAGACGCAAGAACATTCCAGAAACACGTTTCCTGCACCCAGCACGATGGCATCGCCCTGAGCTCTGGAGCCACTCCAAGTGAGGGACGGGCCTCTCTGACACCCAGGCCCAAAGGACATGGCTGGGGAGCAGCGAAGAGACCTGAAGAATCTGGGAAGAAATTAAAATCGAAGCATGGACTCCTGTTTACCAAACACCTGCTGCGCGCTGAGCCCAGTGTCTGGCCCTGGAGCAGGGGATCAGGTTCTGTCCTGTCCAACTCCACGAGCAGACAGCTCTGCTCCGCCGCCCCACCCCTCAAGAACCAAAGGCATCAGCAGGAGGGAGGGTCTTTATAAAGATCCCTGTTCTGACTGCTTTGCACCCCAAAATGATGGCCTCACCCCAGGCTGCTCAGATTTCTGTTTCTTTCCCTTCGGCTGTGAACACAACATCTGGGTTTGAGATCAAGGGTGATTCGCTGGCTGATGAATTCACCGCCAGATGTTGGCTACTGGAATGCACAACCGTGGACTTAATTCAAAGCACACGCGACCGCAGAGCCCCCGCCCCCACCCCTGGGCTGTGGACACCACACGACATCACTTCCCCCACTAGGAGCCTGCAAAAACAATCCTTAGTCCGCCCAGCCAGATTTGGGATGGAAAAGAACGGAGTGGATGGAAAGTCAAGGTTGCGGACGACGATCCAAGGAACACAGGCGACGTTCAGACTTTGAGAGATGACGACAGCCCAGGCAAAACCAACGGAGGCCAGACTGTGCCACTGCTCTGGGTGGGGAGCCGGGGAGGGGACAGGGAGAGGACAGGCGGAAATCTTGGGTGTCCCCAGCACATGGTGTGGCCCGGAAGAATAGCACACTCGGCCGGCCCGTGTTGATTCAAGTCTCTCCCACACCCCACTGACATGTGAGCCCTCCCGTGTCTGTGGACCTTATCAGGGAAGCGATGGAGGCTAAGAACAAGCCAAGGACATAGTCTGTGGGGAAGCCAGACCCCTCAAGGAGAACTGCCTTTCTGGAGCTCATTTATTTCACACTGAAATAAACTGAATTATCTCGATTGTCTTGCCACGGGCCCAAATGCTCTCTGGAGGCACCCCATATGCTACTTATATATCCTATAGGAACTTTCCCAATGGGGCCACTCTGCCAACATGGGCTCTTGACCCCAGAGCGCGGTAAACCCCTGGATGTTAGGACTCTGACTTGTTCAGGGCCTTGCCCCAACACACTCAATATCCTTGAATCCCAAGAGCCCAGTGCCAGCCCCAGCACAGCTTCCAGCTTAATAAAAAGAAAATCATGGGTCTGCCTAGAAGAGGTGTGGGCATCTCCAGGATTCGGAAAAACATCTAAACACAAGGTCAAAATCCGGCCCGAACCATCCAAACCTTACGTGTGTACTGCCTCAAGCTGGCAAGGGGGCTCAGCATCCACAGAAGCCACCAGTCCTCTCCCAGGCCAGCGCACCTACTGCAGGCTCTGCCTGGACCTGGGAGGGGTGCCCAGGGAGATGGCATTAACCAGGACCCCACTGCCCTGCTCTTCAATCTTGCTGACAGTCACATGGAAAATGTCCAGTGGTCCCCCTGGTGAGGCACACACACGGCCTGAGAGTCCTCTACTGCAGGGGAGGAGTCGGGGGACTTTGGCCCACACATCGGCCAAAGACCCTACTGGCCCCAGTCAAGAGTGTGTAGGGGGCTGCTCTGCTGCTGTGCCTGGAATGGGAGCCCTGGTTTGCGAGCAGGAGGGTCGCCTGGTACATCTGCTTGTTCTGGGAAGAATTACACACCAACCGTTTCAGAACAGTTCAGATAAAAACAATTTTTTCCAGACAGGACCTTGTTCAGTTGCTAAGTCATGTCTGACTCTTTGCAACCCTGTGAACTGCAGCACGCCAGGCCTCTCTGTCCTTCATGACCTCCCTGAGTTTGCTCAGACTCATGTCCATTGAGTTGCAATGCCATTCAACCGTCTCATCCTCTGTTGCTCCCTCTTCCTTCTGCCCTCAATCCTTCCCATCATTAGGGTCTTTTCCAATGAGTCAACTCTTAGCATCAGGTGGTCAAGGTACTGGAGCTTCAGCTTCAGCATCAGTCCTTCCTAGCCCCCACTTATTTCAGGCTGGGCTCCAGACCCCCACTCTCTAGCTGTGCTCTGTTCCACTGGGGTACTTGGGAGGGGGCTGGAGGATTCCACACTTTTGTCTACACTCACTGGAGAATGGGCACCTCGAGTGTAGACATCTACACCCTCAAATCACAGAGCCACTGAAGTCTGCTTAATCCCTGCAGCGACATCCCGGGGCTGCCACTTGGGCTGAGGGTCTCCTGTCCCTTTTGGGTGAACACAGTGACACTGTAGGCTGGTCGACCTGGTTGAGGCCCCTTAACCTGGCTGGTTGACCTGGTTGAGGCCCCTTAACCTTTGATTGACGAACGTGTTCCAAGTCTCAGGGGGATGTGAACGGGGGTACCTCCATCCCAGCTGCCACTAACCTTTGAGGCTAGAGTGAGGAGAGCAAGGGGCACTCTCCTCCTGCCTCTACCACCCCAGACACACAGTCGGCTGCTCTGCCCTCTGAAAGCTGTAATGGAATGATTATATTTTTTCATAGCCGTGGTCTGATATTACTGAAGGAGTTCTGTTTGCATGTAACTAAATCATCTCAGGGGGCCATGCGGTGTGTGGTAAAGACACTGTGAGCCTTAGCAATGGGGCTGCAACTGCTTGTTTGGTGGGGGTGGGGGAGACAAACTTCACTGGCTGGAGTGGTGGTGGGGGGTAGATGGTGACTTAAAAGACAGGGTCGTGCTCACATGGACTGCAGACCACTCCGATGCCCCATGTTCGGGGCCACACCACTCCCTACAAAACAGTACGTGGAAATGGGATGTGACTGGCAGATGTCACAGGAATGCATGATGTCAGCGCTGGCCTGGTGCCAGGAAGGTCTTGGGAGCATCCAGCCCCACCTCCCCTCCAGCCTCTCTGTGCACCCAGCCCTCACCTTCCCAGCTGTCCCTCGGTGGACACAGCCCTGGGAGCTCTCCCCAGGCACTCAGCTCTGCCTTCCCTGGACTCAAGGCCAGGCCCCTTTCAGTAGGGCTGGAGGAGACCTCCAAGTTCGCTGCTTTCAGGGAAATGAAGTAATCAGAAACAGCCCTGGGATGCTGCAGGCAACTGAGGGTTTTGCCTGTCCCTGCAGCAGCTGTGAGAGACCGGACCCTCCCCCCACCACCAGGTCCCCCAAAGCTTCCCAGACGTCCCCAACCCCAGGAGCCAACAGATGTCCAGGGCGGAGCAGGGCTGGGCTCTCCAGGGTGAGGTCAAGACTTGGCCAGCATGACTCAGGCCAAGGTCAAAAACGCCTGGAATGATAACTGCTCAGCATAGATGTGTTTATTCGGGAATCGAGGGTGGGGCAGGGAGGGTGCAGACAACAGGAAATAGCACAGCCCCAGCCCGGGTCCACACTGCTCGTGAGCCTGCTACCTGAGGATCTGCCAGGCCCACCCTTGTTGCTCAGGATTCTAGCACACACACGTGAGCAGCTGTCCACTGGATGCCCTGTCTCCATGGAGACCAGCTCGCCTATCTCCATTTTCTGTCCGTTCGCTTCGGCTCCCCTGGGGAGCAGGAGAGAAGCAACCCTAGGAGAGCCTTGCCATGCAGACACACACTGCAGGCCTCACCACCCCACTTCAAGCTGCCCTCCTCACCACCCCCACCCGCCCCGCCCTAGCGGCTTTGTGGAGGGAACTGCTGCTCTGCACTTTCTCCGCCAAGACCCTGAGGAGGAGCCAAGCTCAGCCCTGCAAACCCAAGCCTGGAGCCTGGAGCGGGGACAGGAGCAGGACTGGGCGGGGCAGGGGGCAGCAGGAGGCTGGGAGAGACGCTGGGGGGACTCCTGGCCACCCCACCTTGCCTTCATCCCTCCCTGCCCGCAGGCTGAGGAAGGGGCCAGATAGACAGCAGAAAAGTGAGGGGCAGCAGACAAAGGTCCCATCCTCACTGGTGGGCTGGGACCTCGGGCAGGCCTCATTTCAGGGTGTGCACACACAGAGTGCCGGGCTGGTGGCTCAGGCCCCATCCGCGTGGACAGTGCTGCAGTGGCGGCCCTGGCGTGGGATGCTGAAGCACGTGGTCTGTGGGCTGATGCCGACGCACAGCACTGTTCAGGAGCCAGGGGCAGGGATGGGAAGGCGGGAATCCCAGGACCACACCCCCAGCTGTCAGTGTGCAGGGATCCTGAGCGAGCGGGCTGGGAGGTCACGCACCCACTCCTCAGCTAGTCCTTGTGAGCTTAGCTCACCTGCCCCTCGGAGCAGGTGGTGTGTGGGGTGCAATCCACCCCCCCAAACCTCATCTTCAGGCAGGGATGAGGGTGGGCTACACTCTGCCATCGACTCTCCATCCTGTTACAGAGCAAATAGGGTGGAGGCAAGAAGTAGCCGCACCTTATGGCCCACTTCTGCTTACTCCGACGCACAGCACTGTTCAGGAGCCAGGGGCAGGGATGGGAAGGCGGGAATCCCAGGACCACACCCCCAGCTGTCAGTGTGCAGGGATCCTGAGCGAGCGGGCTGGGAGGTCACGCACCCACTCCTCAGCTAGTCCTTGTGAGCTTAGCTCACCTGCCCCTCGGAGCAGGTGGTGTGTGGGGTGCAATCCACCCCCCCAAACCTCATCTTCAGGCAGGGATGAGGGTGGGCTACACTCTGCCATCGACTCTCCATCCTGTTACAGAGCAAATAGGGTGGAGGCAAGAAGTAGCCGCACCTTATGGCCCACTTCTGCTTACCGGAAGAGGCGCCCCTGCCTCACGCCCCAACTTTAAAAACCTATTTTCCCATCATTTTACATTTCTGAGTTTCTGGATGTTCTCGTGTACGCTGCGACCCGGCACCTGGCTGGATGGGAGAGCGGACAGGCGTGAGGACCCCCAGGGCAGCCACGGAAGGCGAGGACACACCCAAAACCAAGGGTGCCCCCCTGGCCCCACCAGAGCAGGACCTGTCCCGCCATCTCGGCTGTACTGCTGTCCCTTGTCCCACTTCCTGTCTGTCACTGCTGGCCCACACGTGCCCGTGGAGAGTGGACCTTGTAACAGGTACCACCAGTGCTGCCTGCCCCGTGCGGATCGCTTGGGCAAACGGGCTGCGGTGGGGGGCACGGTGGCCTTCCCCAGGAGCCACCATCTGGCTGCAAGGGCGTGACCTGATGAGCCAGAGTGAAACAGAAACAGGGAAGCTGCCCCAAGTGTGCGGGGGGAAGCACACAACCAGGGGAACTTTCTAGAAGATGCAGTTCTGGAGAGGAAGAGTCCACGGGGAAGGAGGGAGGGCCCCCTGGGAGGAGCCGTGTCGGGGTCCTCACTGCCCTCTGGCAGGGCTGGGTGGAAACCTTCCTGGGGGCGTTGCCCCAAAGTCCTTGGCACCTGCGTCCAGTCGCATCAAAGTGACCAACAAGGAGCGAAGGCGGTGTCTTTGTGGACGCCACAGGGGGCCCCTGGGATACCATCGAGATCAAAGTGACCGGTGACGCCTCTGTTGAGAACCACTGGAGGGTCACCTGTTTGGGGGGAGGTGGTCCTGGAGGGCTGTTCCGTTGCTCGCATTGCTGGTCCGGGCAAGAGGGTGCTCCAGACCACCCCGCTTCAGTCTTCGGCAGGTCAGGTGGGGAAGGGCAAGGTGTCTCATACAGCTGCGGGGGGACAATGTGGGAGGGACCATCCAGGCAGAGATGAGTCACCCTCCACCATGTCTCGCTGCCTTTCCCCACACCTACTTTTAGCTCAAGTGTGGCCAAGAGGGGACAATTCCTCACCTAGAACACACGGGGCGCAAACACGACCTTTGAAAGTGGAAACAAAAATAACACACTCAAAGGCAGGCTTGCCCCTTCATTAGACTGTGGCTTCCAGGCCAAGCCAGGAGAACATCATTACTCAGTGTTTGGGTCCCATCGTGGCCACGGCTTAAACCTGGTGACCCCAGGGCGCCCCCTCCACCCTCAGACTGAGGCAATCCCATGGTGACAGATGGAGTTCTGGCTGAGACCTGCTGAAGGCCTGTGTCCCTCCTCGCGGGGAATCCTCATTTGGCCCGGGAGTGACAAAGCTCTTCCAGCCCCAAGACTTTTGTTTTTATTCACACTGGACTCCGACCACACTGAACGGCTCTGCAGCCCTGACCCATGACTTTCCAGAAGCAGATGAGAGAAATGGGGCTGGGATCAAACACTTTCTCTACCTCACATGGAAAAGCCACATGATGGAGACATGAGATGGTGGGAGGATCCTCACCCAAAACTATTGATTTTAAAACAAAACCAAAAAAAAACCCCAAAACCAAAAAACAAACACCGTGTAGGATGCCATTACTGCTCCACATAGATGTGTACGTTCAGGGGTTGGGGGCTGGATGCTCAGAGACGCGCATCAGGTCACTCACCCCGCCTCTCTGAGTATTCTTCCATTGCCAGCTAAGTTGTTGTGGTCACTTGTCACCTGTATCCTCCACTAGAATGCAAGATTTCCATGTGCCTGTTGTCTACTGTTCACCTCCAGGTTTGTGAAGCAGTGTCTGCCAGTCAATATTTGCACAGGAAAAATAGTGCAAGGTCAGGCCAACATTTTCCAGAGACAAAAAAAAGAGGTGAAAATGGGAAGAAAAGGAGGAAGGAGACCTTTCCCACACCTCCGTCCCAGCTGGGGTGGCCACACATTCCCAAAGCACTTTCTCACGCCAGGCCTTTTGACCCCAGTGCATTAGGGATGTTATTCTCATTTCAGGAACTGGCCAAAACAAGCAGCGATGGGAAGAAGGCTCAGAGGGTCCCATGATAACGTGACGCAGCAGCAAAACTGACACCTGCCTGTGAGATGGACGAACTCACTGCGCTGGGTCCACAAAAGCTTCCAAAAGACCACATGCGCTGCAACATCCTTTTTTAGGGGTCAAGCACAAGCTGAACAACATAGGGTGTGTTCTGGTGTGTGAAGTTGGGACAACTCCCAAGTTCTGCGGATACACAACACAGCTAAGGAGGAACAGCGTACAGAAGAGGGAAGGGGCACACAGATAAAGCTGGTTTTCGGCAAATATTTCAGATCTCAGATTTAAATGGTGGGCTCACAGGTGATGATCACACCGTCTACATATGGGCAGGCTGGGGTCCCAACAGACCCTGCCTTTACTCCCTGTTGGTCACTACAGCTAGGCTACGGTGCCAAACACAGATAAGATTAAAAAGGCCATTAATGGCCCAGTGATGCCCACATACCATGACTAAAGAGGGGCTCCTACTCAGGACAGCTGAGGTTCCTGGAAGGGAGGGAGGGAGGCCCGTCTCCTTGATATGCTAAGCCCAGGGGTCAGCTAGCGCTGGCTTGAGGGCCAAAGCCTGCCTACCCCTTGTTTTTGCAAATCAAGTCTTATTGGAACTCGGTCACACCCATTCATTTCGTCTGTGGCTGCCTTCCAGGCACTGAGTAGTTGCCACAGAGACCATATGGCCAGTGAAGCTTAGAATGTTTACTCTCAGCTCCTTGCAGAAAAGGTTTGTCCACTCCATTCCAATCCCTAAGTATGCAACTGGTAGATAAAGCCCCATCCAGTGTAGGGTCTCCGTGGCTGCTGAGGCTTCTGGGTCAGGGGTAAAGCTGGGAAAAAGGCAAGCGATCAGACACCCTATTCCCTGCCCCCCACCCCTCCCCGGCCAGCCCCAAAGGAGTCTGTAGGGCTCTGTCAC
>SJXQ01000206.1:596355-615354 GCA_006408695.1 Aepyceros melampus | reverse complement strand
AGGAGTCTGTAGGGCTCTGTCACTGAGAAGCATTTCCCCTTTCTTTTCTTCTCTTTCCTCTTTCTTGCTCTTGCTCCCACCCCCTTCTCTCCCTCCCTCCCACTTTCTAATATTAAATTTACGAGAATGTTACCAAATGATGTCCTATGAAATGACGTTGCTTTGAAAAGACTGAAAGATTTTCATTAAACCTCTCCGTGAACGTCTCAGCCACTGGCTAAGCAACCAATGATGTATCTTTTGAAACTGCGCCCGTCTGACCTTGGATGCCCCTCAAAGTCCAGTGTTTATTTGACTAAAACATCTGAAGCACTTAAATGTACCTGGCGCTTCCATCTGCACTCGCGGCGCATGAAAACAGCCTCAGCTCCAGGACACACCTCTGGGCTAACGCTGGCCAGACCCACATACCGCACCCTACACGGGTTCTTATTTTCATGCTAAGGATTCTTTCCGAACAGGACTTAGTTTCTAAAGGCAAGACTGGGAGTAAGTAGGATTTCTGCAGAGGAACTCACGCCAAAAGCACAGGAGGACGACTGATGGCCCATTTTAAAGAGGCTACGGGTTTCTGAGCAGATGACGCAAATACAATCGTACAGACTCGGGTACCAGTTCCGGCAGCACGCCCAGTTATCAGTGATGTATTTACCGCGGGTGGGACTCACTTTTAACATATTTTCTGAAACTCCAGCAAGCGTTTCCTGGCTTCTTTAAGAAACTGCTTGTGCAACATGTTTTGCTGTAGAATCTGCTGTTGAATGTCACGGATCATCTGACTGTGCCTGTCATCGTCGACGATGGCAGCCGAGGGGGAAGCGGGGCTGCAGTCATATCCGCCTTCCTTCCTGGGGTCTGGAGGGGAGTCAGGCTTTGGATGAACCAGACGAGCTTGGCTGTGTTCCCTCCCCCCATTTTTCAGCTCCGTTTGGAGGTTGGCCTCCAAGCTCACCTTGTGGTGTTCGATTTGCTCGAGCAAGTCCAGCTGCTTGAGTCGTCTTTGCTCTGCCTGCATTTTCTGCTCTGCATGGATGCCATCAAGCCAACCCTGTCTACCTGTTCTTGCGGGGGAAGCTGAAGGGAGCCCTGCATCAGCGCATCCAGTTGGGGCTGCTCCCATCTGGATCCGGGGCTGCACGAGAGCCGGTCCTTTTCATCCAGAGAGGTTCCTGCCTTGGGAGACCAAAGCGTACTGTCGCTCTTAACCACGTCCTTGGCCATCCTCTGGTACTTCTGGTTCTCGAGCTTGCTTAGAAACTTTTGCAAGCTGGTTCTGGACGGCGTCAGGCGGGCTTCCATCCCCACTGGATTCATGGGCTCCCCGGTGGGCACCACATAAATCTCTGCGTCTCCTTCCGCCTTCTCTCTCTGGCTCTCCCTTCTCCATGCTTGCGTCTCCTCCCTGAAGTCCTGACCTGTACCAGGGCTCTGATCCACCCCGGGCTTGAGAGTCAGCTGCAAGTTCAGGTGTTTCTTCAGCTTCCTGTTGGTATCAAACAACTCTTCGAAGGCAAATTCCAGCTCTCTCTGCCACTTGCTCTTGTTCCCGAGCTTCGCAGGCGGTGAGGTCCCCCTTCTGTGGGTCGATCCGACTGGACACAGCTGTTCTAGGTGGTCGGCTTTGCCTTCGGGGCTCTGATCCAGACAGTTGTTTTTTGGGCCTTGACGACGAGCTGGCCGCTTCCCCAGCTGCCTCCTGCCCTCCCGGGCTGCGTCACTCTCAGGTCCCTCCAGGTGCTTGTTTCCCTCTGTGGCAGCCAAGAGCTTCTCCACGTCTGTCCCATGACGGCAGCCCCCGCCGGTCTTCATGGAAGGTGCTCGTTTTCCTTTACTCCTCTCCGGGGGGCTCAGGAAAGGGGGACACGGGCCCGTGGCTCTGGAGGCCCCCTGCCTCTCTCGGTCCACTGCTCTCCTCCGGGACGTGGCACACCAGGGCTGCCGTCGGGCCAGCTCCTCCCTGCGTCCCTTCTCTTTCTGCGCGGCCACTCTGTGCTTCCCCTTGGCCCTGGGCAACCTGGCTGCTCCTCGCTGGGCTGAGCCCTCCAGTCAGGTTCATGGTCCTCGGCCCTTTCGCCCCCCGAGCCCAACAGATGCGCTAAGTACAGCCGCCCCAGGCCTCGAATTTGCTGGTCCAGGGCCTCCGGCCACTCTGCCTTCAGCTCCTCAACCAAGCGCTGGAGCAGCTGGGTCTTCTGCTGCTGGAGGTCCTTCTGTCTTCTCTGCGAGGCCAGGGCTCCCTTCTCTCGGACCTGGAGCAATCTGTCCGAAAGGTTCTGCCTCGAGAGCAAGGCTTCCTTGTCGGGACTGGGGCTCTGTTGAACAGCTCTCTCCAAGCTTCTTCGCATGTCAGGGACCTCTACAGACACAGCTTTGGAGAGAAGGTGGTAGGAACTGAGAGAGCGGAGGTTCAAGGGCACCAAGGGCCGAGAGGCCACAGATGCCACGGCTGTTCTGGGTCAAGCCCACTCGGCAGGAAGATGCACAGCGCTGCCCCAAGCGCTCCAAGGAAAGCGAGGCCCTGGAGACAAGGCACAGGGGGGACTCAGTGTGGCGGGCTTAGGGGGGCTAGGGGAGGTGACCCGTACCTTCAGACTGCCCTCCTGTACCCCACCCGCAAGGGCCCGTTCTCAGCTCCCGATTTCTGCCTCACACGCCTCCACACATTCTCAGCGGAGGGTGGTTTTGCTTCAGAGGGGCACGTGTGGCCATTTCTGGAGACAGTCTTGGTTGTCGCAACTGGAGGAGGGGGCAGTGCTACAGGCATCTGGCGGGCGGACGCAGGGCTGCTACAAAACAGCCCGCGAGGCACAGGACGGCCGGCCCTGCGGCTAGCAGCGACCTGGCCCCCGACGTCCACAGTGCTGAGGTTAAGACCCCACCTTAGGAGATGAGTTAGGGCTCAGGTCGGGGGTGTGTGTGCAAATGCCTGGCCCTCTGGAGGGAGCTACTTATAAATGAAAGGAGGAAGGAGTGTAGGAGGAAGAACCTGGCGAGAAAGGTGTGTGCGTGTGTGTGTGTGTGGGTGGGGGGAGGTGTGCAGGTGACTGCGGATCAAATGTTTGTTCTAAATTCGGTGCAAACAGAGGTTAGGCTGGTGCTATCTCTTTTTTTTCACATCTCTTTGGCATCAGGCAGGGACACGAGCTCCACCAGACCTTCCTAAAGAAGGACCTGCATTTATACCAGAAAAAAAGAGTATGAAGCCTATGGCCACTCACAGCTGGTGTCCAAAACCGCCATTATGTGGGCTACATAAGCCGCCTCCTGGACACTGCAGTTTGAACAGAGGCCACTTCACCTGTGTGGGATTCCCTTCCCTTCTTTCATCTTAGGGTGTGTGGGGTGGAGTCAGGCTGAGCAAATTTTAGCTCAAAGTAATGGTGGTCCCTAGAAATCCCACTCCATCAATTGGAACAACTAATGTGAATTGTGTGGGCTGCCTCCACTCATCTTTTTTCCAGTAACCCTGAAGGTAAGGAGTTATCAAGGGTGCAAGGGTGAACCTGTGCACCCTTGGTTCACAGGTGGGGAAACTGAGGCAGGGCAACTAAGAAACTTGACCCAGATCACACAGCTGGCAAGTGGCAGCTGCCACTCCCGTAGACATCTCGTCTTTGACCAATGGTCACATAGCCACTAGCTTTTGGTAACTGTGATGATGCAGTTAGACGCATGGAAACCTGGTTAATACTATATTCTACCAATCTGGCAACCCCCATGATGAGCAAGAGGAGAGAGAAAGAGAAAGCTAGGGCGTTGAACACAATGGTTGAGATTTTCAACCAAAGTGACATGGGTATCCACATACAAAAAAGATTTAATTTAGACCCTATCTTACCATATTAAAAAATCAATGCAAATGGATCATAGACCTTAACGTAAAGTCTACACTTAGAAGAAAGCAGAAGTGTAATTTCATGACCTCAGACTGGGCACACATTCTTAGAGACAACTCCAAGAGCACAAACAATACAAGAAATTGATACGTTTGGCACCATCAGTATTAAAAACCTTTGCACTTCAAAAGACATTGTTAATAGGTATAAACACAAGACACGGACTGGAAGGAAATACCTGCAAATCACACACCAACAGAAGACCCGAATCAGTTGATATAACTACTCGTACAACTCAGTAAGAAGACAACAAACAATCCATTTAAAAATGGGCAGAAGGCTGAAATATACACATCACCAAAGAAGATTTATGTGTGGCTGATACAGCCCATAACAAAATGTTCAACATCAACCCTCATCAGGGAAATGCAAAATGAAGACACCACTTCACACCCACTAGGATGGCTACAATGAAAAAGACAGGCAATGACAAACGTTGGTGAGGGCGTGGGTACATCGGAACCCTCACAAGCTTCTGGTTCCTGGTGGGGATGCAAAATGCTGCAGCTGTTCTGAAAAAGTTTGGCAGTTTTATACAAAGGTATATGTATGGGACTTCCCTGGTGGTCAAGTAGTTAAGATCTGCCTGCCAATGCCGGCGACACTGGTTTGATCCCTGGTCCAGGAAGATTCCACACGCCTCGGGGTAACTGAGCCCGCGTGCCACAACTGAGAAGCCGCTGCAGTCAGAAGTCCGAGCACTGCAACTGGAGGGCAGCCCCTGCTCGCTGCAACTAGAGAAAGCCCCTGCTAAGCAACGGAGACCCAGTGCAGCCACAGGTAAAAGGTAAAAGTAGATCTACCTAACCACACGCCCCGGGAAAAGGAAACCATGTCCCTACACTGAGGAAGAGAAGCGCAGAAACTGCGTAACTGTCCCAGCTCACAGGGATGAGCTGGGTTTGAATCAGTCCCAGACATCAGAGACTGGGCTTTTCCTGCCCCTAGGAATGGCCACAGGCTTCCCTGGTGGCTCAGACGGCAAAGAATCTGCCCGCAATGAGGGAGCCCTGGGTTGGGAAGATCCCCTGGAGGAGGGCATGGTAACCCACTCCAGTATTCTTGCCTGGAGAATCCCCATGGACAGAGAGAGGAGCCTGTCGGGCTACAGTCCATGGGGCTGCAAAGGGTCAGACATGACTGCGCAACGGAGCATAGCACAGGAACGCCCATAGGGGTGGCCACACAGATGAGGAGAGAGACAGAGCTGTGAAGTCTGTGTCTGTATTGGAAGACAGCTGGAGAGAACAGCGTAAACTGCACTGCTATCGGGTGACAATGAGCATCACCTGGACGAGCGTCTCCCACTCTGGAGGGCCCCCACCCCCTCAGTCACCCCGTTACAGCCCAGGCCAGGTCGGCTGGGGCAGGCGCCCCAGTGCAGTCCAGTTGGTTTTCCTAGACATGCAAATGGATGAAAGCCTGTAACATCTGGATGGTGACCGTGGGGAAAAAGCCCAGAAATTGGTCAGCTCCCTCGTCCAGGAACTGAAAACACTGGAGCCACTGGTAGATGCCCCTCGGCCCTCTGCCCACGTCCCCAGCTCCCCCGGGCCCTCACCTCCAAGCCCTGCCCTGCTCGCTGACCAGACCAGAATGCTCTGGGCATCCAGTTCTCCCTTGGGTCTTCTGCTCCTGCTCCCCCAGAGGGGGACAGGCTGGGCTGTGACCGCCACCCTCAACCCCTCAGGAAGCCGCAGCCCCATCCTTACAGAAGGCCCACTCAGCGCAGCCGCCGGGAGGGACACTGGGCCCATTCTCCTCTCACCCTCTGCTGTCCCCGGTGTGCAGAGCCAGCCCTCGGTGGTCACCTGGGCAGCGGCTCAGATGACTCTTCAGCCAAGGCAGACCCCCTCCCAGGCCACCGGGAAGCGCCCAGGCCAACAGCAGCCCTCCTGCCTTCCGACTCCTCAACGGAGCCTCCAGGGCAACCCCACTCCAACGAGGAGGAACAGGGACCACGAAGGAGGCGGTGAGGCTCTGATGCCAGGCAGGCGGGATCAAAGGGTCTCACCTGAGCCTCCTAACCAGGCTTCTGTCACCTCCCCCATCTCCACCCCGCCCGGCACCTCCCCGCCACCCCTGCCCTCCTCCCTGGCGCTGTGGTTACAGCCACTGTTCTGACTCAGCCAGCTGTGTCCCTTCAGCATTTGCAACCAGCCCCCTGGTCCGCAGAGCAAGTCTCCAAGCAGAACGAGAGGTCACCTACATCACGGTCGCCTGAGCTACTGGCTAAATGCAGATCCTGGGGCCCTGCCTCAGACTGATGATCCCCCACCCCAGCCTCAGTGGGAAGGGGGCCCAGGAATGTGCTTGGTTAACCATCTCACCAGAGTCAGTTGGTCGAACCCTGATCTGCAGGCTTGAGAACATTCCAGCAGTTCATGATCTCGCCCCCTTCTCCCCAGCCGAGCATAGCTGGCCAGGCTCCGAGCCATTCCAAATGTCCCCCATGCAGGTCCAGCGTCTTCGCTGTGTTCAATCCTGTCCTTATTCCTCAAACAGAACCCCTCCTCATCCCACCCACTCACCTTTCCCAGACCTGGTCTGGTTCTTCCTCCCTGACAAGGTGGCCCCTGATTTCCACAGGAACGAGAAAAATGCTCCGGCTTTTCTCCCAAGGCCCACAGACTCAACTCCCAGGTGACATGGTTTAGCACATTTTCTTTGAAACATTTAAAAATAGAAATAAAAGGGCCCCCAATTAGTGGCATGGCCAGCAAGAACCTTTCCATGTAATTAAAGCTCTTTCACACATAAAGTTAAACATTTCTCTGTCTTCTGAGTGTACACAGAAGAGATATAACTTGACCTTTTTAGAACTCTGGATTACCTTTAGGACTACAATATAGAAAATCCCTGAAGGGCTTTTAAGATATATAGGACCCCTCAAAAAACATTTCTGAATATTCTGAATATTCATTAGAAGGACTGTAACTGAAGCTGAAGCTCCAATACTCGGGTCACCTGATACAAAGAACTGACTCACCGGAAAAGACCCAGATGCTGGGAAAGATTGAAAGCGAAAGGAGGAGGCAACAAAGGATGAGATGGTTAGAAAACATCACTGACTCAATGGACATGAATTTGAGCAAACTCGGGGAGATAGGGGAGGACAGAGGAGCCTGGCAGGCTGCAGTCCATGGGGCTGGACCCTACTTGGCAACTGAACAACAACAAAAACCGTACATATATGACTCAATGCCTCTGAACTAAATGGCCCCAGAATATAATTTAAGTCGACTTTTCACAGCTTCCCCACAGCTGTAACTTTCTGGGGGGTCTGACGGCATCCTACCCCCCTTTTCTCATACGGCTTCTAAACTGCTCTGGACTGACTTGGACTCACACAAAGAAGTGTCTTAAAACTGTCTAAAACCGGAGGAGTGAACGGAGTCTGGGGCTCTGATGGGCTTTCTGTGAGTCAAGTGCACGAGCGTCTGAGTCCAAGTCCATTGTTGCTGAATGTGACGCCCCCAGCACACAATCACCCACAGGGAGACGGAAAACCAGCCGTGCTGCCGGACTGCAAGGCTTCAGCTCCAATTTTTCACAGGTTTGAACACCTGGTCAGATCTAACAAGGCCAAGTGTCCTGGGAACCCACTGACAACCCACACGTGGGTCTCCACGTCCAACCCTGCATGTGCCAAGCGGGAGACCATAGCTCCTAAAGAAGCAAAGCAGGAAACGAGAGGGTCTGAGCCAGCTGTGAGCTTAGAGTCGGCAGAGACCTATGGCCACCAAACCAGCCAATGTGATCTTTACCACAGGTACTTGGAAGAATATCCATGCCATTCCCACCCCACAGGATGCGTGAGGATCCAAACAAAACAGTCTGGAAGTTTCAAAATCAAAATACAATTGCTGAAATGTTTAGGAATTCACCTAATAGAAAATATACACCAGGGCTTCCCTGGCGGCTCAGCGGTGGAGAATCTGCCTGCCAACGCAGGAGACACAGGTTCGATCCCTGGTCTGGGAGGGTCCCACATGCTGCAGAGCAACTGGGCCCAGATGCCACAACTGCTGAGCCTGTGCTCTAGAGCCCGGGAACCACTGCCGAGCCACGTGTTCAACTACTGAAGCCCAAAAGCCTAGAGCCCGTGCTCCGCAACAAGAAAGCCACCGCAATGAGAAACCCACGCACCAATAAGCCTGTGCCCTGCAACTAGAGAAAAGCCCCCAGCAACGAAGACCCAGAGCAGCCTAAATAAATAAATAGAACAATATATAAAAAAACATATGGATACTAAATAAGAATGACACATTTATTAGATAGGAGAAACCCTGAGTAAGGGAGAGGCTGTCTCTTCCCAGATAGGGTTCAGAAAGACAGAGAATGGTTAAAGGATGAGGAGGGCCTCAACGTTCAGGAGAATGAAAAAAAATAGACAAAAAACAGGTCATAGGAAGGAAAGTCCTATGGAACCAAGAATGTTTGGAGGGATGCTTGCAGGTGGTAGAAAAGTCTAGAACAGTATACTCTGGTGGTTCAGAATATTGAGCAGTTGTGTGACCTAGGGCATGTTTCTTAACCCTAGGTGCCTCAGTTTGTTCGCCTGTAAGATGGGGATGATAACAGTAACATCCACCTGGGCAGCTGCTCATCACTATCAGAAACACCCACAAGCTTGGCGAGCTGTTTAGAAAAGAGGGTGGTACTTACTGTGTGTGTCTCCAGATGCCTGGACCAGACCACTGAGAACACATTACAGGGAGGCAGAAATTGGCCCAGGTGGAAAGCAGCACTTTCTACAGGGCTGTCTTGAAATCATTGGGCTGACTTGATAGGTAGTGAGACACCCATCACTGGAAACATCCAAGTCAAGCCGGGATAAAACAAACATCAGAAACACTTTAAACTCCATGTCTCTAAGTTCTAGCCTCTCAAAGCACACCCCGTGTGCTGCCCAGTTTCTGTTTTTGCTCACCTCCCAACTCTCCCTCAGTTGAGTGGTGGCTCCTAAAGCCGGCTGGGTGTTAGACCAGCTGAATCAGAATCACCTGGCAAGGAGGTGATCGTGGACAGAGACCGTGACTATGAGTCCTGGCCAGGCCCCACCACAGGTTTCTCCTGGCGTGGTGTTTGTAAACCTGTGTGTTTAACCATCTCCCTGAGGTACATTCAGGACCAGGACAGTTCTAGAAAGCTAAGACGGCCAGGCAGCCAACCTCTTAGGAGAACAAGCCTAGGTCACTGTGTCTGTTCCTTCCCAACCAGCTTCATTAAGACAGTCATAAGGCATAGACTCTTCCAAAATTACGGGAGACACCAGGCTAGCTGCGGGGGGGGGGGGCGCGGGGGTGCTGCTTATGGCTGATCCAGCTAAATGTCTCTTGATGATGTCAGTCACTTTCCCTCCGACCTTAGGACTGTGGCTACCCCGCCTAGGTCAGGGGTCCCCAACAACTGTTCTTGTCGTATAATGATCTATCCCCGCTCCCGAGGAACAACCACATTCACCCCCAACCCTGTCCCGCTAGCTTCCACTGTCCATCCTCCCCAGTCCAGTAGATGCGGAGCCCCGTGGTGCAAGGACTTTCAGTTAGCCTCTGGACATGTGGCCTGGACGTCCTTACTGGCCCACTTCCTAGGGCCCCCTTCAGAGCCTCACCAAACCACTGGCCACAGAGAGAACACCGCCCCCACAATGGATAAGGTGCCGGACCCAAGAACCTCAGCCCTGGGTGGTCTGCATAGGGTTTCCGGGGCCCACTGACCAAAGTTGGCTGGAATTGCAGCTCCCCACCTTCGCCAGCAGCCCAGCACCCACCCTAGCTGGTGAACTCTGGCAGCCGCTGCCACGGAAACGACAGAGCTGCTGTGCTGTGACATCAGAGCAGGGGTGAAGCCAGGGACAGTGACGGGCCAGCCAGAGGGCGAGCACGAGTCAGCACACCGGTTATGGGGCCACTGTTCACGAAGACTTGGCTTAAACAGCTGGGGCGATGAGCAGCATGTGTGTATGCGAAGTCGCTTCAGTCGTGTCTGCCTCGTTTTGCAACCCTATATGGAATGTGGCCCGCCAGGCTCCTCTGTCCACGGGATTCTCCAGGCAAGAATACTAGAGTGGATGCCACTTCCTTCTCCAGAGATCGTCCCAAACTAGGGATTGAACCCATGTCTGTCTACCTGCACTGGCAGGCAGGTTTTTGCCAATAGCGCCCAGCAATGAGCAGAGGGATGGCAGAGGGGCACCACGAAGATGCCTGTTGGCAGTGCCCTTGTGTGCTTTCGATGTTTAAAGACGGCCTGGCAGGGAGAAAACCCTTCCTGCTCCAGCTTGACAGCACGGTCACAGTAGTCCTCGTCAGGGCGTCTTCTTCTGAGCTGTGGCACCTCGAGGTCAGGGCTCCCTGACATGCTGGCCACCCCTCCTCCCACAGGGAGGGCATCTGGTCCCACTCAGGTTGGGGATGCTTGCCCCTCCAGGATCCACTGCTGAGCCCAGCTGACTGGAGGTTGGGGGAGGGAATGCTGGCCTGGGGCCCCCTCTGCGCACCCAAATTAAGAAATCATACAAGCCTGACCTCACGGCTAGGACCGAGGGCAATCGTCTTGAGGAGGTTAGTTTGAGGGACGTGATATTGGTCCTGAGATGTCAAAGCAACCAATCTCAGGGTTTGGTTTCTTGAGAAAATCAACAGCAGGAACTCGGAATCTTGGAGGCAGAGCGGATCCGAGGACGAACCTCTTTTGTGTGGGGCTGGAAGGGTTCTGGAGAGATCATCTGGTCCCTGACCTGGCACGTGGTGGGAGGAATTCTGCCCCTGAACCCCTCAACCACAGCCCACCCCACCCACTCTCCGGGCCCTCTTCCAGGCCCCCTCAATACAAAATCTTATGTTTATTTCTCCTTCCCCAGAGCATACTCAGCCCCCAGTCTCTTAGCCTCTTCTCAGCAAGGTCATGGACACTCACCTTCAGCATGGGACAAGTTTGGAGTGGGGTCAGGGGGGAGGGCAGATAAAATGACTAAAACCTACAGCCTGTGGGTCCTTTGATGGCATTCCGGAATGTCCCAGCACAGCCACCACTGCCATCCTCTTCCAGATGATCCTGCACTGAAGGCATTTCTCCCAAGCCCAGGCTCTCCCGACACCAGCTTAGTGATTCCGAGAACATGGTTCCCATCCTCTGGATGACCCTGCTCTGCTCAGTGGGCCCTTCTTCATGGGGCCCATCGCTGAACGTGGACCAAACCAGCTTTAAACGTCTGGGCCCCATCCTACTGTTGCTCACAATCAGACCCATCCTTCAGCAAACTCTGAGTTTAAAAACAACACGTCATTCAAGTTCAACACAGAAAAATTAGAAAACCATATTGCAGAAGCAAGTCTAATCCTCCCTGCTTTATCTGAACATTTCACAATTCAGTAAAAAGTCCTTGGGGACTCCAGAGTTTAAGACTCCATGCTTCTACTGCAGGGGGCGCAAGTTCTATCCCTGGTCGGGAACTAAGGTCCCACATGCTGCTCAGCTTGGCCCCCCACCCCGACAAAAAAATCTGCAACCTTTGGTCCTGCAGCGCATCTGTGGCTGTGATGTATCGAACACTGAGATAAACAAGATGGAGGTGAGCATCCTTGTGATGAGATGCTAGCACACATTCTTTATTATCTTCTGCAGAAAAATTTCTAGATTTAGAGTTGCTTGACCAAAGGGGAGACTTTTTTTTTTTTAAAGAGGAGACTTCTTTTCTCCCTTTCTTTTTCTTATAGTTGACTTACAATATTGTGCTAGTTTCTGGTGTACAGAAAAGTGATTAAACTATACATATATTCTTCTTCATATTCTTTTCCATTATGATTTATTACAGAATGTTGAATGTATCCCTGTGCTCTACAATAGGACTTTGCTTTATATTTAGTGGTTTATATAATCTATCCTTCCACCCACTTTCCCCTTTGCATCCATGTTTGCGTTCTACGTCTGTGAGTCTGTTTCTGCTTTGTAAATAAGTTCATTTGTATCATATTTTAGACTTCACATATAAATGACATCCTATGATATTTGTCTTTCTCTTTTTGACTTACTTCACTCAGTACCATACTAGGTCCAGCCGTGTTGCTGCAAATGGCATTATTTCATTCTTTTTTTTTATGGCTGAGCCGTATCCCATTGTATAAACAAACCACATCTTTATCCATTCATCTGTTGGGACATTTAGGTTGCTTTCATGTCCTGACTATTGCAAATAGTGCTGCTCTGTACACTGGGGTGCATGTATCTTTACAAACCAGTTTTCTCCAGATACAAGCCCAGGAATGAGATTGCTGGATCTTATGGCAACTCCACTTTTAGCTTTTTAAGGAACCTCGACAGTGTTGTCCACAGCGGCTGTACCAATTTACATTCAAGGGGAACTTATTTGTAAACTTGTAGACCGGCGCTGTCAAAATGTCCTTCGAACTTCTAAACTGCTCAGGTTAAGACAAAACACACCCACCTGGAGTCAGCCCTTCCAAGGACAACACGCTTCTTGGCCACGTGGAACAGAGCAATGGAAAGGCGGTAGCTGTGACGTCCAACCCGTTTCCAGAGACTTGAGCCAGGTTCTGGCTCATTAGGTTCCTGGCACCATGTCGACCACGAGACCTTGGGTGAGTCATCGACTGTTCCCCATCCAGACAGGGGAGGACACCTGCCTGATCTACCACTTACCTCATGAGTCCTTGTCAACAGGAAGAGACAAAGTCCTTTTGCACCAAAAGGTCGTAGTTTTTATGTAAGGGACTTCTGACTGGCGACTATCTGCCGGTCATTTTACCCTGCTTTCTAGAATTGGCACATAAGAAAGAAACACCTCCTTAAGTGTGTTCCTTTGTTCCCTAGTGTTAGTCCCCCAGGCGTGTCTGATTCTTTGCGGCCCCATGGACTGTAGCCCGCCAGGCTCCTCTGTCCATGGGATTCTCCAGGCAACAATACTGGAGTGGGGAGCCCATTTCCTTCTCCAGATCTTTCCAACTCAGGGATCAAACCCAGGTCTCCTGCACTGCAGACAGATTCTCTACTATCTGAGCCACCAGGGAAGCCCCCTCCTGGAGCCGATGTGCCCGAGAGGCAAAGACATCACAACAGAGAATCAGAGACCAGCCGTGCTCATCACTTCTCTGCTCCACTGCCTCTCTTCTCGAGATACCTGGTTTCTATCTGGGCAGAGCCTAGCAGGGCCATTTCTCCCAGGGGCTTCTGAGGGTTGAAGGTTAAATGCTGGAGGGGCTACGGAGAAAAGCCCCCAGGAGAGAACTGTGTTTGCCCTCAAAGCCATCCTGTCACAGGGTCAACAGTCCTTCTGAAAAGGGACGCTTCCCTGGGAGTGGAAAATCCACACAGACCTGAAGTCCATGAGTGACCCCCAGTCTTTTCTCCTGGCTACACGGAACATGTTTAATGTTTATTTTTATTTTTGTTTATTTATTTGGCTGCACCGGGTCTCAGTTGCAGCATTCAAACTCTTGGTTGTGATTTGCGGGATCTAGTTCCCTGATCAAGGACCGAACCCCAGTCCCTGCCCAGGGAGACTCCGTGCTCCTTGGTGGTCCCTGGAGAGCTGCTGACAGCCTCCTGGACTCCAGCGCCTGGGGCACCCACTTCATTGTGTGTGTGCAAATGCTCTAGGCTTGGGGCCCTGTAGGCTCATTCCTACGCCTCTCCATGTCTAATGCATTCCTGGCAGCCTCCCCTCCTGGTCCTTGTTCTTCAGCACCTCACATGTCACGTGACCCATGTGAGGTCACAGTGGTCTGGGGCGTGTCAACCAGCTCTGCACAGTGAATTCTCAACTACCCTCACATCACGTGCCTGCACTAAAAACCCATCCAGGGGCCCTGAATTCTTGATCTGGACCAAAGGAAGGGCAGCAGAAGTGAGCTGAACCGAAGAGAAAAATCAGGCTGAGTTTTCCACATTGTAAGAACAGTCAATCCTAAAGGAAATCAACCCTGAATATTCATTGGAAGGACTGACGCTGAAGCTCCAATACTTTGGCCACCTGATGCGAAGAACCAACTCATTAGAAAAGGCCCTGATGCTGGGAAAGATTGAAGACAGGAGGAGAAGCGGACGACAGAGGATGAGATGGTTGGATGGCATCACCGACTCAATGGACATGGGTTTGAGCAAGCTCTGGGAGATGGTGAAGGAAAGAGAAGCCTGGTGTGCTGCAGTTCATGTGGTCGCAAAGAGTCAGACACGACTGAGCGACTGAACAAGGAAGAGCCAAAAAAAAAAAAAAAAACCCAGAGGGGGCCAGGAATGTCAGAGGAGGTTTATTTCTTTTTTTATGCACATGATTTTCTTCTTGAGGAGCTCTGGGGACAGAGGCCCACAAGGTTTCACAGAAGCATTATCCACGATCTCAGAAATCTAGATGGAGTGGGCGGGGTTGACATTTGAGTCCCTCCCATCTTTCACACACTTTACTCATTCATCAGAAATTCACTCCCCATCTGCTGCGGCCCAGCCCTGAGGAGCTTCTTTTTTCAAAAAATATTTTTTAAATTTATCTGGCTGCGCCAGGTCTTAGTCTAGACATGTGAACTCAGTTGCAGCATGTGGGATCTAGTTCCCCGACCAGGGACTGAACCTGGGCCCCGGCACTCGGAGCACACAGTCTTAGCCACTGGATCACCAGGGAAGTCCCCAAGACATTTAATTCTGCTTTTGCAGAAGAAACCGAGGCTCAGAGAGGCACAGAGTCAGGACTCAGAACCAGCTCTAGTAGGCTCCAAAGACCCAGGCTTTTCCTCTGATATCTGTTACTTCATCTTTTTTTTCTCTAAAATGTCAGTCCACTTCCTCATCCTGTCCTTGGTTAAGAATCAGCTGTTGAGAAAGATGGTAATGATAACCCTGTATGTGAGACAGCAAAAGAGACACAGATGTATAGAACAGTCTTTTGGACTCTGTGGGAGAGGGAGAGGGTGGGATGATTTGGGAGAATGGCATTGAAACATGTATAATGTCATATATGAAATGAATCACCAGTCCAGGTTTGATGTATGATACAGGATGCTTGGGGCTGGTGCACTGAGATGACCCAGAGGGATGGTATGGGGAGGGAGGAGGGAGGGGGGTTCAGGATGGGGAACATGTGTATACCTGTGGCGGATTCATGATGATGTATAGCAAAACCAATACAATATTGTAAAGTAATTAACCTCCAATTAAAATAAATAAATTTATATTAAAAGAAAAAAGAATCAGTTGCTGAAGTGCCTCCTAACTAGAGCATTTGACTGTCATCAGTCAGTCAAATAAAAGCCTGGTGCAGAGCCTGAGAGCTGAGCCGAGTCGGTGACGATGACCTGACCCTACAGGGTCTCCAGGAAGCCCAACCAAGACCTCCAGACCACAGATGAGAAAGGGCCAACTGAAGACTCATCCCAAACCAGGCTCTGTCCCTGGGAACTCTCCACCCTAGAACATCCACAGCAGAAGGGTTATGGCCTTGAAACTCATCTCTCCCTCTCTCGGGCTCACAGGTTTAAGATTCACTGCGTCTTCAGGGTCAGTTCAGAGAATGATACCCCAAGGCATCGATCTTTCTGGAAAGCAAGGAGCAGGCCACCAGGTGAGAGGTGAGTCGGCTCCAGGAAGTTCACACCCAGGGGTGAGGGAAAGTTTTCATAAAGGGCAAAATGGTAATTCACGTATCTCTGCTGCAGCCACTCAAGGCTGCCATTTTTACAGCCCGTAAGCAGCTGCAGACTTTCTATTAGGAATGGGTGTGGGTGCATTCCAGTAAAACCGTATTTACCGTAACAGGGGATCAGAGGTGGCTGGGGGAGTAGTGGGGGTACTGTTTGCCAAGCCCTGAAAGGCTACATCCTATGCGTCCTGTTACAGGGCATGGCCTTGCTGCTGCAACACCAGGTAGAAACATACTACCTGAGTCTCGTCGGAAATATCAGATTGAACCCACCACAGGGGTCCTTGGGATGCTGTAAAATCAGATAGTGGTGACGGCTGCACAGCTCTGCGACTGCACTAAAAAACTCACTGAATTGTACTTTATTTAATTTATAATTTAATTAACTTATAAAGGAGAAAATGAAAGTGAGGGAAGCCCCTTACAAAGGAGAACTGAATTTTATTTATTTTGGCCAGGTTGCACTGCATACCAGGATCGTAGTTCCCCGACCAGGGATCAAACCCCCGTGCCGCCCTACGGTGCAAACGCAGTCTTAACGACTAGAATGCCAGGGAAGTCCCTCCCTGAATTTCCCGCTTTAAATGGGTGAACAACAGAATCATACCTCAACAAAGGAGATAAAAAGCATACGTCTCTGAGGGAGAAAAATGGTAACAGTTCAAGAAGCAATAAACCTTTCCCAAATCTGCTTCTCGGGGGAACAAGGCAAAGCAAGGCAGCCCTGGACGTGATCCCCATCCTCTAGGTTGAGGGCTCTCACGGCCTCGCTTATAGCCTTCTCTTCCGCCTCTCCAATCTGAAGATACCCCTACCCCAGTCTCCTTGTTGCCTTTTCACTTTAAAATAATTATACAACTAACACACATTAATCACAGAAAATTTAGAAAATACAGATAAGCAAAACGAAATAAAAATTATCCTTGATCTCACCCACTGCTTAGAATTTTGATAGACATCCTTCTAGACTTTTCTCTACATGTGTGTATATAAGCATAATTAAAAAAAAAAAAACAGACTAGAGATGAATACAGAATCGGTAAACTACATTAAAAAAGCCAGGGAATTTTCATCATAAAACCCAGGACAGTGGTTATCTAAGGAAAAGAGGTCCTCTTTTCCTTAGGGACCAGGAGGAATTAAAAGAGTGTTTAGGGTTGGCAGGGTCTTGTTTTTTTTTAACCTGAATATTTGCTTGATAACTTTGTTAACAGTGTACAGTTATGCACTGTGCATTAAAAAATTATATTAGACAGGGTTTGAAATGCGAAAGCATACAGATGTAACTGAGCTTTTAAATTTAATGCACTCTGAACATTTTTCTAGGTCATAAACATGAATCTATAATACTGTTTAAAATGACTACTTAATATTCTGCTGTCAGGAGAGAGCTTAATTTAATTTAGCTCATCTCCAATTGATGGGGAAATCTCCTGAACAAGGTCAGCTCTCAAGAGTTCTCCTTCATGGTCCTCCATCCTTTATGCTCTGCAGAGATCACCTGCTCCAAGCCAAGGTGGACCGAAATGGTCGCCTTCAGCTTCCCCTGTATGCCTCCTCTCATTTTAAAACCCTGTCTTCTTACTCTGCTATTTGACAGTCATATGACCCAAGCAAATGAATCAGCTGGTGCCTCAATCTGATCATCTGTAAAATAGGGATAATTACAGGACTGGAAAAGGTCAGTTTTCATTCCAATTCCAAAGAAAGGCAATGCCAAAGAATGCTCAAACTACCGCAAAATTGCACTCATCTCACATGCTAGTAAAGTAATGCTCAAAATTCTCCAAGCCAGACTTCAGCAATATGTGAACTGTGAACTCCCTGATGTTCAAGCTGGTTTTAGAAAAGGCAGAGGAACCAGAGATCAAATTGCCAACATCCGCTGGATCATGGAAAAAGCAAAAGAGTTCCAGAAAAACATCTATTTCTGCTTTATTGACTATGCCAAAGCCTTTGACTGTGTGGATCACAATAAACTGTGGAAAATTCTGAAAGAGATGGGAATACCAGACCACCTGACCTGCCTCTTGAGAAACCTGTATGCAGGTCAGGAAGCAACAGTTAGAACTGGACATGGAACAACAGACTGGTTCCAAATAGGAAAAGGAGTACGTCAAGGCTCTATATTGTCACCCTGCTTACTTAACTTATATGCAGAGTACATCATGAGAAACGCTGGACTGGAAGAAACACAAGCTGGAATCAAGATTGCTGGGAGAAATATCAATAATCTCAGATATGCAGATGACACCACCCTTATGGCAGAAAGTGAGGAGGAGCTAAAAAGCCTCTTGTTGAAAGTGAGAGAGGAGAGTGGAAAAGTTGGCTTAAAGCTCAACATTCAGAAAACGAAGATCATGGCATCTGGCCCCATCACTTCATGGGAAATAGATGGGGAAACAGTAGAAACAGTGTCAGACTTTGTTTTTTTGGGCTCCAAAATCACTGCAGATGGTGACTGCAGCCATGAAATTAAAAGGCGCTTACTCCTTGGAAGAAAAGTTATGACCAACCTAGATAGTATATTCAAAAGCAGAGACATTACTTTGCCGACTAAAGTCCGTCTAGTCAAGGCTATGGTTTTTCCTGTGGTCATGTATGGATGTGAGAGTTGGACTGTGAAGAAGGCTGAGCGCCGAAGAATTGATTCTTTTGAACTGTGGTGTTGGAGAAGACTCTTGAGAGTCCCCTGGACTGCAAGGAGATCCAACCAGTCCATTCTGAAGGAGATCAACCCTGGGATTTCTTTGGAAGGAATGATGCTAAAACTGAAGCTTTGGCCACTTCATGTGAAGAGTTGACTCATTGGAAAAGACCCTGATGCTGGGAGGGACTGGGGGCAGGAGGAGAAGGGGACGACCGAGGATGAGATGGCTGGATGGCATCACGGACTCAATGGACGTGAGTCTGAGTGAACTCCGGGAGTTGGTGACAGGGAGGCCTGGTGTGCTGCGATTCATGGGGTCGCAAAAGAGTCGGACACGACTGAGCGACTGAACGGAACGGAACGGATAAATTAGGTGAATTAACAGCAAAAATGTGTGAAACACGGTTCCAAGCACTTAGCCCCGATGGTGACAGCTGCTGTCACCATTTGTCACAGTCACTTTTTCCTGTTATAGGCCTAGCGGTTTCTCTCCGTTTCCTGGCCGCCCTCCTGGAGGCACCAGAGCCCAGCTCGTGCGTCTCTGCACCCCCCACACCTGCAGGAGAGCCACACCAGCTCTCGGGGTGGGGTGAGGATTACACGCCCAGCACAGCATCAAGCACAGAGTCAATACCCCCCCAACCCCAACAGTCTCCACGGGCACCGTCCCAGGCACTGCACTTCTGCCCTAGGAGGTAGGATCATTGCTTCTTTGGAAATGGAGGAACCGAGGCAGAGGGCACCCCTGGACTGAGGCGTGGGCTGCAGAGCGGCCATCCTGACCGTGCTGCTCCGAA
>SJXQ01000206.1:559640-586917 GCA_006408695.1 Aepyceros melampus | reverse complement strand
TTCATATAAACCGGCGGTCATTTTGACCAGCCAGCAAGAGCGAGGAGCCAGCCCAGGAGAAAAAAGGGTTGGATGAAGGTGTTTTCTGGGCTCTCCTCCCTTAGCCCACAAATGTGGAAGCTGAAATTCTTTATACAAAACAGTTCTGTGTTCCAGGAAAGGCAGAGGGTCTTAGAGGTGTGGATGGCATGGAAAATGTGACCCCTGGGGATCTCTGTCTCTGAGCCCCCTCTGTGGTGGGCATTGTTACACGTAGGGCCTCATTCTTGTCATCTAGCCCAGGAGTTGTAAACTGAGAAAATGACACAGTCATTGTCCACTCCACTATGTGATGCTGACTTCAGATGTGAAACGGGAAAATACTGAAAGAAATTTTAAAAATGGCTGCCTTCTGTTTATGCATGGTTTTGAACAAGTAGATGGACACCCCTAGAGTAAACTGATTGGAGATTCGTTCCCTGTGGACCGAAAACCAAGAGGAGAATAGCAGGATAATTAAGAGAGGAGGCTGGGCTCTGCCGCGTCATTCTCATTCTGGAGGTCAGGAGATCTCCCAACCACACAAGCACAGAAAGACTTGTTGGAGGTCAAAGGGGAGTGATGCTAACCTAATGCCAGGCTACCCATAGGTTTTTCTGGTAGAATCCATCTTGGCTAAGAGACGCATGTGCCCATATAGAAGGGTTCTGAGACCCACCAAATGTAGGCTGTGAAGCAGACAAATCAAAATGATGGGCCAAAGGAAACCAGAAAGAAACGCCCCATTTAAGTGATTTAAATTGCCACAAGGGTGCAACTCAAGGACTTTCCCTCTGAGTCTGCCCGCGTCTCTATCCGCACATACTATACTCTTTTTCCTTATAATAAATCCTTTGAGTCACTACTTTCCGTCTTTGTGGGGATTCTTTTCTGGAAAGCTGAAGCGCCAGAGCCTAGTTATTGACCACTGGTCTAGTGGCTAGAACTTGGTGCTTTCACTGCTGCGACTTGGCCCCAATCTCTGGCTGGGAACCTAAGCCCCATTCAAGCCACTGCAGCCCACGGCGACCCCGGATCACTTGGAAACAGACAACTTAGAGAAAAGTTAAACTGGTAGAGCAGTTATTAATACCTTAGAATCTTGACAATTCCAAAGTCAGTGCTTCAGCATCTGTTTCTGTAAAATAAAGTGTCATTTGTGAAATGATGTTTGATGCTAACTTAGTGAGTACAGTTAATGCAGAAAATTATGACAAGTTGGCTGTCTGTAGCCTTTTCTTTCTTTGTTATTGCGGGTAGAACAAAATGCTGTTGAACTTTACAGAAGCTAAAATCCCTTTGTCAGTTTATGAAAGCAATAGATAACCTAGGGGCTTTCAGCCTTTTAGGCAAGGTAGACACACAGATGATCAAGGACACAGAGGATGAGAAGTACATTACAGGCAGATTGAGGGTGGGGCAGGAGGGGATTGGGGTCCACAGTGGGCACAAGGCAGGAAAGGAGTTGCCTGGGCTGGCCTTCCTTCCATCAGGAGTGCTTTCTTCAACAACGACAGTGGACACTGTTCCAAGAGTAGGACGGTCAGGCCTCCACGGAACAGACAATGATCCCTGGACCAGTGAGACTCCTGAGCTGGTGGAGGAGGAAAGAAATGAAGGGAGAGGAGCCACGGAGGAGACTTTTGAGGGTCTGGGAGGGGATCTCTTCTTCTGAGGTCAGAGCTTCTAGAGCAGAGGGGCAAAGCGATTCCCTCTGAAAGGATGCTTTCTGTGGTGGGATGGGCAGGAGTGGGGGCAAAGGGTCCACCTTGTGGCTCAGAGATGCAGCAGCCCAGCTGCCTCAGTGGCCTTGCCAAACCTCTGCCTCCCCATCTACAACATAGGGATAAAAGCCCCTTCCTAATATGTGAACCATGAGCTTCCAGATGTTCAAGCTGGTTTTAGAAAAGGTAGAGGAACCAGAGATCAAATTGCCAACATCCGCTGGATCATGGAAAAAGCAAGAGAGTTCCAGAAAACCATCCATTTCTGCTTTATTGACTGTCCCAAAACCTTTGACCGTGTGATCACATTAAACTGTGGAAAATTCTGAGAGAGATGGGAATACCAGACCACCTGACCTGCCTCTTGAGAAACCTGTATACAGGTCAGGAAGCAACAGTTAGAACTGGACATGGAACAACAGACTGGTTCCAAATAGGAAAAGGAGTACGTCAAGGCTAGCTGATTCATGTCCATGTATAGCAAAACGAATACAGTATTGTAAAGCAAAACAAACTAAAAAATAAAAATTAAAAAAAAAAACCTCTCTCAGCCATTACTCACCATTGAAATGATGAATGCAGTTTTTCAAGTAACCTGATCTTTTTTTCTCAATTCTTATCTGTTATAAGCTTCCCTTGACTTTCTCCTCCTCTTTTTTGCCTTCGCTTCCTTCTTCCTCTTCCACTACTGCTATTAGCACCACTGCTAGCCATTCTGAAGTGGACATACAGTGAAGGGGGAAAAGGCAGGAGCTGGGTCAACTACAGAGAGTGACCAGTATATAGATGCTTACTTTTCTTTTCCTGGCCTAACTCTGGGGGCATTCTGAGAGTTAACAGTTATTGAGCATGGACAGTATTCTAGCTTGAGCTTCTCTTCATTTTCTCATCTTTCTATCCATGCTGCAGTCCTCTGTAGAGTTATCAGTATTATCCTCACTTTGAATTGAGGAATCTGAGGCTCCGAGAGGTGAGATAACCTGTCCACGGTCACACAGCTAATAATCAGCAAACTCAACATGCACCTCAATGCTACTTCTCCTATGATCTGCATTTCTAACCACTGATAGAAAGTGATAGCTTACTCTGAGATTCCATAGCACTCAGTTTCCCTTTCTAAGCACATGTCATATTGTGCTTCATGTTGTGGTAATTTCTGAACCCCTTTCTATAGAGCTTGACTCTCTAAAGCTACTGTCTATATCCAGTTTATTTGTGTCCCCATTATGGCAGTACAATATTTGGCATGGAACATAGTCAATTAATAAAAGGTGAAAACTAAATGGATTTGGAAGTTGAAGGACTGTATGTTTCAATAGATAACTTTTTGTTTGTTTGTTTTTAGCAATTTATGCTCTGAAGTATGAAGGAAGGTTTTGAGTAAAGGATTTGAACTGGGAAGCACTTGTTTTAAAACTACAAATTCAATTAATCAGAGATATACACTGGGATCCTGGAATGTGAAGTCAAGTGGGCCTTAGAAGCATCACTATGAACAAAGCTAGTGGAGGTGATGGAATTCCAGCTGAGCTATTTCAAATCCTGAAAGATGATGCTGTGAAAGTGCTGCACTCAATATGGCAGCAAATTTGGAAAACTCAGCAGTGGCCACAGGACTGGAAAATGTCGTTTTCATTCCAATCCCAAAGAAAGGCAATGCCAAAGAATGCTCAAACTACCATACAATTGCACTCATCTCACATGCTAGTAAAGTAATGCTCAAAATTCTCCAAGCCAGGCTTTAGTGATATGTGAACCATGAACTTCCAGATGTTCAAGCTGGTTTTAGAAAGGGCAGAGGAACCAGAAATCAAATGGCCAACATCCGTTGGATGTTCGATGATCCGTTGGATCATCGAAAAAGCAAGAGAGTTCCAGAAAAACATCTACTTCTGCTTTATTCACTATGCTAAAGCCTTTGACTGTGTGGATCACAATAAACTGTGGAAAATTCTGAAAGAGCTGGGAATACCAGACCACCTGACCTGCCTCTTGAGAAACCTGTATGCAGGTCAGGAAGCAACAGTTAGAACTGGACATGGAACAACAGACTGGTTCCAAATAGGAAAAGGAGTACGTCAAGGCTGTATATTGTCACCCTGCTTATTTAACTTATATGCAGAGTACATCAAAAGAAACGCTGGGCTGGAAGAAGCACANCAGGTCAGGAAGCAACAGTTAGAACTGGACATGGAACAACAGACTGGTTCCAAATAGGAAAAGGAGTACGTCAAGGCTGTATATTGTCACCTTGCTTACTTAACTTATATGCAGAGTACATCATGAGAAACGCTGGACTGGAAGAAACACAAGCTGGAATCAAGATTGCTGGGAGAAATATCAATAACCTCAGATATGCAGATGACACCACCCTTATGGCAGAAAGTGAAGAGGAGCTAAAAAGCCTCTTGATGAAAGTGAAAGAGGAGAGTGAAAATGTTGGCTTAAAGCTCAACATTCAGAAAACGAAGATCATGGCATCTGGTCCCATCACTTCATGGGAAATAGATGGGAAAACAGTGGAAACAGTGGCTGACTTTATTTTTCTGGGCTCTAAAATCACTGCAGATGGTGACTGCAGCCATGAAATTAAAAGATGCTTGGTCCTTGGAAGGAAAGTTATGACAAACCTAGACAGCACATTAAAAAGCAGAGATATTACTTTGTCAACAAAGGTCCATCTAGTCAAGGCTATGGTTTTGCCAGTAGTCATGTATGGATGTGAGTTGGACTATAAAGAAAGCTGAGTGCCAAAGAACTGATGCTTTTGAAGTGTGGTGTTGGAGAAGACTCTTGAGAATCCCTTGAACCTCAAGGAGATCCAACCAGTCCATCCTAAAGGAGACCAGTCCTGGGTGTTCACTAGAGGGACTGATGATGAAGCTGAAATGACAATACTTTGGCCACCTGATGCAGAGAGCTAACTCATTTGAAAAGACCCTGATGCTGGGAAAGATTGAGGGCAGGAAGAGAAGGGGATGACAGAGGATAAGACAGTTTGATGGCATCACCAGCTCAATGGACATGAGTCTGAGAAAGCTCCAGGAGTTGGTGACAGACAGGGAAGCCTAGTGTGTTGCAGTCCATGGGGTTGCAAAGAGTCAGACACGACTGAGCAACTGAACAACAGGTGGATTTCTGGGCATACCTGACCATGCCCAGAAGGTCTAAAATCTGGTGCAAGTGGTAGCTGCTGTCAGGAGGCACTGAACATTAAATGACTCTCAGAAGGGACTTTCCTGGTGGCTCAGTGGTGAAGAATCCACCTGCCAATGCAGGGGACACAGGTTCGATCCCTGGTCCAGGAAGATCCCACATGCCGCAAAACAAATCAAGCCCGTGTGTCACAACTGCTGAAGCCTGCGTGTCTAGAGCCTATGCTCCACAATAAGAGAAGCCGCTGCAATGAGAAGCCTGTGTTGCAACTGGGGAGCAGCCCCCATTCGCTGCAACTGGAGAAGGCCCGCATGCAGCACAGCCATAAATCTCAGAGAAAACAAGCAAACAAACAAAAACTCTCGTGAGAGCACAGCAAGGAAGGGACAGAGTGGCCCCTGAAAGCTCGCCACACCCTGACCCGCCCAGCCTTTTCATGGTGCCCACGCAGCCTTGGCTGCCGGGCACCCCGCCTCACTGCCTTGACCTCTCCATTCTCCCTCGTTAACCTCTGCCTGGGCTCCCAGCTAGAATCTTCCCATCTTCAGACCATGGGAACTGAGCCCTTTGATGAGAAATCTACCAGAGATACTCATAGGAAGTAGACACTTAACAGTGGCCCTCTCATACAGTCTCTGCTCTGCTGACAAGGGGGCTCAACGGCTGGGGGTGAGTGCAGGTAACTGCTGGGGGACAGTGCGGGTAGAGGGCTCAGCTCTGACAACTGCCCCAGGGAGCCAGGTCAGGGTCAGGACACATCCCAGACTCGGGAAGAAGGAGGACCCCGGGGCTGACAGCTCCCTCCATGGGCTTCTCTCCTAACCAGCCTTCCCCACACTGATCCTAGGGGGCAGGCTAACAGGAGAGCCTTAACAGGAGACCCTGATCACCCCGATACCCCGGTCTGGCCCCCATATGCATGCTGACCACAGCCTGCCGGACCTTGGCCTGGGTCTGTGGCTCCCGGCAGGACTCAGGACAGACAGGAGGGGGCAGCACCTACCAGATTAGCTGGGGATGGAGGGGCTTCTAGGACCCTCAGATCACCTTCCTATGGTCCCCATTTCCCACCAGGAATGCCTACTTTGCCCCTGCCTCCTTCCTAAAGAGATCGTCTCAAGGCAGAACCCAGTGGAACTGTTGGGTGGTCCCATCTACATGGGAGCACACCCAGCAAGCATGTCCTGGGCTGGGCTTGGCAGAGTGAGCGTCGTCCAGGGCCAGAGGAAGCGCCAGTGCCTCCTCCTTCCAGCTCCTGGCAGGTAAACAGAGTCAGAATGACCTCACGGCCCTAGGCAGGAGGTGCTGCTGAACCAGGTTCTGTCCGCCCAGCACGGGGATGGGCATCAGTGGGGCCTCTTCTCGGTAGAGCCACTCTCCCAGTTTGGAGATGATCCATTTCTTCTGAGCTTGGAGTGCTCTCTCCCTAGGAGTGTGGCTGAAGCCCCCACATTCCTTCCAGCAGGTTCCGAAGAGCCAGATGCACCCCGGTATACAGAATTAACATTGGCCCCATGGGCTGTGGCGTCACTTGGGAAGGTGTGGCGTCAGCAGGGTCGGGTGGCTTGCAAGGGTGGGAGATGTGTCCATGTGCCCAGCTGTTTGCGATATGCGGCCCTGGAGACGGAAGGGCAGCTGGCATTGGGGTCATGATGCAGCCCCCACCGCCCCAGTCAAATCCAGGCATCAGATTCATGGCCACAGTAGGTGGGCAGTGCCACCCAGCTCAGACTTCAGCCCCTGACGTTTCGTCCCGTGGTGGGGCTGTTTATCATAGGACATCCCAAAGGTGACAAGAAGGTAACTAAGGATGACTGGGCTGTGTGTGGCATGAAGACAGGCCGCACGTCACCCCACAGTCTGCGTAAGCAGCTCCGTGATCAGGCAGGAACACTCTCAAGGCCATTTTGATTTTCCTTTCATTAATTTCATTATTAATCCTCTTCAGCCCAAGCCAGCTTCTCAGCCTTGGCAATGTTGACCTTGGGGCCAGACCTTTCTCTGGGGGAGTTGTCCCTGTCCCAGGTGGAGAATTGAGCAATATCCCTGGCCTTCCCCTTGAGATGTGATAGCATCTCCCACCCACAACCAAACTGTCCTCAGACATTGCCCAATGTCCTAGGGGCAGCAGAACCCCTAACTGCCATGTGTCTAGGCTCTAAGTGAAGTGAAAGTCACTGAGTCGTGTCCGATTCTTTATGACCCCCATGAACTGTATTTCCCAGTCCAGAATACTGGAGTAGGTAGCCTTTCCTTTCTCCAGGGGATCTGGGTTACTAAGTCATGTCCAATTCTTTGCGACAGCAACACTTTGTGAACTGCAGCATTCCAGGGTTCCCTGTCCAGCTGGGGAACCTGATTAAAAACCATAGGTCTTGAAACCAACTGCAAAGATATAAACGACAAGGTTCCATTTCTATAGAGAGATAAGTAATACAGAGGGCGCAGGGGGTCCCTGTACCCACGTATCACCCAGAGAACAGGCTAGGAGATGGCACTCTGCCCACACCTGTTTTCCAGGCAGAGAGGGAAGGCAAGAAATAGTAAGAAGATTGTTGTTTAAAAAGTGTCCACGGGAATTTCCTGGCACTACAGTGGTTAGGAATCCACACTCTCACTGCTGAGGGCCCAGGGTCAATTCCTAGTTGGGGAGCTTAAATCCCACAAGCCACACAGCCAGAAAAAAAAAAAAAAGTAAAAAGAGTCCAGGAGCAAATGTGTGATAATTCATTTATGGAAAAGTATGCATATGCCTGGAGAATCCCAGGGACGAGGGAGCCTGGTGGGCTGCCATCTATCAGGTCGCACAGAGCCGGACACGACTGAAGTGACTCAGCAGCAGCAGCAGCAGACGTATGCAGGGATGCAGACAGATGTATAAATAGGCGTTCACCGAAAAGTGTGATGCGTGTCTCTGAGTGGCAGGAACTTAGGTGACAGGATAGATGTCAGATCCTGCTCCTCGTGTAGGGAGAGCAATTTTTAGATGATGTTGTTGTTCCTGAGTCACTAAGTCCTGTCTGACTCTTGCAACCCATGGACTGTAGCCCACCAGGCTCCTCTGTCCATGGGCTCTCCCAGCGCAAGAATACTGGGGTGGGTTGCCATTCCCTTCTCCAGGGGATCTTCCTGACTCAGGGATTGAACCCACGTCTCCTGTCTTTACCACTGAGCCACCAGAGAAGCCCTTTCAGATGATGGTCTGGCCCTAAAATGGACAGCCCCTGGGGGCAGATATATGGGTCGTTTTCTATACCGCCTGTACACCCTGCTGAAACCTGCCCCCCAGGCATTGGCTTCCCAGGGCCCCTGCTCCATCATCTGCACTGCTCTTGACTCCTGTTTCCCATTGGGGTTTTTCTGGCTGTACCCTTGGCTAACACTTGGCTAATACTTTATGCCATCCCATAAGGCATCTTTAAGAAGGTGGGATCTGGCCTCTTTCCTTACTCCTTGCATCTGCACCTGTCAACACCCCCTCCCTCCCCTCTCAGGCAGGCCCTCCTCTGGACAAAGGCAGCCTTGACCCGGGCATGTACCTTCCAGGCACCTTAACCCCTACTCGCCACTAAGCACAGTCTTCACAGAGAGTCCCCACACCAACCGTGCTGCTCTGATCCAGCCTAGAGTGATTCAGAAGAAAAGAGGTGGTGAACAGGAAGCACGTGAAGTAAGTCATTGGCTTGAAGGCACTGCCACATCTGAAGTATGCAGACAGACAGCCCAGAGGGACAGCCCGTAAACACTTCTTCCAGGGAGGCGGCTCTGGCACAGCCGTGGTTTCACCCCTGGATCAGGAAGCCTTTTCAGCCTCTTCTCCATGTTTGGCCATGTTTTGCCTCTGTGACACAGAGGGGTCTCCAGTCCTCCAAGCGAGGACACATCCCTCCTTCTTGGAGTGAGGGAGGGCCAGGGAGCTGCTGTTTAGCAGAAAGTTCAAAAGGAAGTGAAAGTGAAGTCGCTCAGTCCTACCTGACTCTTTGCAGCGCCATGGACTGTAGCCTGCCAGGCACCTCCGTCCATGGGATTTTCCAGGCAAGACCACTGGAGTGGGCTGCCATTTCCTTCTCCAGGGCATCTTCCCGACCCAGAGATTGAACCAGGGTCTGCCTGCATTATAGGCAGATGCTTTACCGTCTGAGCCACCAGGGTAAAGCCAAAATCCTTTTAGGTTCAAAGGATTTGTTAACAAAAGAAACCACGCGTTACACACAAATAAACAATTTTCAAATTTTTACAGAAGATTATGTGACTTGATTTCAATATACAGTCATTAAAGGAAAAGAAATAGACATAATAGAGACAAGTAATAGCATATGCATCACCAAGCTGAGCCAACCTATATCCAGATTTGAACAGCGATGGGAGGTCCCTCGTTAACAGCAGTTTGGAGTCCCAACTGGGAAAGGTCCCCCAGCGGTATGTCCACCCGACAGGTGGGATTTCAGATTGCAGTTCTGAGGGCTCCATTTATCATCCCAGGCCACAAACTGATATCATCATCAGTTTGCCTGCAAAAAGCAGCTCTGGGCTTCCCTGGTGGTCCAGTGGTTAAGAATCCACCTGCCAATACAGGGGACATGTGTTCAATTCCTGGTCTGGGAATGAATGCCACAGGGCAAATGAGCCCATGGGCCACAACCACTGAGCCCGTGCTCCCCAGCAGGAGAAGCCGCCACAGTGATAAGCCCACACACTGCAACTAGAGAGTAGCCCTCACTCGCCACAACTAGAGAAAGCCTACACGGCAATGGAGACCCAGCACATCCACATTGGGGAAAAAAAAATGCAGCTCTGGTTTAACCTTTACAATGCTGTTTGTTTCACCTTGTAGTCAGGGACCTGCCCAGGGTGACTTAAGAGATTCCAAGACTCACTTCCTTTCTGATCTAAAGTACCGCCTGGCCTGTTGTGCTTGCAGGCAGGTATGGGATCCAGGCAATGTCCAGGCAGCTCAGAAACAAATCTGAGGCCTGCTCCCCTGCTTCTGAAGCCTTGAACAAGACCTCGTCCATTTTAATTTCCCTAACAGCTGTTCCTCCTGCGTAGTCTGTGCCCCGGGAGTCCACACCCTGGAGTTCTGCCCTTCTCCTCTGGCTCCCCACTTGTCTGCCTCCCAGGTATCCCTGAAATGGGCTCCCCTAGGAGCCCCCTTTAGGCTTCCCTTCCATGGAAAACAAAGGACTACGAGAGCTAAGCAGTGGCCCTCTTCGGGACGCTGCTCTGCATTTTCTGGTGCCCAGGCCATTTCCTTCTGGCCCTGGGCATGTGGTCACGTGCTTCCTCTCATGGGCGGGTTAGGGAGCAGGGCCAGCGAGCAGAGATGGGATCCGTGCTCCTCCATCGCCGCCTTTCTCCCGGAAGCAGCCTCAGCTGGCGTTCTGGGGACCAGGGGCTGGCCAGGAGAGGGGGGGTTGGGACAGCTGGGGGACTGGCTGCCCAGCTCAGCAGGGGAGGGCTGCGGTTGAGTTTTCCTGGTTTCAGGTTCCCTCCCTGGAAGCCAGAGGCAGGAGGCTCAGGTTTCCCGCCCGCCATCCTGCTCTTCCTTTGGTGTTGGGAGTGATGGCCCATGGCCATGATGTCATCGACTAATCCAAACAGAAGGGGGGCTGCTTTGGCGGCGCTGGCTGGTGTCCCATGCTGAGTGCAGCAGTAAATTTCATTTCAAGGCTATGATTAGGACTGTGCCCAAGAATTTCCTCTCTCTCCTTCCTCTCCCCAATCCTATTTTTCTTTCTGTGTTGCTGCCTTGCCTTCTCGCCCCCTCGAGTCTCTCTTCTCCAAGGATGCCTCAAGTTCTCAGCGGGGCCAGCCGGTGGTCGGCATCACCAAGCTCCTTGCATCCCCAGTCCGGTTTCTGATCACCTTCAGATTCCAACCCGCTTCCTTCCCCCTGTGGTTAGCTACAGAGCACATGGACGAGGTCCCGGCCCCTAGAGGCCCATGGTCCATGGGCGTCCAGGGTGAGGACGAGGGGACAGAGTTCCTACAGCCCCTCCTTCAACCTTGAGCTGAATTGTCTGACAAGATAGAGGTCAGGGTCTTTGTGGCTCTGGTCACCAACAAAGAGATCAGAAGGTGGCAAGCGGAGCCGGCAAAAAGGCCCTGGAAAGTGACTCACTGGGTCCTCACCGCCATTTCCAGCTGGTGTGTGGAGCTGTGAGTCTGGCTGGTTGACTGTCTGGTTTTTGGCACTCACACCCCCTTCTCAGCTATGAGACAGCAGCCCAGGCCCACAGGCGAGAAGTGGCCAGGACCCCGTCTCCGGGGGCCGGCTAGCCCCTGGTAGAAGTGTGACCACGTGTGCAGCCCTTCCCCCAATCCCACTGCTTTCTCCCCTCCTCCTGCGTGGCCCCAGTTCTGCCCCAGCATTCCCTGGCCTGGGAACACAGCCAACACCAAGTCACTGCTGAGTGGCCCCTGCATCCTTCAGCTTAACCTCTCCTGACAGGTGTCACCAACCACAGAGCCGGGTCACCTGGATGCCCACAGAGAAGGCACCAGGAGTGCAGGGCTGCATCTCAGCCAGCACCAGGCATGCTGGGCTTCCTGCAGATGTGGAGGGTGCCCTGGGTCCGTCCCCCTCAGTGCTCCCCCACTGAATTGTGATCTGACTCCTCAGGGCAAGCAGAGGGATGTTCCAGATGTGGCCTCCTGGCTGGCCAGGAGACCCCCTGTCCACTCCCCCCACCCACCCACTCTAGGCCCTCACCAGACACATCGCTCTCTAGCACTCCTTCCCCACTGAGCCTGGTCACGGCCTCAGAGCTTCCTCGCCATGCCCTAGAAGTCAGCCCAGCCAGCCAAAGGGGGCGTGTGATTGATTCCCTTCCCAGGGAGGTGCCCAGCTGGGGTTGGGCCAAGAGCAGGTCGCCCTAGGGAGGGGTAGAGATGGAAACTGTCCTTCCGTGGCCCATTTACCTGGACTTCTCAGACCCCTTGCATTTTCTCTCACAGGTTACTCGTTTTCATGTCTGCCTTCCCCAAGACTCCCGACTTTTTTAGCTTATAGCTCATTCATTCATTCAGCAAGTCTGCGTTAGGCCCTAGCTGTGGGCCAGGCACGTGCAGGTGCTGAGGGTGTGGATGGAATAAAAGTAGCCCCTTGCCTCCTACAGCGTGATCCCTCCTTCAGTGGAAATATAGGCAGAGATGATGGCAAAGCGTGTCAGGGGCTCAGTGGAGGAGCAAGGGCAGCAGTGAGGTCCAGGTGGCTTGGGCTAGAGACCGGAGGTGGTCACAGTTATCCAGACCAAAGGGAGTGCTGCTCTAGGTGAACTTCCCTGCCGGCTCAATAGTAAAGAATCTGCCTGCCAATGCAGGAGATGGGGGTTCGATCCCTGGGTCAGGAAGTTCCCCTGGAGAAGGAAATGGAAACTCACTCCAGTACTCTTGTCTGGGAAATCCCATGGACACATGAGCCTGGCGGGGCTACAGTCCAGTGGGTCGCAAAGAGTCAGACACGACTTAGCGACTAAACAACAACGACATGTGTTCTAGGCAGAAGGTCCTGGAGGTAGGAGAACGCAGGAGCCAGACTTGGGTGGGGGCAGGGCGGATCTGGAGGTGAGGGGTGGAAGACGAGACAGCCAGCAGCTGTCCGTGGTGACTCACTGCTGAGCAGAATGATTGGAAACACATGTCCCGCAGAGAGACGCATGCATTACTCACAGCCCAGGGTTCCTGGACCACATGGGAGGCAAGAGGGAGACTAGTGGGGAGGGAGCGTAGTCGGCAGGGCTGGGCACGGGCTCCCAGCTCTCTCTCGATGCCCAGTGTCTGTGCCTTGCCTTCCTCTGCCGGATAACGTTCCTCAACTCTGGCTGAGTTCCTACTCGAAACATTCAAAAAAGCTTTTTATTCTGAGCACTTCCAGACCTGTTTATAAGGAGAGAGAACAGTGTAATGCTCACCCACATCCTCAGTGCCCAGCTTTGAAAACGATCAGCTCATCCAATTTGCTCCCATCAACACGTGCCCCCGTGGACGGTTTGGAAGCAAATCCCAGACGTCGTAGTTCCTCTGTAAACACTGGAAGAACACTTTTGTTGAAGGTCTCCCTTTTCTCTTTCCAGGTAGGGAAGCATGTTAACTTCATTTTGTGAGGGTTTCTCACAAGACTTTTTTCTGCTCTTTGGGCAAAACCAGCTCCCAGAATCAGATGAGCTGGGGTTTATCCTCCATCATCAGCTGTGTGACTTATGTTCAAGGCTTCACTTCTTCCCATTTCTGCTTCCTTGTTTGGAAAAATGAGATCCCACTGGTACTACCGCCTACAGTACTCTCCAGGAAGGCATCTAACAGGCCCCTGATGATATTGGTGATGAAAGTACCAAGAAACAAAGAAGATCCCACAGCTAGGAGGCTGCTGGGACCCGGATACCAACCTTAATCTACAGACTCCAAAGCCTGTTACCTATTTTATACCTTGGGCACGGTCAGCACACCCAGTCAGCATGGTTTTTAGGGCCCATTGAGCCAGTGTTGTCCAGTGACTTTTGGTTATAATCTGGATGAACCCCTGAAACATCCCTCTCTTGGACACCAGGATTGGGATCCTGGGGAAGCGGTTTCTTTAAGAACTCAAGGCCCATGGGGATGAGCAGCAAATAGAGTCTCCCAGCCCGTGGGAGGGTGGGGAGAGGGACGAGGAGAGGGCGTCTCCCTCCACTTGGATGTAGGTTCAGCTCTTCCCACCTGGAAACAGGTGCTGTCAATGTAACCCTGAATCTATGGGTTGTAAGGAATAAATACCCAGATGAGATGGGTTGACCAAAGTGCGCTTTCTGCAGGCGGTGCAGCAAATGTCATGTTAACCCCTGGACGTCTGAAATATGGAGAGCCCTCAGAGCTACTTTACCCCTCTTGCTTCTCTCACTCCCAGGAATGGCTCGTCTCAACCATTTGCCTGCCTCTCTTTCCTTTCTCTCCTCAAACTTCTCTCCATTCTCACAGTTCAGCCTGACTGCTCTACCCTCTTGGCTCTTCTATCCAGATCATTCTTATTAGTAGAGAATCGAAGGACCAGCCTGGGTCAGGTGACTACACCCATACCTGGCTCAGTGACTGTGGCTTCTGGTACAAACTGGGTATGCTTGCTCCTTGGAAGCAAAGCTATGACAAACCTAGACAGCATATTAAAAAGCAGAGATATCGCTTTGCCAACAAAGGTCCATATAGTCAAAGCTATATTTTTTTTCCAGTAGTCATATACAGCTGTGAGAGCTGGACCATAAAGAAGGCTGAGCACTGAAGAACTGATGTTTTCCAATTGTGGTACTATAGAAGACTCTTAAGAGTCCCTTGGACAGCAAAGAGATCAAACCAATCAATCTTAAAGGAAATAAACCCTGAATATTCATTGGAAGGACTGACACTGAAGCTAAAGCTCCCATACTTTGGCCACCTGATGCGAAGAGCCAACTCATTGGAAAAGAGCCTGATGCTAGGAAAGATTGAGGGCGGGAAGAGAAGGGGCCAACAGAGGATGAGATGGTTGGATGGTATCATTGACCCAATGGATAGGAGTTTGAGCAAACTCCGGGAGATCGTGAAGGACAGGGAAGCCTGGCATGCTGAGTCCATGGGGTCACAAAGAGTTGGACACGACTCAGCAATTGAACAACAACAACTAACTGGGTATTCAGGTCCTGGGGTCTGAAGGACAGGCTAGCCCAGAAGAAGAACAGGAAGGGACACCTCTCTGGAGTGGACAGGCCCTCCCCAGGGAGACACTCGGGGTGGGGGACAGTCGGGCCCTTGACTCCCTGATGGTGAGACTCTTGTACCCTTGAACCTTTCAGTAGTGGGAGAAGGCAATCAGGTTCTGGACCCAGGAGGATGGCTCTGTGCCATTGGCTCAGAGAGGTTTGGCCCACCAGGGGATTCCTGTGGGGGCCACACCTCCTGGGCCTTGAGATCACTTACACCCTGATGGGGGCAAGAGCCCTATTCGAGGCGATGATGTCAGAACACTGGCCTCGTCTCTGACCGTGTCTCCTGGCAGCAGGGGAGGGCAGCAGCCGCTCCAGGCTCGGACGTCGCCTGGAAGGCATGTCTGGGGCTGCTACTCTCTAATTGACTGCCAAAGAAAATATTTTTTGCAGGTTCCTTGTGAGCCGAGAATGGAAACACAACACCCAGCAGGATGAGTGGGGGAGGGAGACCTGCCTTTCTCCGAGAGTTGGGGAGACACCCGGGGATGGTGTGACTCGGGCACAGCTGGGTCGGCAGGACCTGGTGGCCAGGAGGGACCCAGGAGAGCAGAATGGCTAAGAATAGGGAAGGCCCAGGACCAGGGCAGATGATGGGGCTGCTGGAGAAGTATGTGCTCTAAAAAGGTGAATGAGATGACTCAGGCTGAACTGAAGGGCTCTAGCTTAAAATAAACAAACAGAAAAAACAACAACAAAAAAGAACCCCTAAGATGTATAGAAATCAGTTGGAGTTTTGAAAACTCAAATAAACAGAAAGAAAAATTATATAATCAATATTCATACACACAGAAGTTATGTTAGTGCTTTGGCATCTATTATCCATTTTTTATTTGCATGTATGTATGTGAACACATATGTAGCAAGTAATAGAATATGTTCTACTTGTAGCTGCCTTATTTTAAAGCCAGGAAGGTATCTGAAGATCTCTCTATGTGATTATTTCCCTGCAATACTATTTTTAACATCTGCATGGCCTTTTGATGTAGGCTCTGCCCAGGAGGCAGGATGAAGTTGCCAATGGCAGTGCCAGGCTTGATGGTCCCTATAGCTCCCAGTCCCAAAGAGTAAGCAGGTGTCCTCAGCCGTTACTATGGCAAAATACTTGAGGAAGGCTATGATTGGCTGGGCTTGGCTCCTAGGCCCATCCTTAAGCCAATCACTGTGGCCAGCAGGATTGAGGGCTTTGATTGGTTAGGCCTGAGGCACATGCCCATCCTGTAGTCAGGAGGAAGCTAAGGGGAGGGCTGCAGAGCAGACGAAAAGCACTGATCCCCCCACAGGCTGCAAGCCAATAGGAGCTCCCATAAATATGCATGGAAAGAATGTCCAACAGGGTAGTAGGTCTAAGACTAAAGAACTGTGAGACATGGTCCTTACCCTGAAGAGTCTTACAGTTTGACAGAGACCCCAAAATATGTAAAACCAATTAAAGAAAGGTGAAATGACACAAATGAAATAAACACAACAGAAGGACTTTATGGCAGGCCAGACCTGGGTTCAAGTCCCATTTCCACTGTGATTTTGGCCAACGTCTTTACTTCGTTGGACCTGAGCTTTCTCATCCACAACGGGGAAACAATACTCACCACACTCATTGGGTTACGGTGAGAATTCAACCTACTGACAGAGAAAAGCCCAACTTGGAGTCTGGCACATAGTAAGTACTTGGTGCGTGTGTGTGCGTGCTAAGTCGTTTCAGTCCTGTCTGACTCTTTGTGACCCTATGGATGGTGGCCCGCCAGGCTCCTCTGTCCGTGGGATTCTGCAGGCAAGAATAGTCATTTCCTCCTCCTGGGGATGGAGTGAATTGCCATTTCCTCCTTCCTGACCCAGGGAAGGAACCTGTGTCTCTTACATCTCTTGCATCGGCAGGCAGGTTCTTCACCACTAGAGCCACCTGGGAAGCCCTTGGCAGAGGGTAGTTAATATCAGTAGGGGCAAGGTTTGTGCAAGGGAGGCACAGCTGCTTGGAAAAAGCTGAAAGGTGAATGGTGGATTCATCACAGCACAAGATGGAAACCACTCAAATGTCGGTTGGATGATGACTGGATAAGCAAAACGAGCTGCCCCTGGACCATAGATTAGGGTTTAGACATCACAGAGAGTGAAGCGCTAACACAGAGAACTTCAAAATCATGCTCGGTGAAAGAAGCCAGACACAGAAGCCATGTATCGTATGATTCCGTTTATATGAAGTGTTCAGAGTAGGCTCAGGGCTGCAGGAGAGAGGCAGGGGAGATAGACAATTTCTTTTTGGAGTGATAAAAATGTTTTAAAATTACCTATGGAGATGGCTGCATCACTGGGAATGTGCTAAAAAAACTATAGAATTGTATACTTTAAATGGGTGAATTGTATGATATGTGAATTATATCTCCATATAACTTTTTTTTCTCCCCAAAGACATGTGAATGATGGAAATCGGATCTTGAAAGCTGGGTTAGATTTGGGCAGTCGGGGCAGAGAAGCTTTCCCTGGGCAGAGGTGGGGAGGGGTGTGCAGAGCCTAGCTTGTCGGCATGGACCTGGGCTAGGACAGGATGGCCTGAGCAGGGAGCATCTGAGGAGAAGTTGGCAGGGAGAGTGAGTGAGGGGCTGAGGATAGGAGAGCCATTGAAACCGAGTCCCCCTAAAATCGGTTTCTTCTGCCAAGTTTGTGACTGGCCTCTCTACTCAGAACGTGATTCCCAGGGACTTCCCTGGTGGTCCAGTGGGTAGGACTCTGAGCTTTCACTTCAGGGGACACAGGTCCGATCCCTGGCCAGGGAGCTAAGATTCCACATGCTGCACAGCATGGCCAAAACCCAAGCAACCAACCAACCAGATTCCCTTTCTTATCCAACACCTGCTTTCCTCAAGATTGAGGAGTATCAAATAAAATGGGGGATTGAAACAGCCTATCCGCCCCTGTGTCCTTGTCCTTTGAAGCAAAGTTTTTGCCTCATTCTCCCAAGCCTCCCCTGAATCTCAGCATGGCTGGCTCAAGAGTTCCTGATTAGGAAATGTGAAGATGTAGAAACAAAGAATATTTGTTGGCCAGGGAAACGGGTAACAATTTAGGCTATAAACCAGCCACTTGAATCACTGAACTCCCAGTTCCCTGAAAGATATAGATAAATAAGTGTTTGATACACATTCCTAAGTTGCTTTTATGGGAAGCAGACCCCCTCCAGTGAAAACTGCTGATACAAGCAGGTGGACTCCAGACCAGTTGAAACCAGAAAGGTTAGTGACACGCAAACCTTGACCTTGATGCCAACCGACCAATCAAGAATTGTGTGCGAGCTGACCGCCTTCCCTGCACCATGGGTGCCCTGGCTGGCCAGGTACTGAAAGACGCTGCTTGTTCCGGGACAAATACATCAGGACATACAGAGAAGTGCACACAGCTTAAGTTATGAGCCGGATACACACGGGCAAAGTGAAGACACTGAGCGACCCCCATCCAGGATAGTGGGGAGACGGCCCGTTGCCAGCACTGGGACACACTTCCTGGCCACTCCCTCACGCTGACCTTAGTCCTGACTGCTAGCGCTGGGCAACCACCATGACAGGCTTGTCTTATGGAGCAGACCACCCTGAATCCACATCTCCCTTTTTCAAAAGCCTGTCCAGTCATTTTTGCAAAGATGATTTTATTCATATAGAAAATGCAGGGACTTCCCCGGTGATCTAGTGGTTAAGACTCCCAGCTTCCACTGCAGGGGTTGTGGGTTTGATCCCCAGTCAGGAAACTAAGATCCTGCGTGCATGCTGCAGCCCAAAAGAAAGAAAGAAAATGCAGCCACTGTTTAACTGGGTTAAACTTTTAATTTCTTGCCAATAGTTTGTATTTATCTGTATTGGGGTGACCATCTCAGAGGGAAAGGTGCCAGGTGGCAGGAATCATGTCTATAGAGATTGCTTGACCCCTGGAATATCCAGAATTTGGTCCAACAATTCCCTTCTCTTTTGGGGAAGCACCTCAGAAAAGACATAAAGGATGGTTCTGCCTCTGCTAGGATGGGAAAAAATGGCAAACGCGTGCGGGTCTGTGAGTAAGAGAACTGCACCCAGCAATGACAGGTGTAGGTGGCCGGGCTGAGCGTGTGGGTGAGGACCCCTGCGTGCTGATTCAGGGGTCAGTGTCAGCTGAGGTTTTTAAACCATTCTCCTTGTTTACACCTGTCGAGCTGGAGCTTTTCTTTCCTTTTCTTTTTTTAATATGGAAGTGAAAGTGTAAGTCGCTCAGTCATGTCTGACTCTTTGCAACGCCATGGACTGTAGCCTGCCAGGCTCCCCTGTCCCTGGAATTCTCCAGGCAAGACTGCTGGAGTGGGACTGTCATTCCCTTCTCCAGGGGATCTTCCCAACCCAGGGATTGAACCTGGGTCTCCTGCATTGCGGGTAGGTTCCTTACCTTCTGAGCCACCAGGGAAGGCTTCAAGAACGTGTGTGTCCTCCTTAGTGCAAGGGTAGCCCTTCCCATTAATTATCGAGGAGTCATGCTAATTTCCTCTGTATCATTCCAATTTTAGTACGTGTCCTGCTGAAGTGAGCAGTGGAGTTGTCTTTGATTTGCTGGGGAAAGCAAACTGCACAGAAACTCAGTGTCTCAACAAGAACCAGCCGCATCAGCTGCAGAGACCCCGCTCTGAAAAGATTGAGACATCTTCCTTAGTTTGCTCGTTTCTCACAGAAGGGACAGACTGGAGACCACCATTCTGGGATCAGCCTTTGGACTGGGCTCCAACCAGCTGCTCTGAAGTTAAGTTCTGTGGCCTCGAGCAGGGGTGGGGCAGACCCTGCTGCCCACACACTTGACAAGGGTGGGCCTGAGTCTGGGAGCAGAGCAGGGGAACGGAAGGCTGCAGAGTGAGCTGGCTGAACATGCTTTTCCCAGAAACACACTCGGAATGCTCATCTTTTTATTTTTTTATTTTTTTTTTTGAGGCTTTCTTTTATCACGCTCAGCAAAGCTCTGTGTGCCAAAGTCCTTGATGAGGCTGGATGAGTAGGAGGAAATTTAACTTGTGAAAAGTTAACCTTCAATAAAGAAAACAAGAGAGGCTGTGTGTCTTGAGCTGAAGGCTTTTATAGCAACGAGGCCAAGTTTATTGCCATGAAATGTGCTGATAGCATAAAAGCACCCAGGCTCGCCTCATCCCAACCACACCCCAGTTTCTCACGAAGGTTCTCCTCAGTCTCTCTACTGCCATCTGCCAAGGGCCACCTCCATGGCCCACCTACTCCGGTCACCAGCCACCTACTTGCTTTTCTCCTCTCCTCTTTCCCCAGAGTCACACTGTGGGGAGCTCAATTGCAATGTGTGTTCTGTGTTTGGGCTTTGAAAACAAGAGACTGATAGAACAGCACCCGATAAGGAAGCAGAGAAGGGGGTTATGATAGTTCATATCATACCTGAAAATTCTAGAAGAATAAGTTATACCTGTTCTCATTTATTTCCTCTCCAGGGATGGTTCAAAATATGGAGCATCACTTGCGGTGCTAAGGACTGGGCATAGAGAAGTGTTTGAGGCATGGACTCTTCTTCTAAGCTACTTGTTATCTAATCACAGACAGACATAAAGACAGTTCCTATAATGAAATGGGAACAATATTATAATAGCCTCCTTTGTTGGTTAAGATAGTCTCAACTATAAGTAACTATGCATCATACTTAGTCTTAAACAGTAAGGCAGATTTACTGCCTCACATAATTGAAGAGTCCCTGTGGAGGGTAGATGACGCTGTGATTGATCAAGGTTTACCCATTCTCTGTGCATCTGCTTCTTTCTCAAATTGGATTTCCTCATGGTCACAAAATGGCTGCCAGTGCAACCAGGCTGTATGCTTCCACATTCAAGTTGCTTTCTTCAGCCATGGACCAAAAGACTTCAACTTTTCTATGGAATGGTTACCAGCACAGACTTAGAGTCACACAATCCCAACCTTTAACTCTGTCTCTGCCATCTTCTGGTCTTGTGGGTCTGGGCAATTTACAAATCGTACCATCATAAAGTCCAGAGAACAGCAGCAGCAGCCTCACTGGGTTGCGGTGAGAAGTAATGAAGTGAATAAGATCAAACACTTAGCACAGCCCCAGCCTAGGGGGCACTGGTTGCATCCCGAGCTTCTTGCTTTCCCTGGGGACCCACACCTCCCCCACACAGCCCACTCTGGGGAGATCCAAGTCTTCCCCAGCTCCAGGGGTGGGACTCAACCCATCCTCTGGCCTTGGTTATCAGTTTAGTGCTGGGCATGTGCCTCCAGGCTGGCTCAGAGAGAATGAAGACATTTGCTGGGGGTTGTGACCAATCACATTTCCAAGATAGTGACAATGACAGCTCCCATCCCACCAACTCTTGGTGGATGCGACCCTGGGATGCTCCTCCCATGGGTGATAAGGACTGTGGCCCATCCCTTGAATACAGGCAGCCCTTTGTGACCACTGCAACCAGCAGAGCACAAAGGAAGTGATACTGTGGGCTTCCTGAGATCATAAGAAAATCACGCATTCCAGCCTTGTTCCCTTGGGTCCCCGGTGCCATGCTCTTAGGAAGCCCAAGCAGCTCTGTATGCGAAGGAGCCAAGTTCCCAGCCAGCTCCAGTACCAATTTGTCAGCCACATGAGTGAGCCATCTTGAAATGGATTCTCCAAGCCCCAGTTTATCTGCTCCAACTGATGCCATGTGGAGCAAGGATGAACTGTTCTTGTTAAGCCCTGCCCAAACAGCAGGTTTATAAGCAAAATAAAAACTGGGGGGGGGGGGTGTGATTTGTTATACAGAAAAATGTAACCAGGACAGGAATTTGGAAAAAGAGATTCCTTCTGCCATTTAAAGGTTTGAAATAGAGCTGGAGCCACTGCAGCCATTTTGGCATCATGAGGGAAGCCATTGTGAGGCTAAAGTTGCTGCTACAGAGGACAGAAAGAAGAGATGGACCTGAACCTAGCCCCTCTGAACAGGGCTGAAATGCTGGCCCAACCATCCATGATATCCACACAGCCCCTGTACTTTACAGTTACTATGAACATAATAACCTCTCCAACATTTAAGCCTTTCTGAACTGTGCTTGTTACTCATAACCCAAAGCATCCTAACTACGACATCTAGTATCACCAACAGGATCACCACCTGGGTTTAAGCCAAGGGAAATGTCCTGATCAGGCGTCTTGGAGCAGTAACAGTGGCGGCTCTATGGGGCTTGCTTGGACACAGCTGGGAGGCAGGGAAACAAGCCGGGACAACTCCTGGGTCAGAGGAAGTGGGGCTCCAGGGGATGGGTCTGGAGAAGAGCGCTGCTGAGGGCAGTTCACAGGTGCTGTGTTTGAACCTCGGTGTGACAGAGATACTAAGTATCACTCAGACAGGCAATTGAGCTGTTGACCCTGATTTGGAAAAGGTTGCACCAACCTTTCTCTGCCCCCTCCCCTCTGCACCCATGGGATGGAAAACTTCTTTCCATCAGTGTCCTCACTGGCGGCAAGGAGGGGCTACAGATCTCCAAAAGGATTCAGGAAAGGCCCCGAGGGAAGTGGAAGTTTCCAGGCCCAGCAGCTTGGAGGCTCGTCTGCTGCCCACCGCGCTTGGACAAACCTCTGCCTCCGCTCAGCCCGCTGCCCGCCCTCCATGTGTTCTTGGCCGGTCCCCACCCAGCCTGACCTCAGCCCATCCCACCTTCCAGTCTAGCTCCACGGGCCTCCCTGCCCCCACGCCCCTCACACAGCTGGGAGTTGTTACTGCAAGCTCTCAGATGTTTACTGAAGGCCTCCCTCGGCATTTTCTCTCCTCTGGCAACACAGATTCTTAAAGAGGCCCGGCTAGTTTTCATCCTCTGGGCCTTGGGACACCCTCCCTCTGGGTTCTCCTCAGAGGTGCCCTCTTGACCTCGTGTGGGGCACAGGTGCCAGCTTCAGGTCAGCTAGGGCTGGCAAGCCAGAGAACTCCCTTGGTGGCCAGCCCTGGGACTGTGGTGGCCAGGCCACTCTGACGGGGTGGGGACGGCCACCTAACCAGCTTCCTTTTCCTCCTTGGCTACAGGGTGTTCACCCCCACCTGAGGAAGCTCAGGAGAAGTCCCTAAGACCTAGTCCTCCAGGAATGCCATTCAAGGTTCCCCCCAGCTGGGCCTCACCCCCAGACTGGGTGAATAAACTCAGGCGCGTCTGGGCCTGGGCAGCCTGCATCCCAGAAATACCCCACTGTGCCACAATGAAGAAAATCCTTCTTGAAGGAGCTGAGGCTTTTAAGCACTTTCAGAAATCCTCTGACCTTGCATGAGACCAGGCAGGCTGCCCATACACATGTCCAGCTGGGCCCGCCAAGGTCAGAGGGAACTGCCCGGCCCAGCGGGGTGGAGGAGCTGGCCTGGCCCGCTGTGCGGTCAGTGGTGGGGCCTCCTGGCTGTTCTCAAGGCCAGGGCCACTGAGGAGGGTGCCCCCGGGGTCCCACCCAGCTGCAGCATCAGCTCTGTGCCAGCAGGGGCCAGCTCCTCCTCTAAAGCCTTCAAATTACTGGGAAGCCTGAACCCCAGTCCTGGAGGAGGGTGGGCTGGAGGGGGTGGGGAAAGGTTTATGGCTGGGCTGGGGTGGAGGGGCACTGAACAGGGGTCTTTGAAAGAGTTAATGTTCCTGAAGATCCTGGCACTGAACTGGACTTCCACAAACATCTGGTCACAATGATAGAAGGTTCATAAACATCTCGCATGGGCTGAAAGTTTGTGTCCCCCTGAAATCTACATGTTGACAACTAACCCCCAGTATGATGGCATTAGGAGGTGATCTGGTCAGGAGAGGGAGCCTCTGGAACGGGGTTAGTGTCCTAATAAAGGGCATCCCAGGTGGTGCTAGCGGTAAAGAGTCTGCCTGCCATTGCAGGGGACATAAGAGACGAAGGTTCGATTCCTGGGTCGGGAAGATCCTCTGGAGAAGGGCATGGCGACCCACTCCAGTATTCTTGCCTGGAGAACCCCATGGACAGAGGAGCCTGGTGGCTACCATCCACTGGGTCGCAAAGAGTCGGACACGACTGAAGTGACTTAGCATGCATGCATGTCTTAATAAAGGGGAACTTAGCACCTCACCCTTCTGCCCTGTAAGAACATAGCAAAAAAAAGATGGCCATCTATGAACCAGGAAGAGGACCTCATCCAATGCTGAATCAGACTCCAGCCTCCAGAACAGCAAGAACTAAATTTCTGTTTTATAAGCCTCCAGGCTGTGGTGCTCTGTTAGAGCATCCTGAGCAGACTAACACCCACCCTCACCCTCATCACACGAGGGACTGTGGCCCATGAAAGCCTTCAGCTGCCCCAGTGACATCCCCTGGAGAGAGGAAGGGTATCAGCCCCCTTTTACTGAGATCAAGCTAAGGCTCAGAGAGGTGAAAGCTTCTGCCTAAGATCACCGAGCTGAGAGGAGTCAAAGCTGGACACGTGACGCTGAGGCTGTTTCACCGTCTTTTGCATTGGATCCGTCTGGAAACTGGAGGTCACCTTGCTTGTCTGGTTATAGCTGCAGGATGAGCAGCAGGGGTGGCCTGGCGTGGCAGCCACAGGGTAAATCCAGGGCAAACAGGGGCTCAGCTTTGGCTTAGATGCTTTCAAGTGGCACCTCCTGAAATGTAATTCAAGGCAATGTCCTGTAAGATGAGAAGGTGGGTGGAAAGGGGTAGCCAAAGGCCTCCCCTGAGGCTGGCTTTTCAGTGCAGACTTGGGGAGGCCCCAGCAGCAGAGCAGGCAATGATAAAGCCATCAGCCCGAAAGATGGTGAAGGTCAAAAGCAGCCCTGGTTACCAGCACCACCCTCCTAAGTCGTTGTGTTGCCAAGGCAACGCTCCTCCCGAGTTACCCATCCCCATACAGGGTCTGCTATGACTGAAGCAAAAGCCTCCTTGGGAAAGGCTTGAGGCTGGTCTGATGAGGACCAGCTGCTCAGCACACCACACACACAGTCGCAGGGAGCTTCTCTGGGCACCGACCCCTTCCAGGCAAGGTTCTGGGAAAAGAGGTCAGTGACCCCTCATCTCCCACCTGCGACAGCCTCCCTTCCCCTCGCTTTATTGCGCTGTCCTGGCCCCACACCTGGTTCACCCCTGCTTTTCCTCTCTAATCCTTCCCTCACCCCCATTTCAGCAAAAAGGAGGTGGAATTTTGGGAGCCAGAACAGAGCTGACCTACCCAGAATAGAGCTGACCTACCCCCAGAAAGGCGGGGCCGGGAGGGGCTGTGATACTGTAAAATGTCACCTACTGAGAAATATATACTGGGTCCTTGTCCTTAGTTCCTGATATAAGAACTTCCAAAACCCGTGGAATTTCATGAAAGGATGAGAGGAGCATCCTTTGGCATCCATGAGAAGCCCCTTTTTGACCAAAACTGAGCTTATGAGAATGAGGTGGCTCTTGGTGGGCCCCTCAGTAACCTCAGGATGGGGCTGAGGTTGCCACAGGAACCAACCAGCTTCATTAAAGCTTAGAATTTGTAGCCCCACCCCCCTGGCCTCTGGGAAGTAGTGAGTTTGTTGTTCAGTTGCTTTGTTGTGTCCAACTCCCTGCGGCCCTATGGACGGCAGCACGCCAGGCTTCCCTGTCCATCGCTGTCCCCTGGAGTTTGCTCAAACTCATATCCACTGAGTCAGTAGTGCCATCCAACCATCTCGTCCTCTGTTGTCCCCTTCTCTGGGGCTGGAGTTAATCCTAATGGCCAATGGTTTAGCCAATCATGCTTAAGGAATGAGGTCTCCCTGAAAACTCCTAAAAGACGGGGTTCAGGGACCCCTGTGTGCAGGTGCTGGGAGGGTGGTGAGCAGGTGAGAACAGCAGCCCTGCACCCCTCCCCCCACACCTTCCAACTGACTCTGTATCATATCCTTTACGCTGCTGCTGCTGCTGCTAAGTCGCTTCAGTCGTGTCCGACTGTGTGACCCCATAGACGGCAGCCCACCAGGCTCCCCCGTCCCTGGGATTCTCCAGGCAAGAACACTGGAGTGGGTTGCCATTTCCTTCTCCAATGCATGAAAGTGAAAAGTGAAAGTGAAGTCGCTCAGTCGTGCCCGACTCTTCGCGACCCCATCGACTGCAGCCCACCAGGCTCCTCCGTCCATGGGATTTTCCAGGCAGGAGTCTGGAGTGGGTGCCATCGCCTTCTCTGTGCATCCTTTATAATAAAGCTGCTATTAGCACGGACAGTATATCCCTGAGTAAGAATCACTCTAGCAAATCCTACACCTGAAGAAGGGGGGGTAGGAACTCCCAACCCTAGCTTGCAACTGGCATCTGAAGGGGGGTGAGTCATAGCTCAGTTAAGGAGCTGAGCTCTTAACTTGTGGGGTCTGCTCTAACTCCAGGTAGTGTCAGAGGGCTGGAGACATGGTGTTAGAAAGGACAATACAGATTTGGTGTTCGGAGGGGCAAACCTCTCATTTGGAGTCAGAAGTATCGTAACAACAGCACAGAGGGGCAAAGGCATAAGAGCTTTCAAAGCTTCTGGGTGGCTCCCATAGGCGGCCAGTAGCTGCCACCGGTCCAGACTTCAGTGCACTTTGCCAGTGGGGCCCCTCGGCTCTGTCTGGACCGGCTGCCTGGCCTCCCTGAAACTCCTAGCTTCATCTTCAGCCTTGCTCAGCCCCTCTCCCAACAAGCCCCCGCTCTTCTCTCTTTAGATCACAGCCTGCAGCCGGCTCCCCATGATTCCTCCAGACCGGTTCTAACTGCCCTCTGTCCGGGTGAGTGTGTCCTTCTTTCTCTGTCTCTGCCATCTCTGCCAGTCACGTGCTTGTCTCCTGCAGGCAGAGACCCCGGCTCAGCCTGGAGGGGCCTCCAGGAGAGCCTCCTGTCCCGACAGCCTGAACGCACCCATGTGGCGCGGCATCAGTGCAGACGAATCGGACTGGCACTTGGGCAGCGATCGTGTGGGGACCGGGGAGCCGGGAGGAGGGCTCTGCATTCCTTCCCTGACATTTTGCAACAACCGCACGGCTGGCTCTGAGCTCCTGGCGTCCCCGCCAGCGACATTCTTTCGATACATCAGCTGCTGCCACAGCAGACCTTTCCTGTCCAGCGCTCCCTGAGGCCCCGGGGCCAGTCCTTCTTTCTCTGTCTCTGCCATCTCTGCCAGTCACGTGCTTGTCTCCTGCAGGCAGAGACCCCGGCTCAGCCTGGAGGGGCCTCCAGGAGAGCCTCCTGTCCCGACAGCCTGAACGCACCCATGTGGCGCGGCATCAGTGCAGACGAATCGGACTGGCACTTGGGCAGCGATCGTGTGGGGACCGGGGAGCCGGGAGGAGGGCTCTGCATTCCTTCCCTGACATTTTGCAACAACCGCACGGCTGGCTCTGAGCTCCTGGCGTCCCCGCCAGCGACATTCTTTCGATACATCAGCTGCTGCCACAGCAGACCTTTCCTGTCCAGCGCTCCCTGAGGCCCCGGGGCCTGCCACCTTCGCCCAGGGCCACATGGGTGAGGCACCAACCAGTCCTCCTGAATTCTGGCCATTTCAGGAGGTCTGAGCCGCTTTGTGTGAGGCTGTGGCCATAACCTAGAGGCCGAGGGCCTGAGCAGGGGGAAAAGGCTTTTTAAAAACACTTCATTATGTGACATTTTCACCTCCATTAAAAAGTAAATTGAATAAATTACAAAGAAACAAACAACGAAAACCTCTCCTTGCCCGAAGGATACACCAGT
>SJXQ01000206.1:544520-559459 GCA_006408695.1 Aepyceros melampus | reverse complement strand
GGGAAAGTTGCCCATAAATCCCCTCCCCCAACAGAAGCATCAACATGGGCCACAAGCTCCTCACCCCCAACCATGCACACTCCAAACCCGTAACTGGGGCTCCCCTGGGCCCCTCCCAGGGGTCACCCGGGGCTGCTGCCCAGTGGAGGTGGGGGTTAGGCCCCAAAGGAACCTCTGGGTCGTTTGGGGAAGGAACACGTGGGAAATGGAGACTCAATAGACAGCAGTGAGTGTTCAAGGCAGGATCATTCCATGTTTGTCCAGGTTGATGGTGTGTCTTGCATCTCTTTCACGTCAGCACACAAGGGGTCCCTGAAGTCCTTTTGCACAGCTGTATAGCCTTCCACTCCTCCGAGCGCCTGTAATGTATTCATTCCTCAGTGCATCTGAGTCTCCCTCCTGTGTTTAGGAAACCTGCCATCGAGTGAGCTGAAAAGACCAGGGCACTGCTCTCAGATGCCCTCTCGGGGACTTGAGTCTTCAGCCTGCGGCCGGTGAGACAGGGCTGGTCCAGGGAGCTTGCTGGTGGCGGTGGAATGGCCACAGCAAGAGCATCCAGAAGCCGGGGTCCCCTGAGGCGGTGAGCACATCCATGGGCTGCCAGTTTTATATATATATATTTATCTTAGTTCTCCACCTGGGGATTGAACCCATGCCCCTCCAGTAGAAGCCTGGAGTCTTAAATATTGGACCTCCAGGGAAGTCTTGTCTGGTGGTGTTACTTCTAACCCGACTCTCTGGGTCCTGCCGTCTTTGGCTTTCTGGTTACATACGAGGAGCTGATTACAAATAGCACTCCTTTCAGCAGGAGATAGAGTCTGTTTTGCCAACCGCTGGCTCCCTGCTGGCCCCAGGATGTTGGGGGGGAGTTCCAAGCCTGGGCCTCAGGAGGCCTTGCATCTTGAATCATGGAACCCTGCCACCAGGTGACCAAGCCTGGGTCATTGCCCACCAGGATGGGAAACCATACAGAGGGAACACCACGCCACACCCCCCAATTCCTGCTGTCCCAGATGAAGCCCACATGAGTGAGCCCAGCCAACCCTGTGCAGAGCCCAGATGGCCCATCGCAGCCGAGCCCAGGGGATCACACACAGGTGAATGGTGGTGGGCGTGAGCCTCTGAGTTCCGTAGTGGTTAGCTCCTTGTGGAGAGTTCCCTGGAGCGCTGCTGCCGCTGCTAAGTCGCTTCAGTCGCGTCTGACTCTTTGTGACCGCATGGACTGTCGCCTGCCGGGCTCTTCTGCCCACAGGATTCTCCAGGCAAGAACACGGGAGTGGGTTGCCATGCCCTCCTCCAGGTCTTCCTGACCCAGGGATGGAGCCCGTGTCTCATGTCTCCTGCATTGGCAGGCAGGTTCTTTACCACCAGCGCCACCTGGGAAGCCCGCTGGGAACACTGCTGCTGCTAAGTCTCTTCAGTGGTGTCCGACTCTGTGCGACCCCATAGACGGCAGCCCACCAGGCTCCCCCGTCCCCGGGATTCTCCAGGCAAGAACACTGGAGTGGGTTGCCATTTCCTTCTCCAATGCATGAAAGTGAAAAGTGAAAGTGAAGATGCTCAGTCGTGTCCTACTCCTAGCGACCCCATAGACTGCAGCCTAGCAGGCTCCTCCGCCCATGGGATTTTCCAGGCAAGAGTTAATTCCTGCTCAGTTCCTCAGCCTTGTTCTCTAGCCTCCCCACTCATTCTGCGAGCTTCCTAATTCCTTCTGTAAATCCCTTTTCTGCTTAAGTTCACCAGTGTGTGTGCGAATGTCAGTGACTCAGTCCGACTTTTTGCGATGCCATGGACTGTAGCCCACCAGACTCCTCTGTCCATGGAATTCTCCAGGCAAGAATACAGGAGTGGGTTGCCATTTCCATCTCCAGGGGGTCTTCCCGACCCAGGGATTGAACCCGGGTCTCCTGCATTGCAGGCGGATGCTTTACTGTCTGAGCTATGAGGGAAGTCCTAAGTTCCCCAGAGCTGGTTTCTATTTTCAGCAACTAAGAAGGCTGGCTGGTATAGAGATTGGTGGTAGAAATGGATATCAGGTAATGGACTTCAGGGAACTGGGGGCTGAAAGCAGAGAACGACCCATGTTCACACACACATACACCAGAGCTGCCGCAGTTTGAAAGACTGAGGCTGTGAGGTGCTGCTGGGGAGCAAATGACTCATGCACACTGCCGGGAGACTGGGCACTGGGAGAGCTAAATGCACGGCCCAGCAAGTCCACTCGTAGATACGCACCCAAGAGAAATGAGCCCGAGTGTCCACCCAATCACATCAAAGAATGCTCAGAGAAGCTTTATCCCAAACACCAAAACACTGGAAACAGCCCCAAAGCTGTGAACAGGTTGATGAATTGTGATGAATTCAGACAATGGAATTCTGCTCTGCTGCCTGGAACAACACACTGAATCTTGGACGAAATATTGAGCCAAACAGGCTGCCACGGAAGGGCACATACTCTGATTCCTTTATATGAAGTTTAAGAAGAGGAAAGGTTAATCTATGTTGACAGAAGTCAGAACAGTGGCTGTGCTGAGGGTGGTGGTATTAACCAGGGGGAGAGGCGGGAGGAAGCCTTCTGGGGATGAGGGAAGATTTCACTGTCTGGGTCTAAGTGGTGGGTCCATGGTATGTAGATAACTGGGAGAGCTAAATGCACGGCCCAGCAAGTCCACTCGTAGGTACGCACCCAAGAGAAATGAGCCCGAGTGTCCACCCAATCACATCAAAGAATGCTCAGAGAAGCTTTATCCCAAACACCAAAACACTGGAAACAGCCCCAAAGCTGTGAACAGGTTGATGAATTGTGATGAATTCAGACAATGGAATTCTGCTCTGCTGCCTGGAACAACACACTGAATCTTGGACGAAATATTGAGCCAAACAGGCTGCCACGGAAGGGCACATACTCTGATTCCTTTATATGAAGTTTAAGAAGAGGAAAGGTTAATCTATGTTGACAGAAGTCAGAACAGTGGCTGTGCTGAGGGTGGTGGTATTAACCAGGGGGAGAGGCGGGAGGAAGCCTTCTGGGGATGAGGGAAGATTTCACTGTCTGGGTCTAAGTGGTGGGTCCATGGTATGTAGATATAATATCAAATGAACTGAGCTCATTTTTGTATGTGTGCATAGATATAAATATGTGTAGGTATATGTGTATGTTATACCCCAGAAAAGTCATTTCTCCAAATCCCTCTGGCTGCCAGGGATGGGAGTTTGGCATTGCCCCTAGTGGTGAAGCTGCTGATTCAGTCATTGCCTGTGGTTCCCTGGAATAAAGTGTTCAAGCACTGCAGGGTCAGAGATGATTGCTTTTAATGGGACTAAAGCAAGGATGAAGCAAGTGAGGCACCTTAGGTGAAAAATTTAAGAAACATTCCATCTCGGGGGATAGATGACTGGGGAAAGCCCTTTGTCCTTTTCTGTTACCTCCTTCTTGCTTCCTGAAAGGCAAACGTGATGGCTGGAACCCCAGCAGCATTATGGACCATGAGGTAACCTTGAGAATGTCAGTCACATACTAAATGGTGTAGAAAGAGAAGGAGCCTACCTCTCTACTATGTGAGAGAAAAAGAAAGGATCTAAGCCACTGCTATTTTCAGTTGTCATTATATGAAGCTGAAGCTAAAAATATCTAATATAGGTACATCTATCAGGGATCTAGCTTCCTCACTAGGTTGAGCAGCCGAGAGTGATGCTAACTATCTCAACTCATCGACTGAAAACTGGCCTCCCTGGGGCCAAGAATTCCCTGGTACAATATAGAGAAAGGAATCCAGGAGCCAAAACCCCTGAAGAAGGTACTGTGAGCAGCCAATCTCTAGTTTCTAATCTGGAAAGACCCAGACAGCTGTCTTTGCCTCAAGACCTGGTGAAATCACTGGGAAAGGAGGCACCAGCCTTTTAGAAAGTGCCCTTGTGGCTTGTCTCTGAAGGTCAGGGAGGGTCCTCTCTAGAGACACTGCCATTGAGAGGGCTTCCTGATTGCAATGGGAGGGATGTGGCTAGCTATTCATGAGATACTCAGGACCAAAATAGATGAGCAGCTTGCAAAACTCTTACTCAATTCTTATCATTCTTATCACTGAGAAAAAAACCCGAGCAGAGCCATCATGGGAGGGTTGCGGTCCCCTCCCAATTTCTGGGTCACTCAGAGCCCCCTCAGAAGCAAGTGGCCAAGCTTTGAGGCCCTGGACTTCAATAGTGTGCAGTCCTGACAACTTAGCTCCTGGCCATTAACCAGGTGACCAAGAGCTCCTGGAAAGATTTTGTGGGCTCTTGTGCATGCTTGGTTAGCAGACTATCTTGAACTAGACCAGGTGAAGATCCCAGTGGGCCCTGCTGTTTTTCCAGACACAGCCTGATTGGCGCAGAGTGGTGTAGGATTTCTCTCTCTCACGTGCACACACACACCCACCTGCTTCGGGACCGCGCCAGCTTGCTGATTCTGTGCCTGCACCCTGCCGTCTCACTATGCCACAGCCAAGGACAAGTGGCCCTGGCCACTCAGGAGAGGGCACCCCCTCTGGACGTCTGAGGTGGCACGTGCCGTGCTTGGTGCTGCTGTGGCCGGTTAGTGGTGACCCAAAACCTGGAGTCAGAGCAAAGGCAGGCAGCTCACCTGCCATCCACGGAATCGACATTAGCTAGACTTGGATGGTCCTCCCCACCCATCAGTCCGCCTTAGCGCTGCCAGCCCTGGACTCACTGACCAGCATGATGGCTGGACCGCCGCTCCCCGAGCATGCAGGTGCTGAGGTCAAGGGATTTGCTGTCGTAAGAGTAGCCCATGACATGGAGCTGGCCTATGAATCGGAGGGTGAGGCCAAATCCCAAGGCTCAAGATAACAATGACGAAAGACAGAGGGAGCTGGGTCTGAAGACATCAACAGCACATTAGCCAATCCTGGAACTGCCCAGCTTCTAGATTCCTTCGTACATTCTTTCATTATTTACTGCTGAACAGAACAGAACAGAACAATCCCAAACACCCAGCCCTGGGCTCCAGTCTGTGGCAGTGGGAGTCCCTCCCCGACCTGCACCCCTAGTGTGGGAGCCAGCCGTGGCCGAGCAGGACAGATTAGTCCCTAGGGCCAGACGCTCTGCGTCCGGTCCCCCTAACTCAACTCTGCTGGTTTAGAGTTTTTACACCCACGAAAGGAATGTTTCCACTAACAGACACCTCTAGGCTCCGCTGGCCAGAAGCTGAGACCAAGATTGACCAAGGGAACCACTCCTGTTCAGGCAGGTGGGATGGGTGAGGGAAGAAGGCGGGAGGGCCACCCTGGGCTGCTGGACCCTGACTGTTACGGGGACAAGCTTGCCCCTCGAACGCCCACAAGGAGGATGGAAGGAACTCAGGGATTCCTCGGGCGTGTCTTCAAACGGCTGATCCCATGGCTCAAGGTGGGGCTGCAGGCTTCCTTATAGTCTGGATCCACCAAGGTCCGGAGCACTCTGGAGCAGAGGTTCTGGTTACCTGACCAGGCCTGTACCTTCACTTCTCGGGTGCTGGCTCTGGGCGGAGGTCCAGGGAGCGAGTAGGAGAGGAGGATGCTGTGGGTGCGGGGCTCATTGCTTCAGTGAGACTGGCGCTCCCCTGTGTGTGTCTGGAGCACGCTGATAACAACATTTCCTGTCTTCCTTTACCAGCTACGGTCCCCAGTGGTGGTGATGGCCACGGTCAGCAGTGTGGTTTAAACAAAGGGGTAGATTTTTAAGATGTCAAAGGACCACCACAGAGGTGGCCAAGATGGTGGGCCTGCACCCTGGGAGGGAGCCGGGGCTAGAGGCGCCTTCTGGGAAAGGGTGAAGCTGCATGGGGCCGGGGCAGGCTTCGTGTGTCCCTGCTCTTGTTTTCGCGGGGCTGGAGGGAAGAGGCGTGTGTGTCGGGGACAGCTGCTGTCCTGGCTGCCAGCTTCTGGCTCTCCCTCCCATTGGGTGAGTCCAGTGCCGCCTCCCTTCTCAAGGCCTGAACAGTCCAGGTGCTTGTTCTCTCAGACCCTGGCCAGGGGGAAGGGCACGTGGCCTGAGCCTGGCCAACCAGATGCTTCCACCGGGGCCTGGTGCCTGGAGCGTGTGTATCACAAAGAAGCGGGGACAGTTTAGAATTCTTGCCCGCTTGTGGCGGGGGCAGCCTCCAGCGCCCAGAACCCAGTGGTGGCATTCTAACACAATGTCCCTGTAGGACCCCAGGTCCGGTTCCCTTGCCTTACCCTGGATTCCGTGGGTCCTCCAGTCTCCTTCCCGTACACCCTTCTTCTGCCTGACCCTCCGCATTGGGGGTGTCTTTTATCTGTGCTCAAGCACCCCACTGGTGGCCTTCTAGGTTCTTTGCAAATTTCCACTTCTACAAACAATGCTGGGACGAGAATCTCTGCCCCCTTCTCCTTGCACAAGTGGGAAGATTGATGGGGCCAAGATTCCAATCACCTACTGTTCCTTCTTCCTGGAACACACACACCCTCCTGCCATTTCCCCGACGCCTGCTGCCTCGCACTCTTCATTTCTCCACTGAGATGCACTAAAGTAGCTCCAGCCCGTGCCTCCCACCTTCCTTCCTCCGGTTTCCATCACCCATTATTCATGCTGGTCCTCACCCCAAGTGTTTGCTTACTTGTAATGGCCTGTCTCACCTCCGAGACTGCAGAGCTTCACAGGGAAGGGACCACATCGGCTCATTACTGGACCCCAGGGCCTAGCACATCATCCTCTGTCTCAGCACCCCATGGACTCAGCCCTTTCTGCGTGAACAAGAGAACTTGGGGGAACCACAGTGCAATTTTAATGATCTCAGATAAGGGACGGCAGAGGGTGGAGAAAGTGAAAGGCCAGGTAGGAAACCCAACAGCTCCTGGCTCACATCTCATTGCTTCCCAACAAATTAGCCGGGCAGTTGAAGTGGGAGTTCTCAGCTTGTGAGTGCACTAGTTGAAGGAAGGAAGGAAGTGTTAGTCGCTCAGTTGTGCCCAGCTCTTTGCAACAAGTTGTCTCTGACTCTTTGCGACTCCATGGACTGTAGCCTGCCAGGCTCCTCTGTCCATGGGATTCTCCAGGCAAGAATACTGGAGTAGGTTGCTATTCCCTTCTCCAGGGGATCCTCCCAACCAAGGGGTTGAACCCAGGTCTCCTACATTGTGGGCAGATTCTTTACCATCTGAGCCACCAAGGAAGTCTGCAGTAGCTGAAGTCTTCCGGTAATTTCCGTAAGCTCAGAGAGATCAAGGGAAGCAGGGGGGCCACCTGGTGGCTGGTGGTTGGAGGTGGCTGCAGAGAGGAGGTGAAGGAGGGGAGGTGCCCAGCCTCTGTGGGCTCCTGCCCACCCTGCCTCCAGCCTCAAGTCTAGTCCATGCCCGTGGAGTTGGTCAGGTAGAAGGGACGGATGACGACTTGGAAACTGCTGAAGCCTGTTGGGCAGGGGAAGAGGGAAGTGCTCCTGGAGCTGTTGGTACCCATGGCGCTGGGGATCAGGGCCTTCCAGCCCTTGAAGTCAATGATGTCTGCCACAAAGCTCCCCTCACAGTGCAGCAGGGCCCGGTTTTCATAGCCGATGGTGGGATTGGAGTAGCTGGACTTGGAGAGAGCCAGGAGTGGGGGGTCATCAGAGGAGCATGAGAACCCATAGTTCCAGCAGCTCTGGAGGCTGGGGAGGTAGGCCAAAGACCAGGAGATGAACTGGCCTGGAAGAGGAAGCTGGGGTGCTGGGGCGTCTGGAAGGACCGGTAGGGTCTGTAACTGGAGCTCACCACGGACTCGCTCCAGGTGGGCGAGGTGTAAAGCCGGGGCTGGTAGGCGTCCTCGGTGAGGTTCAGGCCCCAGTACTGAGCCAGCAGCTCGAAGGACACGGTGTGGAACTGCAGGGCCTGTAGTATCTTCTTCTGGAGGAGCGCCTCATGACTCCAGTACAGGGACAGGTTAAACTGCAGCGAGAAGAGGTCCCGGGGCGGCATCATGGGGAACCGCACCTTCTCCACCAAGCCCTCCACTTCCTTGTGGGAGGGGCTCCTCTCTCGGCTCCACTCGTCCACAGCCAGCAGCAGGACCAGCTCGCTGGGCACCACCAGCTCGGTCCTGGAGAGCAGGTCTTGGAGCAGGCCCAAGGGGACGCTCAGCCAGGCCTTGGCCTGCGTCAGGCCCCCGAAGTTCCAGGCCAGGAACTGCACGCAGATCTCCTCCAGCGTGGGGTCCCGGGTGGCCAGGGCGTAGGCGTAGAGCTCCAGGGCTGTCCGGAAAGACGGGTCCTGGGGGATGAGGATGGCAAAGAGGTGCCCGCAGTAGCTCTGCAGCTGCTCAGCCTGGTAGGCAGAGGCGAGCTTGTGCAAACACTTCACTGACGACAGGGACACATCGATCCTCCGGGAGTAGAGGTACCTGCGGGGAGACGAGGGCTGATGCCTGGCCACACCCGTTCTCCCGAAGGACGGTGGGTGTGCCCCGATGCAGGTGTCCAGCTGACTGCTGATACTGGGGGTGCCAGCTCTTTCAGGGGGCATTTGGAGCCCCCTGACTTATCTCCTGAGTCAACCCCATTCCAAGCTCAGGCGGGCCAAGAGCCAGGTGCACAGGGAGCTGGGGGGACCCCAGACTCCTTCATCCTCATCGGTGGGGACGGTCCCACCACCTCCTCCGTTATCACCATCGTCTTCAGAGCCATCCGGGGCTCTGCCCTTCCCTCTCCCCCGTCACACCCCCGGCAGAACTCTTGAGTTCCCCCTGGGTGCCCCTGGGTGCCCCTCTGCCCCAGCACCTGTCTGGCGCCCCCATGACATGGGCATCATCATGGGTCACTTCCTGTCTGCCATCCCTGCCAGCTGTGAGCCCTATGGGTGGCACCCAGTCTATGCCACCCACCATGTAACTCAGCGCGCCATCAGGAGGCACTTTGCTCATGAAGACACGTGTGGAGGGAGCCTCCTGGGAGGGGAAACGCCAGGCAATGGCCCCTGCCGTCTCCTGGGAGATGGTGAGTGGGGCCCTGCTTTGGAAAGAACCAAACTCTCTCCACCATTTCTCTCGAATGACGAGCCTTCCGGGGAGCCTCAGACTTGCTGGCTCCCCATCACCTGAACACGGAGCCTCGGGTGCCCAGAAAGGAGCCGGGACCCCACAGAGTCCAGTGGCAGCAGCAGGGGTGGGCCGGCCCTTGTCCCACCCGCCGCTCCGCCCTGATGTGCTCAGTACATCCTGTGATCCTGCTGCTGAATGTGAACTCGAGAACAAAAATGGTCATCTGCACCATGTGCGGGCTGCCGGGCAGAGGGAAGGGGAGTGGGGGCTGGTGGAGGCAGTGAACAAGGGTCTCCAGAGGCCCTCTAGGGCCCGGGTGGGGCTCGTTGCTGCCTCTCTGCCTTAGAGGAGGGAGAGAGACAGGGAGAGAGGGAGGGAGCGAGAGACACAAAGATAGGGGCAATAGGAAGATAGAGACGGAGGGAGGGGCAGAAAGAGACAGGCAGACAGAAACAGGAAGGCGGGGAGACAGACAGCGCGAGCTGGAGCGCATGGCTAGACAGTCCAGAGAGCCACTGCCTCCGACCGAGGGCGGCGACTGACGGGAGGCTGGGGCCAGGCACAGGCGCATCACAGACCTCAGTCCTGCTCGGAGGGGCACAGGACAGCTGTCGAGCTCTCATCCTTGGCTGAAAAGATGCCATTGAATCGTTTTAAACTGCCATTTGCTGTTTCCTCTTAAATGTCACTTTCGGCTACCTGCAGCTTTGGTCATGAGAGGGAACGGCTTTTCATACACTTGGTTCTCTCTTTAAATTGACGCTCCCAGAACGCCAGTCCCGGAGGTGGTGACATAGTGACCCCCCAGATGCTGGGGGCCACTCTCAACTGGGAGATGGGCTCCCAGCGTGGCTGGCCTGCTGGTTAGACTGCCGCCTGGACGGTGCCGCCTGGGAATTTTCTCCCCACTTTCTTCCGGCAGCCTTCTTGGATTTCCATTTCTTTAAAAAAAATTTTTCGCAGGAGCAGATCAGTGAGGTGAAAAGAGGAAGAATGACTTTGATAGTTATTTTTTGGGCACTTATGACACCCGAGAGACAGGTGTGGTGTGCATGTGTGTGCATGCGTGAGGGCTGACCCATTTCTCACAGTCCCTGTGGAAAGAATACATAAGAATGTGTGTGCAAAGGTGAGGACGCGTGGCTGTGGAGGTGAGTGTGCACACGTGTGTGGGTGTGTGAGCGTGTCTGCACACGAGTGAGAGAGCACGTATGCGGTTGCCCTCGCGTGTGTTCTGGTGAGCACAGCTGCGGTTGGTGCCGCTTCCCTTGTCCCCGGGGTTTTCCTTTGGCAGGGATGCTGCCCAGTCCCCGGGCCCGGCCCCGAGGCCACTCACCTGATGAAGTCCTTGACGGCGGGCACACACTCAGCGTCCACCTCCATGGTGACCCTACTGCCCGGCTCCTTCCACAGGCCGTGGGCCTCGGGGTTGGTGGACAGGATCAGCTTGTGGGCGCAGATGGCCAGCTCGTCCTCCTCACGCACCTTCACCCTGATGAACAGGTCACAGCCCTTCTGGCTCTCAAAGATCTGCTCTAGAGCTGCGGGGAGTTCGCCGGATAGGTCGAGGGTGTAGACACCTCTGGTTTCTATGGAGGGGGATGCACGTTAGAAGGGGCCCGGCACTCACTTCCTCTGTGACCCAAAAACACAGAGTTTTGCTCCCCGGAGTCAGATTCTTCCCTTAAACTGTGGATACTGCCTTGTCGACTCAGAAAGGCTCCTGGGGAGTGAGGAAAGAACGGCCCTGGAACACAGGGTGTCGTTGCCCTCTGTGGCCCAGAGCCCCACCCCGTCAAAAACCCCTGTGTCGTAGCTCACCTGCCCCCTCAACATTCAGATGACACATCTTGGGGGGATCTGGAGGGGCTGACTTCCAGAACTTGGGGTCCTATCCCAATCAATCACCCAGATGTGACTGTCTAAAACCTGAACCTCCTGCCTCATCTGGTCTGAAGAGGGTCCTATGGCAATGCGGTTTAGAGCTTTGGGGTCCTTGGCAGCCTCCTACAAGGGACTGAGGCCTAGAGAAGCTCCTGGAAGCCCCCAGCCTGGTTTGGGGGTGATGTACCCCCTTCCCCAGCAGAAAGAGAAGGCTGCCGATTCAAGGGGCGAGCCTGCAGCGTGCAGACATGGGGTACACAGGCACCTCGCTTCACTGTGTGTTGCCAAGTTTCTCCGAACCTGAAGGCTGCAACAGTGTCTTGAGCTATGCTATTTTTTTTTTCCGATGACATTTGCTCACTTTGTGTCTCTGTGTCATGGTTTGGCAATTCTCAGTGATATCTGATGTTACTATTGCAAAAAGATTATGACTTGCTGAAGGCTCGGAGGGTAGTTAGCAATTTTTAGCGCTCAAGTACTGGGTTCTTTTGGCTGTACCTTGTGGCATGCAGGATCCTAGTTCCCTGACCAGGAACTGAACCCATGTCCTCTGCACTGGAAGCGTGGAGTTGTAATCACAGTACCAGCAAGGGAAGTCCCGATAAAGTATTGTTTAATTAAGGTACGCACATTATTTAAAAAAAAATAAAGTGTGTATATTATTATCATTATTTTTACTGCTAGCTTTTCTGGTTTACTGGGGCTTCCTGGTGGCTCAGATGGTAAAGAATTCGCCTGCGGTGTGGGAGACTGGGGTTCGATCCCTGGGTTGGGAAGATCCCCTGGAGGAGGGCATGGCAACCCACTCCAGTATCCTCGCCTGGAGATTCCCCATCGACAGAGGAGCCTGGCACGCTACAGTCCATGGGTCACAGGGTCGGACTCGACCGAGAGACTAAGCAACAGCACTGGCTTGTTGATTTTATGCCACTGATCTAGTATATTTAGCATCGGCCATTCTTTAAATTTGTTCTCTTCAACAAAGAGAGAGAGAGAAAACATGCGTATTTATGCTGTCTAAAACTCTTCATCTTCCATCCTCTCAAGGCAACGAGGCCCCGCCCTTGTGCCTTGAGCAGGGTTAGTCTCCCTGTACTTCCCCATATCACAGCAAGGGGGCGCCGCTGGGCCAGGAGCCTGTGCCCGGAGACGACTGCTTCCTGTCTCACGGGGATTCTTTACAGTGGTAGGAACTGTGGGCTTTTCCGCCTCTCCTGGACAGCGGGCGTCACCTGGGAACCTTTGCTCAGGCAGGCGTGTGATTCCCGTGGAGCCGAATCAGGAGGCAGCTGAGAATCCTAGAACTCTCAGCTAGGATCAGAAAATCTTTGTTCCAGTCTCAGCTCTGCTTCTAAGTGTGTGTGTTTATTCATTTAATTGAAATATATGGCTCACAATATTATTTTAATTTCAGGTGAGGAACATAGTGATTCAATATTTTAGTATGTACATTGTTCCTTTAGATACAATGCTGCTGCACCCTTAGACGACAGCAGATTGTACACACAAGTTCTACAGGCACTGGGGAAAAGAATTCACAACTCCTTTACTGAGATCCTCGCTTTGCGGCAGTGTCTGGAAACCACGCTATCTCTGAGGTGGGCCTGTATTTGGAAGTGGATCAGTGCCTGAGAATCAGGTTAAAACAGAGTATTTCTGAGCGGCTTCAGGGAGGAAGTGGGCACCCCTTTGCTGCAAGGTGGTGGGAACTGCGGGCTTTCTCGCCTCTCCTGGAGAGTGGGCATCACCTGCGAACCTTTGCGTACGTAGGTGTGTGATTCACGTGGAGCCGGGGAGCCAGCCTGACCACCGTCCCTGGGATCCAGGCCTCGGGCCTCTGGGGCCCAGAATGGGGCTCACCGTTGGTGCAGATTACGCTGGCGTCCTCATCTGTCTGCAGTTGCTCCGCATCCAGCCCAGGGATGAGCAGTTGGCCAGCGAGGGCTCTGTCCCCGTGCACCTCACCTCGTCCAGCATGATAGGGCCATGTCCTGGAAGCACAGCAAGGACGACAGAGCCTGGAGGGGGAGCTGGGGCTCTCGGCCCTGGGAGGAAGGCCCTGCCAACAGTGATGCTTCCCCGAGAAGCCTAGTAAAGGACAGTCGCGGTTACGCACAGAGATGGAGAAAAGCACTCTGCAATCCTGCCATCTCAGTAAAGCAGCCCCTGGTTGGTGACGTCCCCCGCAGCGTGGGTCCACGTGGGCACACGTTTTCACCTGGTACTGTCGTGCAGATCTATTATTGAAACTTTGTGCCATGAACTAGCCTTGTTTGACCCGGTTGGTCAGCTTTGTAGATATCAAACAATTATTGCGTAACTTATGCATCTACTCCTGTGGCTGAATACATGGATGATTTCTCATTTTTTCAGAATCATAGGCACTGCACACAGACTTTTCTTTTAGGGGGAAACTGTTTCAAGAAGGTAAAGTCTGGAGTGGAGTTTCTGGGCTGGAGGGAACAGCCGCCAGACAAGTGTGAGTGCAGGCCGGGCCGCCAGCTCTTGGCCAGCACAGGGCTTCTACCCCTTGGAAACCTTTGCCAGTGGTGGGAATGCCATTTGCATGCCTTAGGTATGACCCTTTCTCAGGCCTGGTTCCTTGGCAGCGCGTCCTGCTTTGGGGGACTCGGGGACTCGCGGCTTACCTGGCCCGAAGGCGGCCCCGCCCAGAGCCTCGGTGGCGTTCCGGAAGCCCAGGGCCCGGCAGACGACGCTGGCGTCTATCAGGTCCCACATGTTCTCACACACCGTCCCCCACTGGCCGCTGTAGTAGATTTCCACGCGGCCCTCGTTGGCAGAGCCCCCGTCGGCCAGCCGCATGTCGCCGTCTTTCACGCCTGTGGGCTCTCAAGGGAGAGCAGAGGTCAGCAAGGATGGAAGCTGGGTGCTGGGCCTTCATCCCTGGGCAGAGCATGGCCACCCCACACTCCTGGGGGCTGTGGGCTTTCGTGGGAACGGTAGAGTTCTCCCCAACAGGGGTGAACCCTGGACCATTAGCTTTGAACACCCCATCCATCCTCGAGGGGATCATCCCCTGGGAGGAGTGAAAAATACACATAGACACCCCCCCATATACACACTGAGGGTAGACGTCCCCTCTCCAGTCCTTGGGGTCTGAGTCCTTCATGCTGTTGATAGAAAAAGGCCAGGGGGGCACTTGGTGCCACCTGAGAGTGGAGTGGCAGGACCCCAAGGGAAGAATAGGCCCACAATGGCCCCACCTGCTTGGGGTGCAGCCTGGGCACCATGGCAAGGAGTGCTGGGAGGAATGTTTGGGAAGGCCTGGGGGCAAAGGTCTAGAGCGCCCTGGAAACACAGGAAGAGTATGCCAGACCAGGAGAGAAAGCAGGGTCCCAGCTCCACACTCATTCTTCTGGGACTCAGCCTGCCGACCTCCCCACCCAGCCCCACCTCAGCCCCTGCTGGAGCTGACAGTGTCAGGCAGGAGCCGGGTGCCAGGTCAAAGGGCACTTCTCAGATAGGGTGTTAACAGCCCTTCCATGGGGTCACCGGGAAGAGGAAGGGCCTCTGAGTGTGAAGAGCGTGAGGACAGGTGTCCAGGACTCTGGAAGCTGACTGTCCAAAGCGCACCGACCCCAGGCCCCTCGGGGCTCGGCCGTTCTGTGAGCCCCTCCCGCCTCGTCCCTCTGGTTCTGGCTGGATGAGAAGGGAGCCCCCCAGCCTCCTCTCTAAATCTCCAAGCCATGAGTGGGGGCAGCCAGGGCTTCACGCAGGAGCGAAGACCCGGGCTGGCCCTGGTGACCCTGGCGCCGGGCAGAACACTGCCTTGACTTTCTGCCAGGGGAAGGGGCCGACCTTGCAGAGCAAGGTCACAGACTGCTGCTCTCAGGATTCCCGGGGCTCAGCTCACCTTGAGTCCCTGCGACCAGCAGCCACATCCAGACGAGCCGTAGAGGGGCCATGGCCTTGCCGGGGGTCCCTTGTCCTGCAGCGAAAGGAAGCAGCAGAGTGAGAGGGTGGAGCTGGACAGGCCTCGGGCCCTCCTTGTGGAGGGTGCTCTGGGTGTCCCAGCGGGGGCCCTCACCTCG
>SJXQ01000206.1:530205-543762 GCA_006408695.1 Aepyceros melampus | reverse complement strand
TAAAACAATGCAGCCACAAAGACCACACAGCCAGCCCCGGGGAAGGGGAGCAGGCGGTACCCAAGTCTCTCCACTTTTGCCGGGGCATCTTGGCTCTGTAATTCTCACGGCTCGCTTTTTCTCTTCGCCCACATCCTGCCCCTCACCTGCCTCCCTCCCTTCATGTCCCCATACCAGCACAGTGAGGCAGGAAGAAGGGCATGGAGGGGGTGCAGAGTCCCTGCTGCTCTGGCCCAGTAAGGACCTTGCAACACCCACACCTCGCCTCAGGGCCCAGCCAGCAGGGCTGTGGCCGCTGCTGTTGCACCCCTCGAGTCAGGGCCTGGTAACCAGACCCTCCGGGGGCTCCCAGGCACGAGGCTCTGCCATCACTGAACAGAGTCCCTGGACCAGACTGCTCGCACTACTGGTCATGGAATCCTGACCACGACCCTGAGAAAGACCTCGTTGATCCCACCTTACAAGTGAGGGGGCTGAAGCCCGGAAGGCTAGCCAGCTCTGCTCGCACAGCTGGGGAGCTGCGGGTGGTGAGCGGCCGTGGGGGAGTCTGCCCAGCGGCCACCCTCTCTTCATTACACTGACCTCAGCTCATGGCCACGTGGCCAGGATGACCTACCACCCAGCACACAGGGGCCTGTCCCGGTTTTCGCACTGGAAGTCCTATGTCCTGAGACATGCCCTCGGTCTTAGGCACATGGAGACGGCTGGTCACCCTCTGCACTCCCCAGAGAGTGGTGGCCACCAGCTTTGCTCATCCTGAGACAGGAGCCCAGGGTCCCAGGCAGGTGGCCAATCAGGCGCTTGGCTCATGGTATGCAAATGTCACTGCCCTTCGGCTGGCTGTGGCCGCCCATTTTTGCCTGACTCATTGGAGAGATGAGGCAGAATTGTCTGCCTGGGGCCATTCTGCACTCTCATGCAAATTGGGGAAAGGTGCTCTTCCTTTGGGTAGGCTTAGCCTGAGCTGAAATGGCACCCAACTTCAGTACTCTTGCCTGGAAAATCCCATGGACGGAGGAGCCGGTGGGCTGCAGTCCATGGGGTCGCTAGGAGTCGGACACGACTGAGCAACTTCACTTTCACTTTTACTTTCACGCATTGGAGAAGGAAATGGCAACCCACTCCAGTGTTCTTGCCTGGAGAATCCCAGGGACGGGGGAGCCTGGTGGGCTGCCGTCTATGGGGTCGCACAGAGTTGGACACGACTGAAGCTGCTTAGCAGCAGCAGCAGCAGCAGCAGCGGCAGCAGCAGCCTGAGCTGAAAAGCACTGATCCGAGAGAGCGCCTCGGCTGAACTGCTTGCTCCTTAGGGTGGTGTCCTTGTGCACCAGTGAACAACCTGCCCAAATGGACAGAGAGACTCGGGAGCAGCGCTGATGGTCCCTGGTTTCAGGAGGAGCATCAGATCCCTAGCTGAGCACAGGCAGGGAGACTGGGCCGCTGCAAGATGACACTGTATAAAGAAGGGACACCCACCTGAGAGCAAGAGGTTACCAGCTTACCTGCCTGGGGCACCTGCAGATGGTTGTCCTAAGGCCTCCCACTTGCAGAGGAACCTTCAACCCAGAAAACCCTCCCAGTACAGAGTGTGTCAGGCTGGTCCCAGGAAGCGCTTCAGAAAGCTCATTCTAGTTTCGATTTCGAGAAACCACCTGACCCTGTTTCCTTCTGGGGTTGGCTGCTGCCAAGGTTTCCTGCTCCTCTCCCCGCCCTTGGCTCTGACTGGGGGTGGCTGGGATGGCGGTGGGGAGGATGGCGGCCGCCCAAGGCTGCAGTCTGGCTGATTTTGCTCTGGTTACAGAGCAAGGCGGCTGATGGCTGCATTTGAATTTCAACACTCTGGCAAGCTGAACCGGCGCCAGGGGTGGGTGCTGGGGGAGGGGAGAGGAGGGGCAGCAGGGGTCATCTGTCAGAAGAGCAGAGGATGGGCGTGGACAGGTTCTGTCTGCATCCAGGGACTGTGGGCTCTTTCACTGCACGCCCATGCTCGTTTCCTGGGTCTCATGTGTTGCTGGGGGCAGTGGTAGGTGGGCTGCTCACTCTGTCTAAGCAGTTGACATGCCTGACCTGAACATCTCACCCCTCTGGGGTGGGGGCACCTCTGGAGTGGACATAAATTGTTCTGCCCATCTCACACCCACTCCCTTTCCTTCCCTCTGACAGAGAGCTTGCACCTCAATTTTCCCCTGGGGAAGCACTCTGGGTCTGGCCTGAGTCTGGCAGGTTGGAGACAACGGTGTCAGGGAGGTGTTGTGATCGCAGCCGACCTGGGGGGTCACTTTTAGACTGCTGCTAGGGAACCCTGTAGGAAGCAAGGCGGCCTGGAGGCGCTGATGCCTTTGGTGCCCCCGACTGTGCCCTGAGGAAAGCCCAGCTGAGCATGCTGGTGAGGGCAGAGCCAAGAGAGGGAGGAACCTAGGTCCTGATGCTATGGTTTGAGCACCTGTGTCCCCCTGGCCTGAACTCAAGGCCAAGCTCTGGCTTCAAGGTTAAATGAGGCGTCAACATCCTATTTGGTTTCTGTCATTTGCATCCCAGGTTCTGGACGAGAGTTATCCCCTAGGAATGTCCGCAGTTCTCTCTAACCTGCTGGCTGTTACCCTGGTCGGCTCCAGAGAATCACCCAGGAGTCTCACAAACTCCCAGCGTCCAGATCCACAGTCTCCGGGGTGGGGACAGCCATTGGCCTTAAAGCCTTGCAGGTGGTTCTATGTACAGCCAGGGCTGAGAACCATTAGTGGGGAGACAGAGTTTCCCTGGCAGCTCTTGAGTCCAAGAGAGTGAGCCCTCAGGTCAACCATTCAATGACTGCCCAAAATGTGAGGTTTGAGGGGGCTACAGGCTCATGTGATCCCCTCCAAAGAAGCTGTAAAGCTCCGTGGGGGGGGAAAGGGGTGTGGAGCCACAGAAACAGAAGCAGCAGAAGAGACTGGAGAGTTTTAACATCCCACCCAACTGAAGGAGCCTCAGTGCTGACTGTCACAGAAACCCTGGCCTTGTCACTTCTAGCCTCCATTGGTTCCTTGCCCCAGTAAGGAGATGGTTAGGGTCGAGAGTGCAGAGGAATCCTTTGGGAGGAACTGGTGGCGATGTTGGAAAAACCCAAGCTGCCGAAGGGTTTGGGATCAAAGCAGGGGTGATGTTCCCCTCTGGCCTTTCCAGTCTTCCGCCCACTAAGGGAACTGGAACAGGAATTGAGGCCATCTGCTCCAGAGAGAAGTGACTAAGCTGTGATAAGGAGACCATCCATGAAAGTCTCGGCTCCACAGATAATCGGGCCGGTGGGGACCATGTGGATGCGGCTGCTATAAGCAGGCAGCCACAGCCGATGCATTCGGGAGTGTGCTGGGGCTGTCAGAGACCAGAGCCCGTATGAAGCCTTTAGACTTTCTTTTGTGCCTCCTCTCCTGCTCCGCCACACAGGGGAACGCTGCCTGTGATGCTAACACAGAGACAGCTGGCACTGCTGTAATCTTTGATGGGACCCATTCAATACTCCCAAGCTCTACAGGAAGTTGTTGTTCAGTCACTCAGTCATCTCCGACTCTTTGCGACTTCAAGGACTGCAGCACACCAGGCTTCCCTGTCCTTCACTATCTTCCAGAGTTTGCTCAAACTCATATCCATTGAATCGGTGATGCCATCCAACCATCCCTTCCTCTGCCAGCCCTTTCTCCTCCTGCCTTTAATCTTTCCCAGCATCAGGGTCTTTTTCAATGAGTCGGCTCTTTGCATCAGGTGTTCAAAGTGTTGGGAGCTTCAGCTTCAGCATCAGTACTTCCAATGAGTATTCAGGGTTGATTTCCTTTAGGACTGACTGATTCAATCTCCTTGCTGTCCAACAGACTCTCAAGAGTTTTCTCTAGCACCTCAGTTAGAAGACATCGATTCTTTGGTACTCAGCCTTATGGTCCAACTCTCACATCCACACATGACTACTAGAAAAACAGTAGCTTTGACTGTATTGACCTTTGTCGGCAAAATGATGTCTGCTGTCCAGGTTTTAAAACGCTGTCATAGCTTTTCTTCCAAGGAACTCTTATTAACTCTTTTTTTTAACAATTTATTTATTTCCTATTTCTGCTGCATGGGTCTCTGTAGCTTTCTCGTTGCTTTCTCTAGTTGCCTCTTGGTTGCTTTCTCTAACTACAGTGAGCAGGGGCTGCTCTCTAGTTGTCCTGCACGGGCTTCGCAGTGTCTTGGCTTCTGTTGCGGAGCACAGGCTCAAGGCTCATGGGCTCAGTAGCTGTGGCCCACAGGCTTAGCTGCCCCGAGGCATGTGGAGTCTTCCCAGACCAGGGATCGAACCCGAGTTCCCTGAATTGGCAGGCAGATTCTTAACCACTGGACCACCAGGGAAGTCCTCTTATTAACTCTTTAATAGATGAGAAAACAGAGGTGCACAGAGGGAAAGCCCACCTAGTTAGTCAGCCAAGAAGGGGGACTGATGGCCTGTCAACCACTTTTTCAAAAAACCGACTTGAGATCTGATAATTTACATAGAATAAAGTACATCAATTTAATGAGCTTTGACAAATGTATACAGATGGTAACCATGACAACCGCAATATAGAGAACATTCTTATCATCCCTCAATATTCTCTTAGGCCCTTTGCTGACAATCTCCTCTACCAGCCCCCAACTTTGGCAAATGGTGATCTGCTTACTCCTACTGTGTGGATCACAATAAACTGTGGAAAATTCTTAAAGAGATGGGAACACCAGACCACCTGACCTACCTCTTGAGAAATCTGTATGCAGGTCAGGAAGCAACAGTTAGAACTGGACATGGAACAACAGACTGGTTCCAAATAGGAAAAGGAGTATGTCAAGGCTGTATATTGTCACCCTGCTTATTTAACTTCTATGCAGAGTACATCATGAGAAACGCTGGACTGGATGAAGCACAAGTTGGAATCAAGATTGCTGGGAGAAATATCAATAACCTCAGATATGCAGATGACACCACCCTTACGGCAGAAAGTGAAGAACTAAAGAGACTCTTGATGAAAGTCAAAGAGGAGAGTGAAAAAAGTTGGCTTAAAGCTCAACATTCAGAAAACGAAGATCATGGCATCTGGTCCCCTTACTTCATGGCAAATAGATGGGGAACAGTGGAAATAGTGGCTGACTTTATTTTTCTGGGCTCCAAGATTGCTGCAGATGGTGATTGCAGCCATGAAATTAAAAGATGCTTATTCCTTGGAAGGAAATTTATGATCAGCCTAGACAGCATATTAAGAGCAGAGACATTACTTTGCCAACAAAGGTCCGTCTAGTCAAGGCTATGGTTTTTCCAGTAGTCATGTATGGATGTGAGAGTTGGATTATAAAGAAAGCTGAGTGCCAAAGAACTGATGCTTTTGAACTGTTGTGCTGGAGAAGACTCTTGGGACTCCCTTGGACTGCACAGAGATCCAACTAGTCCGTCCTAAAGGAGATCAGTCCTGGTTTGTAGGAGACAGGAAGAATAAAAGAAAAGCAGGCCCCAGAAAGGGCCGCAAAAGAATAATTATTGATAAGCTGGATGCTATAAGGCATGAAACTCTTGGAACAAGTCCAGAGGGAACAGTTCATAATCTTGAAAACAAGATACGATCCTGGGGTTGGTTCTGACCCTAGACTGTTTCTCAACTTGCGTCTCAGAGTCACATGTTTTACACATCTGGTGGAAAATCTATAGATAAGAATATTAGTCCTAGTTACTGATTCGTTATTGATTGTTATTTCCTAATTACTCAATGGTTAATGATCATTTTGTTCTTTGGTCCTAAAGGCCACACGAGTTATAGTTTTAACTCCCCACTTATTCTTTCCTTCATGGCTGGAAGTATAATAAAGCTGGCTTGGATTCAGTTTCGGCACCTTCACCTTGGAGCGGTGTTGGTCCCCTGATCCTCACTTTTCTCTGAATTCTTGTGTCTCGTTTCTCATTCTCTCGCTGTATCGCGCTTTCGGAAACCCTGGTTGTCAAGCTGGACTCGACACTGGTTGTTCATTGGAAGGACTGATGTTGAAGCTGAAACTCCAGTACTTTGGCACCTGATGCAAAGAGCTGACTCATTTGAGAAGACCGTGATGCTGGGAAAGATTGAGGGCAGGAGGAGAAGGGGACGACAGAGGATAAGATGGTGGATGGCATCACCGACTCAATGGACATGGGTTTGGGTAGACTCTGGAAGTTGGTGATGGACAGGGAGGCCTGGCATGCTATGGTTCATGGGGTCACAAAGAGTTGGATACGACTGAGTAACTGAACTGAACAGTTTCAGGCATCCAATGGAGCCTTGGAAAGTATCTTCTGCAGATACAGGGGTCAGGGTGGCAGCGGCTACTGTATTACACATAAAACTGTTAAGAACATTTGGAGACAAGTCTGTCTGTGAATGCCAGTTTTTATCTTTTGTGGAGGGACAGGATAACTGGGTCCCCTGGTCGGTATATGTTTAACTTCTTAAGAAACTGTCAAATTTCCACAGTGGCTGAACCCATTTTTGCATCCCTACTGGCAATTCCTATTACTGTTTCAGTGGCTTTAAATGCTCACCAATACTTGGCATCGCCAGTCGTCAGGATTGTATACTTTCAGCATATAGATCTTGTACATATTTTGTTAGATTTTTATCTGTTTCATGTTTTGGGGTGCTATTATAAATGCTGCTGTCTCAAAAAATTTCCAGTTGTTCACTGCACAGAAATAAAACTAATTTCCGTATGTGAACTGTGTATCCTTCAGCTCTGCTAAACTCAGCTGTTAGGTCTTTTTTGAAGAGTCCTTAGGGTTTTCCTATCTAGTTGAACTTGTCCTTGGTGAAAAAAGACAGTTTTACCCTTTCTTTCCCAATCTAAAGATTCTCCTTTTTCTTGCCTAATTGCACTGTCCAGACCTCGTATGGGATGCTGGGTGAAGGAAAGTGACAAGCACATTACCAGGTTCCTACCTTGATCATGGCGGAGAAGGCAGTGGCACCCTACTCCAGTACTCTTGCCTGGAAAATCCCATGGATGGAGGAGCCTGGTGGGCTGCAGTCCATGGGGTCGCTAAGAGTCGGACACGACTGAGCGACCTCCCTTTCACTTTTCACTTTCATGCATTGGAGAAGGCAATGGCAACCCACTCCAGTGTTCTTGCCTGGAGAATCCCAGGGACGGAGAGCCTGGTGGGCTGCCGTCTATGGGGTCGCACAGAGTCGGACATAACTGAAGTGACTTAGCAGCGGCAGCAGCAACCTTGATCATGGAGCTGTGGTTGTGTAACAGCATGAAGGGAACAGAGCAACACTAATTCTAGTTTGCAACTTCTTTGTGGCTTAAAATGATTTCAAAACAAAAAGTTAAGTGGTAGGGAAAAAACAAGTGGAGAATGCTGGTTCTTGCCTTGTTCCCAGCCTTCAAAGGAAAGTCTTTTACCGTGAAGTATTATGTTAGCTAAAGGTTTTTTCCACAGACACCGTTTACCGGCTTAAATAAGTTCCTTTTATTTCTAGTTTGCAAAGAGGTTTTTTCTTTTTTTTTCGCTTGTATTTATTATTTTAAAAATATTTAAATTATTAAGAAAATTCATTTTTATTATGACAAATGTTCAGAAAATATATTCTTAGTGTTTAACAAATACTCTTTTTTTTTGGCCATGCACTATGCTGGATCTTAGTTCTGAAACCAAGGACTGAACCCATGTCCCTGTAGTAGAAGCCTGGAGTCAGCCACTGGACCACCAGGGAAGTCTCTGTTTGCTTTTAAATCATGAATGTGTACTGGATTCCATCAGATTTTTTTTTTTCTCTGTCTTTTGAGATTATCATACGGTTTTACCTTCTTCATCTGTTAAATATGGTGGATTATGTGGATTTTAGAATATTAAACCAATCCTGTGTTCTTGGAGTAAATCACAGTTTGTCATGAAGTACTGTCTATTTTACATGACATTGTATTCAACTGGCTAAATTTTTGTCAAGGATTTTTGCTTCTATGTTCACGAGGGTTTGTATTTTTCTTCTATTTGCCTGGTTTTGGTGTCAGGGCAGTGATGCATGCCCTCACAGAATGAATTGAGGGTGTTCCCAGTTCCCAAAATTATGGAAGATTTTGTGTTGGCCCCTTACAATTTTTTCCTTAAATGTCTTAAGACACAATTTACCAATAAAGTCATTTGGCCTTAGAATTTTCTTTGTGTGAAGTATTTTATTTTTGCTTTACCCAAATCTATTAATGGTTTTATTAAGGTATAATTTGAAGGGCACAAGTGAGTGAAGTTGTTGCCCAGTTGTGTCTCTTTGTGACCCCATGGACTGTAGCCCACCAGGCTCCTCCATCCATGGGATTCTCCAGGCAAGAATACTGGAGTGGGTTGCCATTTCCTTCTCCAGGGGATCTTCCTGACCCAGGGATCGAACCCAGGTCTCCCTCATTGCGGGCAGACGCTTTAACCTCTGAGCCACCAGGGAAGCCAGCAGGAGTGCACAAAGAAGGCAGGATTAACATTTGGAAAGAAATTAATCTCATTTTCTTTCACCTAGTTCTGAGATGACTTTTGGGAATTTCTTTTTTGCTAATGAATTGGAGAAGGAAATGGCAACCCACTCCAGTATTCTTGCCTGGAGAATCCCATGGATGGAGGAGCCTGGTGGGCTACAGTCCATGGGGTCGCAAAGAGTTGGACACGACTGAGCGATTTCACTTCACTTCTGGTGGCTCAGATGGTAAAGAATCTGCCTGCAATGCAGGAGACCCAGATTTGATCACTGGGTCAGGAAGATACCCTGGAGAAGGAAATGGCAACCCACTCCAGTATTCTTGCCAGGAGAATCCCAAGGACAGAGGAATCTGGCAGGCTATAGGCTACGGGGTCACAAAGAGTCAGACACGACTGAGTGACTAACACTAACGAATTGCAAGCATGAGTTCTAGGCAGGCGTGAGTCACCTGGAGCCCAGAGTGTTGCCGCTGCTTAAGACAGAGTCAAGCACCGATTTTCTCTGCCTTCCTCCTCCATGTGCAGTTGCTCACCCTGTTCCCCTCCTCAGCTCGATGTGCTCCCCATCTCCCATCCTGGGACTGTTCTCCTGAGGATTGCTTCCTCACTGCGGGCCCCTGGAAACACCTGACCTCCTTACTTGACACCTGCAGCGTTTTGACGGTTGACTCTCCTCCCTGGCTGTCCTGGTCAGGCTTGTAGCAGGTAGCCCCAGATTAGGATACCTCCAGTACTTTGGCCACTTCATGCGAAGAGTTGACTCATTGGAAAAGATTCTGATGCTGGGAAGGATTAGGGGCAGGAGGAGAAGGGGACGACAGAGGATGAGATGGCTGGATGGCATCACTGACTCGATGGACATGAGTCTGAGTGAACTCCAGGAGTCGGTGATGGACAGGGAGGCCTGGCGTGCTGCGATTCATGGGGTCGCAAAGAGTCGGACACGACTGAGCGACTGAACTGAACTGAACTGAACTGAAGGAAGCTTTAAAGACAGGGGAGCTATTTACAAGGTGTGAGTGAGCAGGTGCAGCTGATATCTGGAGCTCTGGCCACTCCCACGCCAGAAGCGACAAAGGCAGTTAGTAGTTCCTGGAGGTAGTGCAGGAGGCTGGCAGCCCTGGAGAGGGAATCAGGGCCTCCCAGCTTGCCCCACTGCTTCCTGCTGGTCGGGGGTCTGTCCCAGTGTGCGCAGATGAGGTGCAGAGGCTCACTCAGGTCAGCCTCTGGGGAGGCCGAGCAGGATGGGGAAAGGATGAAGGAGGACGGGCACCCTGACCCACACCTGCCTCCTTCCAGGTTCCTGAGGCTTCCTCTTAGGGCCCCCCGTGTCCTCCAGAATGATCTAGTTGGTTCCTGCAGGCTCATCAGACACCTACTGACATCTGGACCAGTCAGGAACTCTTGCTGGAGCCCACCTCACTACCAATCTTCTAGTAGCCTCCAAGAAAATGGATAAGTAGATGCTAATCTGTGTGTGGACTCATTTACTGCTCATGATAGCTCTGTGAAGTAGCTCCATTATCGCTGTCCTTTCACGGACGAGGAAATAGAAGCACAGAGAGGTTAGCTGATCTAACTGACCCAACCACGGTCACACAGTTGCAAAGTGTCACAGCCAGGACTGGAACCTGGAGCGGAAGCAGAACCTATATTCTTTATCAGTCTGACCAAAACAGTGTCTTCAGTCTTAGGGACAAGCTGGACTGGCTGATCTGGTTTCCATAAAGGCTTCTAGTCCACAAAGTCCATGGTCTCAATCCCACGCGCTCCCATGGCACCCCGGCCATGCTGCATCAGGAATGCTTCTGGCTCTTTCCTTGCCAGGATCCCTCTTCATCCCCACAGGAAGCGCACCCTTCTCTGAGCCCCTAGTGAACTGGCTCTCATATCCCCTGGGGCAATGCCAAAAGCCAACACAGACCAGGAGACAAAGAGAATTCACTTTATTGTTTACAAAACAATGGCTCCCGTAGGAAGGACACAATCATTGTGCTTACAGCAGCAAATAGGGATGGGGGGCGGGGGGGAGTCAAGCTTTAAAATACTGGAAAATCTCGGTGTGAACACGGAGCTTCTGGGCACCTGGGTCTTAGACCTCAACCCAGCTAATGTCCCTAGTCCTCCAACCTTCCTAATTTCATCTCTGGTATTTTTAATATCACACAGCCCTGAATGTCGTGGATATTTGTCAAGGAGGTGGGTCAGGGAGCCCGGGTAAGCAAAGTCGGAAAAGACTTGGGCCTTCAGACTGTGTACAGTGGGATTTGAGTTCTAGAGACATGTCTGTTCAAAACCTCATTTTCTGTTCTTCTGCCATTTGTTTTATAGTAGAAGAAACCACCAGCGCAGGAATGAGGGATGCTTCCTGGGTCCCCTCCGAGCATTTGTATTAAAATTCTAAAGTGGGAAAAGTCCTTGAGACAGAAGTTCACAAGGCAACAGCCAGAGCCTAAAACACGGCCCTTCCCGGCCGTCGCAAATCCTACGTTCTCCTGAGAGGCGAGGTAGCTTCTAGGAGAGGGGCACCATGGACTGGTGGCGATGGCCCTTCTAGATTTCAGTTCTGGCTGACCTGTGTCCCAAACCCTCCTCCTTTACCCTGGGGTATGGAGAAGAGACCATCGGGACTAAGACATGCCAAAGTTTCTGTGAAGTTTCTAGAAAGAAGAGGCTGCAAAACTCCCACAGGGAAGCAGAGAAATAAAAGGCCAGGACAGAAATTGCCAGACCAGGCAGGTCTTGTCCACAAGCTCCAGGGTAAGGGAGCCCAGCGTCAGGGGGCCAGGTGCAGGCTTGCCAGAACCTGGGGCCCCTCTTTGACTCAGGAATTACACATTCAAGTCATTTGCGGAAGTCTTTAAAGAAATGGCAATTTCTGATAATTGCTAAAAAAAGGTATTGTATCCTTTGGCCAAGGACTTAGAAATGCTTGGAAACTTGCCTTACCAACTGTAACTGCTTAATCACCATTTTCTTCACTGTTGGGAATGAATTTCTTAACTACAGGACTTTGCTCTTGATAAGATTTGCCGATTCCATTTTATAAGAAAGGAAACTAATTAATATAGAAGCTAATAATTAAAACTTCAAAGTGCTACGCAGGCACAGAATTTTCCAGAATACAGAATATATGGGGCCAGCCCCGTGAATGGAGAAGTTTGACGTGGGGGCAGACGGTGGGCCTGTGGCCCCTCTTGGGGCCCTTTGAGCAGACATGTTCCCGGAGGCCTGCCCTTGCCCTCACAGCCCTGTGAGGTCCTGCACTGTAAACAGGTTCTTTTCCAGGGGCCTGGAGGGGTGGATTGAGGAGTGGTCCAGGAGCACTAAGCTGGTAGCCCCACTTCAGACTCACTGTTGGGTTCCCAGAGAGGGCACAGGGCTTGACACACAGTAGGAGCTTAAGAAATATTTATTGAGCAGGAGAAGAAATGGAGCGAAAATGGAGGTCAGATGGAAGAAAGGGCTGAGTCGGGGGATGGGCCCCAAATTAAGATGCCTGCAGTGACTAGCTTCAACCACCAGGTGGAGGTGCAGGGGAATGTCCGGCCTGTAGCTCTGGGAGACACCCCCACCCCGCCACTTCCGTTCCCCTCTGAGAAGCCGCATCTCAGGCTGGGCCTGAACTCCCAATTCTGGAAATTTCTAAACCAGGCACACACCTCAAGAGTTAAAAAAAAAAAAAATCGAAACAAGAAAAAAAGATAAACAACACAAGAAAGTGCAGTCCTTGGGTTTTTATAAAACTTGAGTCCTGACGTTAAAACCGTCCACCCTCGGCCTTCCTCGTCTCTTGGCTTTCCCTAGTTCAGACGAACTCTATGCCCTCGTACTTCACGCTCCCGATCCTGGTCTCAGGCAGCAGGAAGCGTCCGTCCAGCGTGAAGGCCATGATGTAGGTGGCGACCTGGCCGCCGTCCTCCTCGGACTTGAGGGCCACGATGATCTGGTCGTCGGTGTTGGGGATGAACTTGAAGGAGGAGAAGCCGTGGGTGGGGACCACGGCGCCCACGCGCTGGACGGTGATGTCCCCGAAGTCCTGGGCTGCGCTCAGCAGCAGGTTGGTGCCCCGGCGCTCGTCGTCCTTCTCGCTGTAGCGCTCGTGGCTGGCGCGGCGCGGCAGGAAGAACCAGCGCTGCAGCGTGTCGCTCCAGCAGGCCGACTCGTGAATGAGGTAGCCTGGGGACACACAGGCCGGTCACAGCCCGCCCGACCCGGGCCCAGGGCGACCTCGCCCCGCGCGCAGACCGCGAGCGGCCCAGCGCCCGAGCAGCAGCGCCGTTCTTTTCTTTAGCTGTCCGTCTGTCCGGTGGCTGAACTCAGCAGGACAGAGCCCACGGGCCGCATGAGCCTCTGCTGCGCCGCCCCTCTGGCCGCCCTCCCTCGCCGGCTCCCCCAGCACTGCTGAGTAGCCATGGCTACAAGGTCTGTCTGTATTTCACCTCCTTGGTGCTATTTCGCCTCTCTCAGGGTGCAGAGGAGAGAGCTTCTGCAAGAGGCACGAGTAACACCAGGTCTGATCTGAGAAGATGGATCAGGGCGGGTAGGAGAAGCTGCCTCGCAAGCCGAAAAGGATGGGAAGTCAGCCTGTCTGGAGGTGAAGCTGTGACCTCAGTCAAATGCCTGAGCCCGCTCCAAGCACCACCCCTCCCTATTACAAGCCATGACTTCCAGAAATGGGGGCAAAGAAGCAAAGCTTCGTGCACCTGCTCCCACTGCCCCGTCAGGGGAGAGGCCTGACCTCGGGGCAGTCCCCAGGAGGACACTGTGGATGGGGCTACTGTCTCAGCCTGCCAAGTGAGTCTGGGTGAAAGCCGCTGGCTGGCCCCAGAACCCAGAGGCGTGGTGGGAGCAACCGTCAGACAGCCGAATGGTCTAACAAGCAAGCTCACGGTGCCTGTCGTGGGCCCGGCTCTCACCTGGCGGCCGGATCCCAGCAGCGGCCCGCAGGGCGTTGTAGCTGGACACCCAGTTCTCGTGGTCCACGCTGCCTCTGCAGCCCACCACCTTCACCCACTCTGGGTTCTCATTCAGCACCTCCCCCGTGGCAGTGGTCCACTCCTTGCCCAGGCCGCCCACATACA